>OU898276.1:65273947-65873947 GCA_918026665.1 Diabrotica balteata | reverse complement strand
ACTTTTCGACCACCAAGAAAATCTCTCAATATCTACCCTCTCCTAAGGACTCATTACCGCCCCTATCTTCCTGTGGTGTCTATTCTATTCCTTGTTCATGTGGACATGTGTATATTGGCGAAACTGGTCGTTCCGTCAAAACTCGGATTCAAGAGCATCAAAGATGCATTCGATCAGGTCTTTTCTCCCATTCTGCAGTTGCCGAACACTGCCAAGAAACCGGTCATTCCATATTGTTCGAAAAAACCCATATTATTTCTAAGAGCCCCTTCTTTTATTCCAGGAAAATCCGCGAATCTCTAGAGATCCGAAAAAATCCCCATAATATCAATCGAGAGGAAGGATACTACTTGTCTCCCATCTGGAATCTCAGTCTAGAGCCACCGTCCGGTCCCGCCACCACTATGCAGCCACATGATTGGCCAGAGCGCGCTTCTTGACGTTCGCGCCACGAAGCGTGCCGATACGTCCCGACACGACAGGCACCGCGACTATAAATAGAGCGGTAGCGGAGTAATCGTCGGATTCAGTTAGTTCGACTCGAGCAGTCGAACGGAGCTGACGTGCCAAGCAGTGAGAGGAGCGACACCGCCGAAGCGTAGAGACGACCAAGTCCGAGCTGAACTTTTTAGTTCATATCGTGAATGTAAGCACGATAGCGGTGACTTGGCGTTAAAGCGCCTAGGCCTGAAAAAGAGAGGCAAAACCTTGCGTTGCGACTAGGTTAGCGGGGAGATTTGTTTTTAAATCAAATCTTCACGGAGGCCAAAATTGCGGCGTAAGGTAGTGAAGAAGCAAACGGGCTTCGCCCGTCGGGATATTCTCTGTGCCTCCGTTGGGATGACACTGTGAGATATAGTTGTTTTGAACTCTATATCTGGCAGACACGGCCCCAGGGTCAGAGAATTGAGAAATTCAAGTGGATACCGCTTTAGTTCTGTCCTAAAGTGTGAACAACCGCGGACAGGTCACTGGGTGGCACCCAGAATCCGTGCTGGCAACGGGCCAGACGGACAACAAAAAAGCCTTCTTCCAAATTTTTTGATTAGGCCCCGCCCCCACAATGGACCGTTCACGGTCTCCGCCGACTCGTAAGGCGAACCCATCCAACCCCGATGGTTGCCGTGAGAGGAAACTCCACGGTAACATCTATAACGCGTTGCTGACCCACGACGCTTCCGACGGACACGAAACATCTACCAACTACGATGTTTTCAATGACCTCCCCGTAGTAGATGACTGGGAAGCCCATGCCACGGACGAATTCAAGCGTCCCAAGACGAAGAAAAGGAGGACAAAAGCCCGTGCGGAGGGAAACCGCACAATAGAAGAAACTACGGACGACGAAACACCAAAAGCAGGAAAGAGGATCAGGAAGAAGAGCAGCGAGGACGAAAAGTCTGAACTGCAAACACTAAAGAAGCTCCTACAAGAAAAGGAAACCGAAAACAACGCCCTCAAAAAGAAGATAGAGGAGTTACAAGACATAATTGTAAACTCCCAAAAATCCATAATAGATCACATGGACAAAAAGTTCGACCAACTTGAGGGCAAAACTGAGGTAACCCTGGAAAAACAGGCACCGAAGAACAAAGAAGAAAACCTGGAAAACCAGGCCATAACCAAAAAGAAGGCTACAGGAGCAATTCCAAAAACAAAAAAACAACAAGAGGAAAAGCCCAAAGAGGCACCCAAGCCCAAGAAAGTGAGAGAAGACTTCCCAGCACTCACCCCCACTAAACCACAAGATGAAGCTCAAACAGTACAAGATGGAGATGCGCAGGCTGAACTACAACCTCAAGAAACAGTCATGGAAACCGAAGAGGTACCAAGGAAAACCTTCGTACAGAAACCGCCTGTAATCAAATTACAGAGCGTGAATTACACGGGGGCCATATTAAACCTTGCACAAAAAGAGCAGGTTTATACAATCAATAAACTCTCAAGGAGTGGACGAGAGACATTAATACAAACGAAAAGCCCTGAGGACTACCGAAAAATGGTAAAAATTATTGAAAATTTCAATAAAGAAACCAAAATCCAGTGGATTGCTTTTCCACTGGAAGACGACATAAAACCACGAATGGTTTTAAGAGGGCTACCCCCATCAACAAGCCTACAAAGCATCCACGAAGAATTAGTAGAAATACACGAGATCGAAATAATCTCAATAAAAAACATGATTTCTAGAAAAGAAGACAGGAGGATGCTACCAATGTTCGTAATGACAGTGGAAAAAGAGGACGTGGAAAGCCTTAAGCGCATCACCAACTTGCTACACATGAAGGTGAAAATAGAAGATCTACGCAAAGCAACAGGGCCCACGCAGTGCTTCAACTGCCAAGGCTATCATCATGCTCAAAGAGCATGTTTCAAAGACCCACGCTGCGTGAAGTGCGGCAAAGAACATGCAACGAGAGATTGCACGTTGACAAAAGAGCAGAAGCCCAAATGTGCTAACTGCCAAGGCCAACATCCGGCCAATTTCAGAGGCTGTCCCAGATGTCCAGTCTGGGGCAGACCCCAACAACAGCAAAGACAAAGGCCTGCTACACAAAACAGGCCACAAACAGCACATACTGGGCTATCCTACGCTCAGGCAACCAATCCACAAGAGAGTGAGAAAACCATCCTCATCTCTAGACAACACCAAGATGGCCTAGTGAACTCCGTAAGGGAACTACTCACTAGGGTAGTAAATGAAGCGATAAAAGACTTCAAGCTAGCACTGAACTAGTGCAAACTAATAGGGGATACTTGAGGATAGGCTCCTGGAATCCAGGGGGTATAAGGACCAACCAGAACATTCTGGACGAACTGGTCAACAGATACGAAATGGACGTCGTAGCCATTCAAGAAACAAAACTCACGAACAACGTAAATATCAAATTCCCAGGATACGACGTATATAGGAACGACAATACAGCGAGAACAGGCGGCACAGCAATACTCGTGAAAAAAGGCATAAGACACACTAGATTACTAACACCACAACTAGTAACAATGGAAGCCACGACAATAAAACTAGAAATGAGGCAAGGAGAAGTCAGAATTACCTCAGCCTACGTAAGACCGCAAGATCCGCTGGTCGACGACGATCTAAATATGTTCCTAAACGACGAACCCTCTATCATAATAGGAGACCTAAACGCAAGATCCCCTAATTGGAATGATAGAGCTACGAACAGAAATGGAAGACTACTAAACGCGTACATAGATAACAACGAAGAGGTTATGGCAATGGGCCCCACAGACCCGACACACTACCCGGGAAATGCACTTCCAACACACATCGACATAGTAGTTGCTAAAAATCTAGGACTACAAACAGAACTAAAAACACTAAACGAAGGCACAACCGACCACAACCCCATCCTATTAGAACTAGGAACGTGGGAAGAAGAAAGTAAAATTACAAGGATTAAAAAGAAAACAAAGTGGACAAACTTCAAAAGGCTCGTAAGCACGGGAATTAACATTGTCCCCGTGATAAACAATCCACGAGAAATAGAAGTAAAAGTCCTAGAGTTGGAGAACATCATACAACAGGCAATCAGGAATAGCACTACCGAACAGGAAGTAGAAATGCAAACGGGCAGATTTAAAGATATACCACAAGAATTAAAAGATCTGATAAGGGAAAAGAACAGGGCTAAACAAATAGCACGACGAACTAGACATCAAGCACACAAAAACAGAGCAAATAGACTAAACAGAGAGGTCAAAACAGCACTACAACAACACCGTAGTGAAAACTGGGAAAACCATATAAGAGATATGGAAGAGCAAGGTCCAAATATGCAAAATATTTGGAAATTGCAAAAAATCCTACGTAGCGATAGAAAGCCAATTCCCCCACTACACGGAGAAAATGGCATAGTCTATAGCACAGAGGAAAAAGCAGAGGTAATGAGGAGTACTCTCGAGAGAGAGTGTACATTAAATTACCACCCAGACGAAGACATCGACTTCATAGAAGAAGTCGAAACACAAAGACAAAGACCGGAAAACCCCAACGAAATTATCCCTCCAACAACACCGGAGGAGATAAACGAGCTAATTAAGAACAGCTCACCAAAAAAGGCACCCGGTCCAGACCAGATCACAAACAGAGCTCTGAAGTATCTACCAGCGAAAGCTATAGTATACTTAACCAACATAGTAAACGCAATGCTAAGGTTCAGAAAATTCCCGAATAGATGGAAAGAGGCCCATGTCATAATGCTACCAAAGCCCGGAAAAGACAGCACATTCCCGCAAAATTACAGGCCGATTAGCTTACTACCAGCAATCAGCAAAATAGTGGAAAGAGTAATACTCAGCAGACTTAAAGCTGAAACTGACAGGTTAGATATAATACCAGAAGCCCAATTTGGCTTCAGGTCAGAACACTCCAGCGAACTACAAGTACTCCGACTAACAGAGTACATAGCAGCTGGATTCAATGACAAACAGTACACAGGAGCTGCATTCCTGGATGTAAGCAAAGCATTCGATAGAGTCTGGCATAAAGGACTTTTATACAAAATGAGACAATACGGGTACAGCGGAGCAATGACAAGATTGATCTCTTCGTACTTGAGCAACCGAAGTTTCAGAGTGCGGATAGGACAAGTCCTATCCGAACTCGGAAACCCGGAAGCTGGAGTACCACAGGGAGCGGTATTGTCACCTCTGCTGTACTCGATATACACAGCAGACATACCTAGAACACCAGGTACATTACTAAGTCTATATGCCGACGATACAGCAATAGCGGCCAAACATAGACACGTAGATATCGCAGTTACCAATCTACAGACCGCGTTAGACGACATTGAAGAATGGAGTCTAAAGTGGAAAATCAAAATAAATTCAGATAAAACACAAGCTGTACTTTTCCAAAAGAGGCGAGAAAGACCAGAAGAACAGGTAACTGTGCAAGACAACCCCATCGAGTGGAAAAGCGAAGCGAAATACCTCGGAGTGATAATGGATAAAGGATTAACATTCAACAAACACGTAGAAGCTACGGTACAAAAAGCTAACATAGCTAGAGCCGCAATAAGAGGTCTAGCAGGTAGAAAAAGCAAACTACGACTTAAAACCAAAATAACGCTAATAAATAGTATAATACTACCTATACTAACATACGCATCATTAGCATGGGGACACACATGCAATACAACCAAAAAGAAAATACAGGCTCAACACAACCAAAGCCTAAGGGAAGCAGTTAACGTACCAAGATACGTCGCTGAAAGGTTCATTTTCAGAGAACTTCAGCAAATCAGAGTGACTGATACCATGAAAGAAAAAGCCAGGAAAAAGTTCGCAGAACTAGAAGACCACCCCAGTCACATACTGAGAGAGATGATGAGGTATGACGCTTTCCACAGATGGAAGCACAAAAGACCTAAACAACAGATATTAGATTAACGCAAAACCAGAGAGAGAAATAAAAAACCACCAGAGGGATAAAACCTATAAACACCAGAGTGGGAAGAAAAAACAATCAAAACACACACACTAGGAAGATAGTTCGTAGCTCAAATCGCCATAATATGCCATCGCCCAACTAGTGGGCCCTGTTGCACGCACTAGGATACAGCCTATATTGTGGTAATGTATAATATTTATTTATTTTCTTTGCTATGATATAGACTTTATACTAATTATGATTTTCTTTTCACAGGCTACCTACCAAAAAAATCACAAAAAACACAAAAAACCGGCCTCGGCCACCAAAAAAATCAAAAAAATACTAACAAAAACCGGCTTCGGCCACCAAAAAAAAAAAAAAAAATTAACAAAAACCACAAAAACCCGGGCACGTAGGGCCCATCACTCTCGAGCATCAAGTCGTCGAGCTGAGCCGGGACTCAGAGCGGGGACTTGATGCCCAGCAAGCAAATTTAGTTTCGCGGATATGCCACAGTAAGATAAACAGGAATAAAGCGGAGATGCGCTGTCCTGAGTTTTCACAATCGTATTAGGAAACCATGTTGGGGTTCTATTACCCAGTATAACTCCTACTTGCTGTCCTTAGTAGGGGTTAGAAATATGCACAGTTCGACAAGTCTAATTTGTTACTAAAGTGTTCTTGTCAGGGGATAGAATCTATGCAAACTCATCCCTTTGCAAACTGTGTCCTGGCTAGTCGTCGTCGTAGAGCAGTGGATAATGGGGGGATTCTGTTAATCTTACCTTGTACCAGACCTAAAGATGTATTGGACGCCACCCTATTTTTTATACAAAAACTATAGGGAAAAAAATATATAAAAATAATTAAATTCCTAACTTCAAAGAAGATCCTGTTGTATTAAAACTATTGTAGAAATAAAAAGCTAAATAAAATTTTTTTATCTTTATTCTCTGGTTGAGTTCTTTAAATCAGTCAATGTTAAACAAAGAAAAAATTGTTTTTATGTAGTCAGACATCAGAGTAACCATAATAATAGCTGACTGAGCTGGCACAGATCATAAATATAATGTCTCATTTATTAACAACAAAACATCCCGGTCAAGATCATGAGCACTTCCAAAATTAATAGTTTACATTACAGATGTTGATGAAATTATTTAAAGATCTGTTATAAAATTAGACAATACAATAGTAACAAATTTATATGTTAAAATTTGGTAGTAACAAATTTATATTTGATAAAATATGGATAAACTGTGGAGCCCTATGAAGATATACCAGTTAATATCACCCAAAATGTATTCATTAAATCATTACTAAAAAAAGTGTTTCAAAATTTAAATTTAAAGAAAAGTCTCTCAAAATACATATTTTAATTTTCACCATAAATACCTTTGTGTGAACTTTACATGAAACTTCAGCTTGAAAACGGGACTTTCCCAAATACAGGCTGATGCTGAAGGAAAAGCCTTAACAAAATTCCAGATGAATCCTTATTCAACAAGAGCACAGAACCGGCTACCCTGGACAAAGTGTTATCTCAAATTGACAGGATTCTTGGAGAAAAGAAAATTGTTAGACCGCTTCTAACCTCATGGAAGTTGTCTTTGATCCCTTATACTGTATCCCAATGTGAATTGTGTGAATGTATGTAGAAAACTGCATCCACCAGTGTGAATTCTACTGCTTACATCAGCATTTTGCAACAAAAAAACTAGATTTTACTAGTTAATTCTGGATAAGGCCAGACGCCTAAACACATGTCAGCTAAGACGGCAAAAAATGCAAAATTCCCTTCTGGTTGTTTTATTTTTCTTTTTTTTTTGTTCTTACAAACCCCTTGATTTAAAGGAAACCAAAATTCGACTTTCCTCTACGAAAGCGTATATCAGAAAGGCCAGAATTATTCAGATGTCAAAAATATATCGACAACTGACAGAAAATAAATTACCATACCCATAGAACTTCGTTCTCCATAGATACACACTGAGTAAACTGATTTATGGGATAAGATTGTTATACTAAACACATTACTAGGTTATAATTAACTGGTTGCATACCTAATAGGAACTCATTTAGAATTAAAATTATTTGAATTAATGTGAACAATTATTGACTATTAAAATATTTATTTTAACAAACGAGCTGAGATATATTTAATCAAAAAAAAATTACATTGTACGTGAAATGGACATTTTTCACGTTACAATCACCCCCTTCCCAAGTAAAAAAAATTTGACATGAAATGGCAAAATTTTTTATATGAACTCTTCCTTTATCAGGAAGAAAATAATCCAGACTCTCAGATAGGCACCCCTATTATTCCTCTATGGCACCATAGGGTAAAGGTGTTAATCCTTCTTTCGGACAGTTGGATCAAGAAAAGAAATAAAAATTTAAAAAAAAACAACAAAATAGTTACAAACTCATGCATTTCCTGAGAGCTTCTCAAGAAAAGAACCTTTGTATTAGGACCCAATATTTACAAATATGTACACTATATATTTTTTTATGTTTTTTTTTTTTAAGTGGACAACTCAAGTTCAAATTGAGCAGTTCCCATGCATGCTTAACAATGGCTAGGGCTCTTTTACCGTCCACAGTAGGCATTGAGATAACATATGCTTCCACAAGCACACGAACTCCCCTACTCATACCTAAATCATCTTTTTAAATTTTATATTACCTAGTACTAACTATTATTTACTAAAACTATTTAGATTGCAATCACGTGATTCCCCCCTTATTTACATTATATACATAAAAAAATCCACTATCAGTAACCTTAGTCCTCATCTGTATCTACTCCAGCCTCAGATCCTGTTGTGGAGAGATCAGAAAGTGACTCACTATATGGTTTCAAATCCTGAATGTGGTAAGTTCCTGCTTTGGAACCGTCTTCATTAATTAGTTCATAAACTAATTTAGACTTTTTTTTAGATACGGTACATAGTACATACCTTGGAGCTAGCTTTTTCGCAAAACCTTCAGCTGCTTTTGATAAAACGTGGTTTCTGCGCCACACTTTCTCGCCAACGAAAAATTCTTTTTCTCGCCGCCGAAGATTATAATACTTAGTATTTTTCTTATATCCTGCATTTATCTTTTCTTGAACATCCTCATATAATTTTTTCATATTACCCAGATTTTTACCCCAATAATCTCTGCTCCCTAAATCTAAAATATCTCCTGCTTTACCATAATATTTACCTGTGCATGGCAACTCTCGACCAAACATCAGAAAAGCAGGGCTATATCCAGTTATTTCATGAACAGCTGTTCTTATTGCAAAACCAATTTGTCCCAAATTTTCATCCCATGTTCTATGATTATCTTTAATGTAACTCCTGATAGCTGTTTCTATTGTTCTATTATTTCTTTCTACATAATTAGTCTGAGGATGATAAAAAGGTGTTAAATTTAGATGTGTCTGGTACTTTTCTAAAAGTTTTTTCAGTTCTTTACTAGCAAGGTTTTTCGCATTGTCATATAGTACACTTTGTGGAACACCATAAATTAGGAAAACATCGTTCTCTAAAATTCTACAAATAGTTTTTGCAGTGGCTTTCCTTAAAGGAAAAATTAAAGTGTATTTTGTGAACCAATCACTGACAACTAGCAGTTGCGTGAATCCATTTTTACTCCTAGGAAAAGGTCCGACACAATCTAAAGCGATTGTTTGGAACGGAAATCTAACTTTCCTTTCAACTCCCATCAAACCGAATTTTTTGTAATTTGGTGCCTTTTGAGCACAACACACTTTACAGGATTTTACATATTTATAAATATCGTTTCGCATTTTAGGCCAATAGTATTGCAAACTGACTCTAGAAAAAGTTTTGAAATAACCTAAATGAGAAGCAGTACTAGTATCATGACAGTTATAAATAACTTCATATTTTTGAGACTTTGGAACTAATAATTTCCAATCAGATATATTAGAATTCACTTGCACTTTAGTGGGTACAAGTTTATACACATAACCGTTTTTAACGGCCCATTGAGGATACTTATCTGGTTTTCCAGTTATTTGAGTGCGCATTCTGACATAGAAAGGATCTAAATTTTCCAAACTAATATCTAGTATAATGTTATCATTAAACTGAGTTTCCAAAGAGAAAATGTTATTGGATTGTTCATCATAATCAAGATTTTCATTCTCACTTACGTCTACTAACGGAGCTCTAGACAAAGCATCCGGTACAACATTCATTTTACCTTTACGGTGCTCTAACTCAAAATCAAATTGACTCAAACGAACACTCCAACGAGCTAATCTTCCAGTTGGATTTTTCAATTTTAAAAACCATTTAAGAGAAGCGTGATCACTTATCAAAGTAAATTTTACCCCTTCAATAAACCCTCTGAATTTTTCACAAGCAAAAATGCAAGCTAAACATTCCTTTTCAGTTACACTAAAATTTCTCTCACACCGTGTAAGACTTCTTGAGGCATAAGCAATAACCTTCTCCGCGCCATCCTGAATTTGTGTTAATACACAGCCCAAGCCGACACCGCTAGCGTCCGCTTGCACAATAAATGGCAAGGTAAAATTCGGACTGGCCAGAATCGGTGCAGAGACTAGCGCCTGCTTAATGTCCTTAAAAGCTTTATTAACTTTTGGGTTCCAAAATATTTTTTGACCCTTTTTTCGATTTTTTAATAAGTCATTTATAGGTGACATTAATGTGGAGAATTGTGGAACAAATCTACGATACCAACTACATAAACCTGTAAAACGTTTTACTTCCGTTGTGTTTTTAGGCTGAGGAAAATTTAACATAGCTGTTACTTTGATTGGATCTGTCCTGAGACCAAATCTATCAATAATATACCCTAAGTATCGAAGTGAAGGTTTAAAAAATTCGCATTTTTCAAAATTAACTGTTAAATTAGCTTCCCTTAACCGCTTTGAAACTTCTAATAATAGTTCCATGTGATGCTGGAATGAATTACTCACTATGATCAAATCATCGAGGTAACAGAAAATGTATGGTTCCAAATCTGGACCAAAAATAGCATCCATCAACCGTTGTTGACACTGCGCGGCATTGGCAAGTCCAAAAGGCATGACTTTAAATTGAAACAAACCCCTTCCCGGAATACTAAAAGCTGTTTTTTCTTTAGAGCTTTCATCTAAAGGTATTTGCCAAAATGCACTCCTCAAATCTATTGAAGAAATATAATTTGCTGTCCCTAATAATGAAAGAATCCGATCTACCATCGGAAGAGGATAATTATCTTTTTTAGTCACTGAATTTAGTTTTCTTCCATCAAAACAAAAACGATAATCCCCATTACTTTTTTTTACTAATAAAACTGGAGAAGAATAATTACTTTGAGACTTTTCGACAACATCAAGAGCTAACATTTTATCAAGTTCTTTGTTTAAGAACTCCAACATATATGGTGACATCAAATACTGTCTTTGTTTAAATGGTTGAGCTTCACCAGTGTCAATATGATACAAAATTTTATTAGTTCTACCTAGTTTATCAAGAGGACTAAGTTCTTTAAAGGTTTTAATTATATTATCTACTTTTTCAAGTTGATCTGGATTTAAACTATCCAAAGAACAAATGGAATCATCAGCAATGGAATTAATACAAACAGAACCGCTTAAAGCGATATTAATATTATCATCTGCTAAAATTTCCCAAGTATTTTGTTTAAAATCTAACTTTAACTGAAATAATTTACAAAAATCTGACCCAAGAATAAATGAATAATCTAATGAAGGAACTACAAGAAATTTTACTATAAAACATTTTCCTTCTACTGTGAGTGGAATCTCTACACATCCAGTGATTGATTGTCTATTCCCATCTGCAGTTACTACATAATTTAATTTTGAAGGAATAATTTTTAATCCCAAGGATTTCACAAAGTCCATCCCTGCTCTACCAATTGTACTAGAATTAGCACCTGAGTCTAACAATGCAGTTATGTCTTTATTAAAAATACTTATATTAATATACGGTCTGTTATCATACATTTTATCTACAAAAACTGGACTAGAAAAAGATTTGGAATTTTCTATTTTCTCACAAGACTTCCTCCCCTTCAAATGAGGACAATGTTTCACTAAGTGATTACATTTTAAAAATTGTTTGGTAAACTCTAAACATTCATCTTGTTCTTTGCTAAATTTAAATTTGAAATTGTTTTTAAAATTACTAGAAGGTTGTCTATTTTTATTTACAAAAAATTTTGTGTTAAAGGCCTGTGTTTCATTAGGAGATACTGGTCGGCCTCTGGGATCATGCCCTATCTCCTGTCGCCGTTTCCCTGACAAAAGCTACAATCTTTTTTTGTGACATTTGGCTTGCCACAAGAAAAACAAAATTTACCCCTTTTTTTTGTACAATTTTGCCAAAAGTGGTTAAGTCCATTACAATTAAAACAAGTTATTTCTTTAGAAACAGTGGAAACATGTTTACTGTTACTAGACTGATGACCCTTCACATTATGATTTTTATTGTATTTAGAGTTGTGAAATTTACTTTTATTATTACCGTTATTATTATTATTAGGTTTAAACTCAGATACCTGTCTGTGATTAGTTACACTGCAACAACCAAAATCAAAATCTATATCAGACTGTAGAGCATTTACTCTAGACTTAGAATTTCTATTTTGCAAATCCCTAAGAACACCCTCTATTAGTTTGACATCCTTGCATAAGGCTTCAACCGAGTTATATTTGTTCAAAGCTATTTTCTCTATTATTTCCGGCCTAAGATTTTTCTGAATCCATTTAATTTTAGTACTCTCAGCTGGTTTAGAGCTTAACCTATTAAATAATTGTTCTAATACTGAAACAAAAATAACAATTGATTCGTCTGATTGCTGTTTACGATTCTTTATAGTTTCCCATAACACTTCATCATAATCGTCATCTAAAAAATCTACCTGAAGTCTATTGGCTAAAGAGTCCCAATCGTTAATTTCAGGCAAGGTCCTAACGTGTCTAAACCATAAAAGTGCTTTCCCAGTAAATAAATCTATTGCCCCTTCGAAAAGTTGTATTTTGTTCACTTTTCTAGCAGTGGCTAGTTCATCTACCCTTTCTAAAAATGATTTTACTCCTAACGTTTTTCTAGTACCATCAAATTTCAAGTCCCATTTGTATATAGCTACTGGTTTTTCAATTACTTGATTATTAACTACTGGTTGAACAGTGGGAGTTGGGGGCATTACAGTACTCCACAAATTTGTTAAAGGATTTTCATCCATGGCTTTCTCATCTAGATCTGATTCTAGAATTGAACAAGAGGCATATGATTCATTTTTAAAAACGGTTTCATCATGATTATCTACATCCACTGGCATTCGACGAATTCGAGCACTTACATGAACTAATCTAGACTTTAAACGCAAATATAAAGCATCGGATTCCGAACCTTCAAAATCTGTAACTAAAGTCCTAATACTATCTAAGGTGGCTGTGATTTGAGCAGATTCTGTCTCGAATTGATAAGTGGGGTCTTGTAAAGTAACTGGATATTTTTTTTCCTTCCTTAACTGAGTACTTAAAATTTTACGTTTTTCATCTAGGGGTCTAGTTGTACTTATACCTCTTAGTCTAAGTTCATAATCTACCTCATCTTTTAATAAATGTCTAGGTGTAAACTCCATATTGAAAAAAAAATTTTTTTTTTTTTAAATATTCTCAAAGAAAATATGAATATTATAAGTCTCAACTAAATTCAGTCACCAATAATTAACAAAAAGATAATTTTGACTAAAATTCAAAGTTCAAAAATATGCACTCAAACAAATGAAACTCAGGAACAAATTAATTATTTATAAATTCCACCGATTCATTTAAAAATCTTAAAAAAAATTTTAAATTTTGACCAACTTGGTTTCGAATTACTAAAATTCAAAAAAATATTAACACTTACTTGAACTGTTATGTCCAATAATCTCAAAAATATGGCTGTACCATTTAACTTTCAAAATCAATAATATATTTCTAATTATCAAAGTTCAAAACATTTGGACCAACTAGAAATTCATAAAAATAAAAGACTAATGAAGTCTCATCATTAAATTTTACTGTGAAATACACAAGTTTATCTCTATTTTTGACTAATAAAGTCCCTGGAAAAAAACTATTGAACTAATAAAGTTTAACTTCAAACCAAAAATTTGTTTGAATGAAGCTAACACAACTATTTTGAGTGAAGAGGTTATGTATTACTATGACTTCAGTTCAGCCATCAAAGCTATTAGGAACCGACTAAAAAAAACCTTAAAAAAATTCAAAGTTAATGTCAAAAATACAACCTAAAAAAACTTAAGCTCAAACACTTTACTTTAAATGCACTCACTGATAAAATTTTCAAAAAAAATGTTATCATTAATCCCTGTAAAATGTATACTGAATTCACAAACCTATCTCAGCTCATTTGCTTTACAGAGAAAAAGAATGCTTATTCACAATAATTAATAGTGTTAAATAAACACAGTTGGTAAAAATTACCACACAATATACCTTAAAGGTATCGAAAAATGTTTGTACCTACTTATTCATCAAAGTTCAACGCTCAAATATTAAATTTATTTTAATACAAAAACAAATTTTACCTAATAACTGATAAGTATAAAAAATTTTACTTAATAACTGTCAAAATAAATTTACCTAATAACTGATATACCTTCATAGGCTATAATTTCCCTTAGGTCTGTTACAACGAAATATAGTTGAAAGAAAAAAAAATTGCATAACAATTTTCTATGTTGGCACCAAGTTAACACAACAAATTTCTAGATCGGCCACACTAGTTGTAATGACAAATTTCTAAATCAGCCCCACGTTGGGCGCCAAATTTCTATAACTCCTACTTGCTGTCCTTAGTAGGGGTTAGAAATATGCACAGTTCGACAAGTCTAATTTGTTACTAAAGTGTTCTTGTCAGGGGATAGAATCTATGCAAACTCATCCCTTTGCAAACTGTGTCCTGGCTAGTCGTCGTCGTAGAGCAGTGGATAATGGGGGGATTCTGTTAATCTTACCTTGTACCAGACCTAAAGATGTATTGGACGCCACCCTATTTTTTATACAAAAACTATAGGGAAAAAAAATATATAAAAATAATTAAATTCCTAACTTCAAAGAAGATCCTGTTGTATTAAAACTATTGTAGAAATAAAAAGCTAAATAAAATTTTTTTATCTTTATTCTCTGGTTGAGTTCTTTAAATCAGTCAATGTTAAACAAAGAAAAAATTGTTTTTATGTAGTCAGACATCAGAGTAACCATAATAATAGCTGACTGAGCTGGCACAGATCATAAATATAATGTCTCATTTATTAACAACAAAACATCCCGGTCAAGATCATGAGCACTTCCAAAATTAATAGTTTACATTACAGATGTTGATGAAATTATTTAAAGATCTGTTATAAAATTAGACAATACAATAGTAACAAATTTATATGTTAAAATTTGGTAGTAACAAATTTATATTTGATAAAATATGGATAAACTGTGGAGCCCTATGAAGATATACCAGTTAATATCACCCAAAATGTATTCATTAAATCATTACTAAAAAAAGTGTTTCAAAATTTAAATTTAAAGAAAAGTCTCTCAAAATACATATTTTAATTTTCACCATAAATACCTTTGTGTGAACTTTACATGAAACTTCAGCTTGAAAACGGGACTTTCCCAAATACAGGCTAATGCTGAAGGAAAAGCCTTAACAAAATTCCAGATGAATCCTTATTCAACAAGAGCACAGAACCGGCTACCCTGGACAAAGTGTTATCTCAAATTGACAGGATTCTTGGAGAAAAGAAAATTGTTAGACCGCTTCTAACCTCATGGAAGTTGTCTTTGATCCCTTATACTGTATCCCAATGTGAATTGTGTGAATGTATGTAGAAAACTGCATCCACCAGTGTGAATTCTACTGCTTACATCAGCATTTTGCAACAAAAAAACTAGATTTTACTAGTTAATTCTGGATAAGGCCAGACGCCTAAACACATGTCAGCTAAGACGGCAAAAAATGCAAAATTCCCTTCTGGTTGTTTTATTTTTCTTTTTTTTTTTGTTCTTACAAACCCCTTGATTTAAAGGAAACCAAAATTCGACTTTCCTCTACGAAAGCGTATATCAGAAAGGCCAGAATTATTCAGATGTCAAAAATATATCGACAACTGACAGAAAATAAATTACCATACCCATAGAACTTCGTTCTCCATAGATACACACTGAGTAAACTGATTTATGGGATAAGATTGTTATACTAAACACATTACTAGGTTATAATTAACTGGTTGCATACCTAATAGGAACTCATTTAGAATTAAAATTATTTGAATTAATGTGAACAATTATTGACTATTAAAATATTTATTTTAACAAACGAGCTGAGATATATTTAATCAAAAAAAAATTACATTGTACGTGAAATGGACATTTTTCACGTTACACCAGGACCTCCACATGAAGAGCACTTGGCTGATTGTTGTGCCTCTATAGCGAATCAGATTGCTATAGGGGGGAAAGGGATGGTCTTGAGCATTGGAGCACGGTGGGGTGACTCCTGTTTTTACACGAGTTAGCACACCTTGCTCCAATGAATTGTTACACCCAATCGTACTACCCGGGTGAACATTTCTCTAAGGCTGGGTTTAATCAATTTGCTGCTGAATCGTCGGATTCACTCCCCGCCTCTCGACGCGTTAGTGTTCTGAGCTGTTGGACGTGAATCCCTGTCCTGGCATTTGGTTTTCACCTCTGGCTGCGTTGAGTAGTTGAGTTACTGTGACCAAATGCCCATCTTGGTAGTTAGTATTCGCCTCTGGTTGCGTTGAGTAACTGAGTTACCGTTGCTAACTACCCATCTTCCTGTTCTTTTGTTTTCTTTTTTCCTTTTTCTTTGTTCTCCTGAAGAAGCTACATATAATTGTAGCGAAACGTCGAGATGAACCCACTTTTGGGTCACTCACAAATGACACGGTCCAAACCCGGAAGACGAATAAACTATAATTCTGACTCTGGCCGTGGAAGCCTACGATTTCATTTAACATTCAACCTTATATTAATTTATTTTTAATTCCTTGAAAAATATTAAGAAAGCAATGTTGAATTAACAAACACAAAAAATTCGTTTGAAAAATATTATATTCTTTGGTAGTATACTGCAGCTAAACATTCTTTCATCCAAAATATAATCTACAGTTTACTTCAGAAAAATATTCTTTTTAATATTTACATTGATCTTAAAAACCTTTAATTTATATCGCAATACTTTTAGGAATATTTCATTATTACTTTCCAATACACACCGGTAAGACAAAAACGACATTGACCTATCACAACTTTTACCGTTTATTTAGATCCTAATCTTACCGTTTAATATATAGTAATAATGGCAAGCTGCAAACAAAAAATTTGCATTTATTTTATAAGATTTTTCTTTGCCTATATGAATGAAATTTTAATTGATGGAGGTTACATCTGTGACGTGGATCTCTAATGTTTTGTACAGTTTTTGCGAGCTTGATTGACTGACATAATGATAGTAGATATTCGACAACGTTACCGTTAATAAATATTTAACTAAGGTGAATAAAAAAGAACGAGTTTTATTTAACATTACTAAAAGGTATAAAAATTACTCAGATACATTGTATTGTAAAACAATATTACTACTATGGTCAAACTTGGATAATAAGTTTTACATTGGAACCACCCTTCTTTAATATAAAGTTTTAATTTTTAACATTTATGTTTTATTCTGTATTTAGAATTTATATTTTTAGACAATATCTAGAACTGTTCTAAACCTGTACACTTTTAAGATTTTAGGAACTTCGACGAGTAAGGGCGAACTCGCAAAGTGGACGTTTCAAAAACAGTCTCATCTTTCTCACAACCCTTTAAAGAATGCTTGTGTATATTATAAAAGCATGTTTCGCCCTTCATATTTCTAAAATTCTGTAAGAAAGAATATACCCATCAACTCAAGTCAGAAACTGAACTACAAAATCGCGCAGAAGAGCAAGGGCGAACCCACAGGTTTCGATCAAGGTTCGCCACTTCTCCTCTGTAACCATATCAACGCGCCGGTGTTTCTGTAGTTGGTGAGTTCTTGAGTTTTTGGGTATCATAGTGTGCTTGTTGTAGTTTTAATTACTCGTATTTCAAGAAAAAACCGACGTTACGTCAGCCTTAAAGTTGTTTTGTTTTTTTTTTCTGATTCATTTCCAAATAAACGCCGAGAAAACGACAAGGCGAAAATATGTACGTTCATGTGGTGTATAGTACGTTTTAAAAAATACAAAGACTACTGTATTTGCGCGCAAAATCGGACTGCCATGTAAGTGTCGTAAAATTTGTTTTGAAAAGTTGGGCATACTTAAACAATATCAATATGATTTTCAATTACTTTTGGCAAATCGGCAACTACGATAATCAAAACCAATACCTTTCAAAAGTAATAAGTTGGAATGATTGTAAAAAGTATTTAATTACTGACACAGCTAATAGGAAGCTTCGGACTATAGAATATAGTGTTTCAATAAATGGATAAAGACAATGTGTTTATCGTCAGGCTTTTATTAGCATCCATGGCATAAGCGAAAAAAGAATTCGCGTTGTTTTAGACAAGCAGATAACCACAGGAACTGTGCTAAGTGGGTTGTATATAGGAAGCAGTTGGGCAGAGATCACATTTATTCACTTGTTATAGTTTCTAGTCACTACAGCAGAGCCAAAAATCCTTTTCGAAAATATGTGCCACCGGGTTTGTCAATTACTGGAGTATATGGAGCTTATATGGAATGGCTAAGGAACACACATCCTGAAGAACAGCCTATGATCGAGTCCTACTATCGAAATATCTTTGTCAACGAATTCAATATAGGTGTTCAGCAACTAAAGCAGCAACTAAATCTCAAATGTTGGGAGCTAAGGATGACAGAATATTTAAATTTTCAAAACATTTTAAGATGGACTTTAAAATACAAATCTATATTATTTAAATACAGGGTGAGTCATGAGGAATTTTACATACTTTTACCATGTGTAGAGTCCCTCAGGGAGCATATCATGTGGCCACTAAAAAATGTCAACTCCTCTTCTTTATTAATTAACAGGGTGATTTGTGTAATTGACCATTTATTTCATTTTACTGTAGTGTTTATACGGCTCATTTGATTTTTTAATTTTTGCATGATACAGTACACTACTATCAAGCATTCGACTGGTATTAGCTAAACTAAAAAATTTCAGGACTGGCTTTGGAAAAATTAATTTAGGGATTCGTATTAAATATTACACCCTGTATATATATATTTTTTAAATGCAATAAGTGATTTTCAAGCTACATAAATAGTCAATGAAAACGACATATGCGACAATGTTGTCGCACTTTTATTACATTTTTAGTGAACGATCAAATCTTACCACAAATAGAACAACCATAATGAAGTATCAAATTATAAGGTATTAATTTAAACAAATGTTATAAATTTCAAACATTTTAATTAAAATGAGTTCCTACAATATAATCTAATACGTAGAAAATTAACATCTTTACTGTCACTTTGTATTATCTCTACGATAGAATCAATTGTTTTTCAATTTTAAATTTTTACTCATAGATCGTATTGCGGCATTATTTTCGACAAATAATAAATTAAATTGATTAAAAAGTCAAATCTCTTGTATGTGTTAGTTTTTGTTGATTGTAAATGATTAAAATTTTATGTCAAATAATAATACATTGCATCAACTGTACTAAATAAAAATAAATCTAAAAAAGTTTAAAATGAAGGTTGGCGTTGACCGTTTGACGTTTCTTAATATGTATTTTATACCCATTGTCATTATTGTCATTATCAATTGTTATTTATGTATACAAGAATACATATTTCTTCTGTCATATCTACGTTAAGTACATTGTGTTAGTTTTGATAGAACTTTTGATACTTTCGTTCAAAATGCCACATCAGTTTTCGACCACAGAATATGCAGACATAATATTTGTTTATGGATTCTGTAATGGGAATGGTAGGGCTGCTAGTAGAGAATATCGCAGGAGATTTCCTAATCGTCGAACTCCCAGTCATCCAACATTTGGGCCAGTTTTTAATTATTTGCGAGAAAATGGCACTTTTCCTAGTGGAACAACAGAGCGACATGTAGATGAAGCGCAGGAAGATGACATGATGGACGCCGTTACTATGAACCCTACAATAAGTACTAGACAAGTAAGTCGAGAACTAAATGTTACTCAATCAAAAGTAAGTAGAGTCTTACAAAAAAATAATCTATACCCATATCACATTGAAATGGTTCAGCGACTACATGCTGGAGATGAGATGGATAGGTTGGAATTTTGTAGATGGATTAACAATAATCGACCAACGCTATACATGACACTATTTACAGATGAAGCCCAATTTACCAGAGACGGGATAAATAATTCACGAAATTCACATGTGTGGGCAGAAGAAAATCCCCATGCTATTCGAGAACGTTGTTCTCAGTTAAGGTTTTCGGTTAACGTGTGGATTGGTGTCATAAATAACCAATTAGTAGGTCCTCACTTTTTTGATGGTCCTTTAACAGGACAGGTCTATTTCAACTTTCTACAAAATATTTTGCCGAATATGCTTGCCAACGCGAACTTTGCTATCCGAGGGATGTATTTTCAGCATGATGGGGCTTCCCCACACTTTTTACTGGTAGTGAGACAACATCTCAATAATGTTTATGGCAACAGGTGGATAGGACGTGCAGGTCCTATTTCGTGGCCTTCAAGATCCCCTGATTTCAATCCCGTTGATTACCATATTTGGGGAAGATTGAAGCAACTAGTTTACGCAGTGAATATTAATAACCGACAACAATTAATTGATAAAATTATACATTGTTGTAATACTATTAGAGACGATCCCCAGAGTATCCGTAATTCAATACGTCAATTAACAATTCGGCAACAAAAATGTGTACAGGCTGCAGGGTTCCATTTGTTCCAATTGTTTTTCGTTATTGTTAGTAGTTACTGTTTTTTGTTGTGCAGTGACTCAGTTTATCAGTTCAATTAAAATGTTTGAAATTTATAACATGAAATTTGAAATGTTTAAATTAATTACCTTATAATTTGATACTTCATTATCGTTGTTCTCTTTTTGGTAAGATTTGATCGTTCACTAAAAATTTAATAAAAGTGCGACAACATTGTCGCATATGTCGTTTTCATTGGCTATTTATGTAGTTTGAAAATCACTTATTGCATTTTAAAAAATATATATACATGGTGTAATATTTAATACGAATCCCTAAATTAATTTTTCCAAAGCCAGTCCTGGAATTTTTTAGTTTAGCTAATACCAGTCGAATGCTTGATAGTAGTGTACTGTATCATGCAAAAATTAAAAAAATCAAATGAGCCGTATAAACACTACAGTAAAATGAAATAAATGGTCAATTACCCGTTGTAAATAAATGCTGACATTTTCATGGAAGCCTTTGAGTCTTTAGCCCTAGAATCTTACCCCTTAAAACCAAAAGTCTGGTTCCGCTACGTTGATGATACATTTATCATCTGGCCCCATGGTCAACATACCCTTTCTCCTTTCCTAGATCATCTTAACTCACAACATCCGAGTATAAAATTCACAATGGAAGTAGAAAATAATCGGTCTCTTCCCTTTCTCGATGTGTTAGTCACCTCCAAGCCCAATGGCCGATTGGGTCACTCTGTTTATAGAAAAAAGACTCACACGAATCGTTACCTACATGCTTCATCACACCACCATCCTGCCCAAAAGAATTCTGTGATCAACTCTCTCATCCATCGGGCCATTTCGATTTCTGAACCCGACAACCTTAGAGAAGAACTTGGCCATCTGCAAAAAACCCTTGTCGCCAACGGTTACTCCAAGTCCACAATTCAAAATATTACACACCGACATCTACATCCCCCTTTACACCCTAGGACGACAAATTCAGAATCTTCGGGTAATACTCCTGTGGCTTTTCTTCCGTATATTCGAAGCGTCACTGATAGGATTGGCAAAATTCTTCGAAAAGAAGGTATCAAGACTACTTTTCGACCACCCAAGAAAATCTCACAATATCTACCCTCTCCTAAGGACCCATTACCGCCCCTATCTTCCTGTGGTGTCTATTCTATTCCTTGTTCATGTGGGACATGTGTATATTGGCGAAACTGGTCGTTCCGTCAAAACTCGGATTCAAGAGCATCAAAGATGCATTCGATCAGGTCTTTTCTCCCATTCTGCAGTTGCAGAACACTGCCAAGAAACCGGTCATTCCATATTGTTCGAAAAAACCCATATTATTTCTAAGAGCCCCTTCTTTTATTCCAGGAAAATCCGCGAATCTCTAGAGATCCGAAAAAATCCACATAATATCAATCGAGAGGAAGGATACTACTTGTCTCCCATCTGGAATCTCAGTCTAGAGCCGCCATCCGGTCCCGCTACCACGATGCAGCCACATGATTGGCCAGCGCGCGCTTCTTGACGTTCGCGCCACGAAGTGTGCCGATACGTCCCGACACGACAGGTCACCGCGACTATAAATAGAGCGGTAGCGGAGTAATCGTCGGATTCACTCCTCGCCTCTCGACGCGTTAGTGTTCTGAGCTGTTGGACGTGAATCCCTGTCCTGGCATTTGGTTTTCACCTCTGGCTGCGTTGAGTAGTTGAGTTACTGTGACCAAATGCCCATCTTGGTAGTTAGTATTCGCCTCTGGTTGCGTTGAGTAACTGAGTTACCGTTGCTAACTACCCATCTTCCTGTCCTTTGATTTCTTTTCTTTTTTCTTTTTTCTTTGTTCTCCTGAAGAAGCTACATACAATTGTAGCGAAACGTCGAGATGAACCCACTTTTGGGTCACTCACAAATGACACGGTCCAAACCCGGAAGACGAATAAACTATAATTCTGACTCTGGCCGTGGAAGCCTACGATTTCATCCTAATACTTCTCTTCAAAAAATGAGACAAATCGGACTCGGAAAACTACAAAGGTATTAATTTCTTAAACACAACACTAAAATTAACAACCAAAGTGATAACAAATGAATTGAATGCAGATAACACTAGCAGAAGGACAACAAGGTTTTAGGTCGGGAAGATCATGCACCGACGCTATATTTATAATGAGGCAAGTGCAAGAAAAATCATTCTACTTCTTCTTCAGATGCAAATCCACTAATGGATGTTAAAGATCACATTTTCCATTATTTCTCTATTTTTTGCAATATGTATCAGAGATTGTATGTCGTTAATCCCTGTCCATTGCCTTATGTTTCGGAGCCAGGACATTTTCTTGCCTCCCATTCCTCTCTTGCCTTCAATTTTACCCTCGATTATAAGTTGGAGGAACTGGTATTTTTCATTTGGTATGATGTGACCTAGATACGCCGTTTTCCTTTTCTTGATGGTTTCGAAAAGTTGGCGTTCTGGGTTTATTCTTTTAAGGACATCTATATCAGATCATCTATGAGAAATCATTAGAATACAAAAAACCAACATATCTATGTTTCGTGGACCTTACAAAGGCATTTGACCAGGTCAAATTAAAAGACATTATCCTTACTGTATGTATCTTACTGTATGCAAGAGAGATACCTCTAGGTATATTCAAAACGATCAAAAATATCTACCAAAACAACACAATAAAAGTAAAAGTAGAAGAAGAACTAACCGACTGTTTTGAAGCTGGCAATGGGATAAGACAGGGAGATTCCCTGAGTCCTCTATTGGTCAATTTGATATGGATGAAATATTAAAAAAAGTAAGAACTAAAAAAGGGAAACAAATGGGAGAAAAACAACTTAAAAATAATCTGCTATGCAGACGACGCAATGCTACTCTCTCAAAGTGAAGAGGATTTACAACGTATGCTGCACCAATTTAATATAAATGCCAGAAAATTTAACATGTTAATTTCCACAACAAAGACAAAGTGCGTGGTTACAACAGCAAATTTACTTAGATGTAAATTGGAGCTGGAAGGTTAGATAATGCAACAAGTGATGGAGTTTAAATATCTAAGCATCACATTATCTAGCTACGGAAAGCTCGAAACCGAAGTGGAAGATCAAGTGAATAGAGCAAACAGAGCCACAGGCTGCCTAAATGAAACAATATGGAGAAAGAAAAATATCGGGAAAGAAACGAAAAACAGAATTTACAAAACAGTCATCAGACCAATAATGACGTACGCGGCAAAAACAAGACCTGACACAGAGAGGACAAAACAGATGTTAGAAACAGCAGAGATAAAAAAATGATGGTAAGACACTATGGGACAGATCTAGAGATATACGACAGAGATGCAAGGTGGAGAACATAAAAAACTCGGTAAGAAATAGAAGAGAAGAATGGAACGATCATATAAGCCGAATGACAACAAATAGAGTAGTAAAGACAATAAAAAGACGATCAGTAGGAAGACCACGAAAATGGTGGAATGACAAATTACTGGAGAGACATTGAAAAATAGACAGGGTGATGTCTATATAAAAAAAAAGAAGAATAAGAAGAAGAAGAAGATTAATATTTTCAATAAGTGTTAATGTTAAATTAATCTTGTTCTAGTGTTTATTGGTGTATCAGTTTTCACATCTAATTTTTAAATAGAGTCGTAACATATATACAATGAAATAAACTACTATTTCCAATTATCATAAATCTGATCCTACGGACATCGAATAGTCATTAGCAGTAAACTCTGCTCCTCATAGTACGTCGCGACGTAGTAAAAGTTAAATGGTGCAGGCGCCGAAACGTAACGTGCCACTTCGGATCTAGCCGGGATAAAGCGACGCCAGCGTCCGCATAGAAACTTGATACGCCGAAAGGTTGGACGGCCGAAGGACCGTATCAGTATCATAAGCTGGAAATTCAATTCAGCGTGACGAATGCTGCAACATTGGCCTCAAATCCCAGATACGCTACAGGGTGGATAAGAGTGTTTAAAAAAAAATAGATAATCTTTGCAGATGCAGATTATCAATCAAAAGACTGATATTTTTTTTTTGTACACACTTATGACAAGTCGAAAGAAAATGCAAAAAAGTATTTTTGAAGTGTGTATATTTTAGGCAATTCCTAGCTGAGCGCTTTCGGCTTTACAAAGCCATCATCAGAGCTATGCTACAATAAAATGTTCTTATAAGTACTAATTGGTAAAGATTGTAATTTTTAACTTACGTCAATTTTTTTAAATACCACTACAAAGGAGAGATCTCATTTCCTTAAATTTCAAAATTATGATTTTTTAGGTGTTGAAATTCTTAAAACATATAAAAACATATAAAAAGCCGACACTGGACTTCACAAACACGTTAAAAAATTGAAAAAATTTTTGTCATGGTACGGGTGTAAGAACCCGACCATTGATTGATGTGAAGACGTAGACAGAATAGAACTAATGAAATCAAATGTCGGTCCTTTTAAACGATTTTTCAAAAGTGACAGTTGACAAATGTCATATATAGAAAATAGAGATTGTTTTTTTAAATTCTTACAAAATTATTTAGTAGTTTGGAATTACTAATAGTCATCAAAGACTTTCTAAAAATTAAGTTTTTAAATTAAATTTTATGTGTTCATCACATCATACAGAATGACATTAGTTTGTAAATTCACTCAAGTCATTGCTCAAGGTCAATGTATGTTCAATCTGACAGTTATCCTTAAGAAACAAGGGCTCAAATTGTTCAACAACAATATAAAGAAGAAACATGGTATTAATGTTACGTTATCTGATACTTAAGTGTATTAAGAATTGTATCTCTTGATGAAAAATTGTAAGAAATTTGCATAAAAAATTTTTTAAGAATGTATTTTCATGTTTCAATTAAGAATAACTGTCAAATGAATTACAAAATGTTGTAAATTTCTAATAAAGTTTAAAATTTGTTTAAAAATATAAAAGTATGAAAAATATATAACAAGATTGCATGAGGTCACCCTTCTTCCTCCAAAGTCTCCCATAATAATTTAAAAAGAGGTTTATAGTTGCAATTGAGGTTGATTTGTGTGTTTAAGCAACAATCAGGGTTTAGTTTCATTTCTTTGGATATCTCTAGATCTTCCAAGAGATTCATGAGCCTCTCAAACATTCCCAATAAAAGCTTTAGACTCATGAATCTCTTGGAAGATCTAGAGATATCCAAAGAAATGAAACTAAACCCTGATTGTTGCTTAAACACACAAATCAACCTCAATTGCAACTATAAACCTCTTTTTAAATTATTATGGGAGACTTTAGAGGAAGAAGGGTGACCTCATGCAATCTTGTTATATATTTTTCATACTTTTATATTTTTAAACAAATTTTAAACTTTATTAGAAATTTACAACATTTTGTAATTCATTTGACAGTTATTCATAATTGAAACATGAAATACATTCTTAAAAATTTTTTATGCAAATTTCTTACAATTTTCCATCAAGAGATACAATTCTTAATACACTTAAGTATCAGATAACATAACATTAATACCATTATTCTTCTTTATATTGTTGTTGAACAATTTAAGCCCTTGTTTCTTAAGGATAACTGTCAGATTGAACATACATTGACCTTGAGCAATGACTTGAGTGAATTTACAAACTAATGTCATTCTGTAAGTATGATGTGATGAACACATAAAATTTAATTTAAAAACTTAATTTTTATAAAGTCTTTGATGACTATTAGTAATTCCAAACTACTAAATAATTTTGTAAGAATTTAAAAAAACAATCTCTATTTCCTATATATGACATTTGTCAACTGTCACTTTTGAAAAATCGTTTAAAAGGACCGACATTTGATTTCATTAGTTCTATTCTGTCTACGTCCTCACATCAATCAATTGGTTGGTATGGGTTCTTACACCCGTACCATGACAAAAAATTTTTCAATTTTTTAACGTGTTTGTGAAGTCCAGTGTCGGCTTTTTATATGTTTTTTATATGTTTTAAGAATTTGAACACCTAAAAAATCATAATTTTGAAATTTAAGGAAATGAGATCTCTCCTTTGTAGTGGTATTTAAAAAATTGACGTAAGTTAAAAATTACAATCTTTACCAATTAGTACTTATAAGAACATTTTATTGTAGCATAGCTCTGATGATGGCTTTTTTAAAGCCGAAAGCACTCAGTTAGGAATTGCCTAAAATATACACACTTCAAAAATACTTTTTTGCATTTTCTTTCGAGATGCAGATTAGTTAAACAGCAAGTCTTATGAATCGGGAAGATTGTAAATTTACAATTTCAGAGGTTTATTGTCAGTAGATATTTGACTTTAGTGTACTTTTTGGAGTTTTACTGTGTGTATGTGTGTGTGTTTTTTTGCTGTGTGGGTGCGTGTCTGTGTGTCAGAGAGAGAGAATGTGTGTTTTGCTTTATACATCAATAAGGTAAACCATTAAAAAAAATTAATCACACTTATTCATACAAGATCACGTTGTACTGGAGACTTTTGTGATTTTTGGTTTTTGGTTTATCTTGGAGCCGACATTAGGTAACTCAGACTCCAGTCTCATTACAGCTGACTTTAATTTTGGTAAAAAAATTAACAAACGACTGCTGTCAGTGACAGTACGAGAAGTGAACTTGCAAGAATATGCCAAGTAAATTTTTCAGTACTAGAAAACTAATTTGAATTAAATCTAAACTTTTGCAGAGAACTTAAAACCAAGTATATTAGCCAAAACATCCTCTTAAGATTTATGACAATTTTAACTTTTATAAAAAACACAAATAAACGTAACAATTTGCCACGCTACCTTGCCACGCCCTTTTAAATCGTCAGTCGACAGAGTGATGGTGGATGACAGATACGTTTCTTGTCTTATGTTGGTCTCCATTCCAATAACTCCAATACATTTTTTGTCCTTCCTTCATCTGTATGATGTGTCATATAGTCTATCTATAGCTATGTGTCCTGCCCATCTCCATTTTAATCTAGCTATCATTTGGAATAGTTTAGTGATCTACTCTACTCCCTTGATTTCTTCCTTTTTTACTTTGTCTCGTAGAGCTATTCACAAAATGAATTGGTCGATTGCGTGACTATCAATTTGGTAGCTAAAGCTTCTCTCTAGGTAGTTTCTGCTCTGTGTGTTAACCCTGGTAGAAGACTTTGATCAAATACTTCTCTTTTCAGGCATATAGGTAGCTCACGTTTAAAAGTTTCTTTCAGTTTTCCTACACGGCCCACTCAAGACCCATTCTTGTCTTCAGTTCATGGGTTTAATTATCCCTGTCAATTTTCCATTTTTTCCCACTAATACTGATTGGGTACCAAATTTGTCATAATTTTTGTTTTTTAGATGTTTATATATATAAACCTACATTTTCTGTAACTACAACCAGTTTCTGTACAATCTCTCTTCTGATTTCTAAATCTTTAGCTATTACGATTATATCTTCAGTAAACTTAAGTTGTTTATATATTCGCGATCCACTTTTTTTTCTGCCACTCCAAATTCTTAAAACTATGTTCTAGTACGTATAAAAAGTTTAGGTGATATCTTCTTGTCTATCCCCAACCTCTTCGAAGTTTAAACCTAAATTTAACATTCAGATACAAAATACTGAGGATATCTAACTTAACATAATAAAATATAATATGTTAATAGGACATCAAATCCTAAATGCCGCCAATATTTTTAGATTCATTAGTTGAATGCGCCACGTTTTGAAGTGAATTGTATAAGCACGAGTATCTGACGACGCAGGGATATGCAGAAATGTGCGCCATTTATTTGGCTTTTGAATTCATCAAAGGTTTTTTGGAATTTGTAAAATTTTGCAAATTTCATATATGTCAAAAGACAGAAAACCATATTAATAAATCGTTTTTGTTTATAGCCATCTAAGCAGCTAACACTTTTGTAGCTATTCACTTAAAGTTGTAGCATTTTCGTTTTACCCCGTCTATCATAAAACACCGAAAAGGATTCTAAATTTTTCTGCACTTCTGAGATTGAGAATGTAAACATTTTCAAGTCTGTTAATAATAAACAAATTCCTCTTTCGATTGATCTTGGTTCCGCCTAGATATTTACGCAGGAAATAAACAAGAATCTTTTCGTTTATGCTTATACTGATTTTTGATGATGATGTCTCTCCTCGTTGGACCGGCTGCGTGAGCAGTCGTTTTATTGTAGAAGTCCGAATTTTGGTCATTAGGACTTCGGTGTTGGCAGCCGTATAAGAGTAATGACAGCGACTGAGTGGTAAAGTTCGTTTTTGTGAAGCTTTGAAAAAAACCGGCAAAGTTTTCGCTTAATTCCATATGGTGTGGGAAAAAGATAATTTAAGTTCAGACTGCAGTTTGGTAATCTGTCTGAAGTGAGTTATTCACCGTTTTGTTGTAAGCTGTTTCCTGTGACAAGGCAGTTGATAATAGTGTCTGAGGGCTAAGTAAGCCGACAGGATTTTAAGTGAAAAATAAGCAGCCGAGTTTGAAAGATCACATATTGTTACCATCCAGGTAAACCTAAAGCACAGTTATGGTATTTGATTTGATTTCTCCCAGGATTTGTCCACCTTCAATTTTGTGTCTCCCATGGATCGGATCTAGATTGTTTTAAAGTAAGTGAGACACTGTTTTTTATATGTAAATCTAAAGTAAAACATTTTTTTAATAACTTAAAAAAAAATAATTAGCCAGTTAAGAACCGTAAGGTCATTGACGCAGATGGTGATATGAAAGGCAAACAAAATCTATATTAAAAAATTTCAAATATTTAAAATAAATGTCTTTGAATTATATACAAATAATTTTTTGTTCAAACAGAATTAGTAAAATAGAATTAGGACACCAAGAGACAAATAATCAGTAAAAAACTCTTCGGATTTTTCTGGTTTAGTAAGACAAAACAAAATGTAAAAATAAAAACAAGGTCTGACAAAAGACAGAACAATTGGAAAGATTTAATAAAGAAATTAGCTAAATAAGCCATCCATACTACAATAGAATGATATACCTATCAGTCACGCTGCAAATGTTACAAAAATGAGAAAATTTTTTCCAAAAGTTTGTCCTTAAGACGTATTAAAATAAAAATAATATTAACAAAGAAATAAATAGGTTTACAAAGAGCAACGAGGATCGACTACATATGTATGTGAAACCTGAAGCTATCCAGCTCGTGACAACTTAATTATTTCAGAATATAAGAAATATAAGGCTATTTAAATAAGTACACAATTATAAAAAAAGTAAAAAAGTCTAATTTAAAGTAGTAATTAAACTGATTTAACAGATCGTACTGTATAAAATCAACTAGGAAATAGTTTTATAAAAATACTTTCGTCTAGAATCTTAAATATGAATGGCTCTGGAATCTTTATAAACGAAGTACCTAAAGCATTCCACAATGCATGTGGATTTGCTCCATTGTTTAGTTTCTTAATGAATAAATTTCTTTTACCCAAGAACTTGTATCGAATTCTTAAGCTCTTTTGGAATTCAAATCTAAAATCGAGATCGAAAAATGTTGTGTAATAATTATGATTTAAGATGAAGTTTTGCAATTATCCTATGACTTAATTATTTTCAGACTTAAAGCTCTGTTGTAGAATTTTTATTTTTGTTTTTTAACTTTTTTGGAAAAAAATTACTTTTACCCTCACTACCTTAGCAAATGTGACGTCATCGATATTTTTTTTGTATTGGAAAAGCATATTTTGTCTGAAAAATTAAAAGCCTATATTTTTCTGAGTAAAACCGTACCAAAGTCACGTTGAAGCTTCAGAATACAGAGTGTAAAGGAAACCAGTGCTCGTGTTTCTTAAAATTTAATTCAAAATTTATTTTACAAAGAAAATTACTAAAGAATTCATTTCATACTAAAGACAAACAAATAGCATAATAACAACAAATGCTAGAATTGAGCTCCTTGATTTAATTGAGAGAATCCAAGACGTCCAATTAATTCTTGGGTTGTTTGACAATATCACTGGTGTACTTTGTTGCATTTTAGCACGAATCCTCTGTTTGAGGTTTACCAAATTGGTAGATCGGTTTACATGTACCTTACTTTTCAAATTACTCCAAATAAAAAGGCCGTGGGATTCAAATCTTGCTACCTAGCAGGTCATTCAATGTGACCGCGTCGTTCAATCTATAACATAATATGTCTATAGCATAATGTGGACTTGCTCCATCCTAATGAAACCAAATGGTCGGATCATTTTAACCTTGAATTATTGATATCGGGAAATGTTGCTGTTAAAATGGAACTATGTAGGTTTGCAACATCTCTAAATATCTTTTACCCGTCATATAAGTTGGAGACCGTGGGAATATAAACGAAGCAGAGGAAGGCCCCAAATGAGATGGGCAGATGATATCAAGAAGCACGTGGGCTCTAGATGGATGACTGTTGCGACAGACAGAGAAGAATGGAAAAGGATTGGGGAGGCCTATGTCCAAAGATGGATCGAAGAAGGCTAATTAGATAGATAGATAGATAGTCATCATCATCATCATCAATGGTGCTACAGCCCTATGAAAGAGCCTCGACCTCGAAGTCTATTACGCCAGGCAGTCCTATCCATTGCCAACGTTGCCAGTTTGCTGCGCCTATCTTTCTACCCGTCATAGTACCGTTCAAAAATACGGTCCTATAATGATATTCCTAACAATGGCCCATACATTTACATTTTGGGGATATTGGATATACACTTTTATTATACAATTGGGATTTTCTGCTGCCCAGTAATGACAATTTTGCCTAGTAACTGATGGCCTCGTCGGAAAGTAAGATGATATATTCAAATCCATTATTTCGATTACCTAATTCTTGCATATTTTCGCAAAACTCTATGCATTTATCAACAAAGTCGTCTTCATTAAATTCATGTATAAGCTTTATATGGAAGTAATTTAGCCTTGTTCAGAATTTTATGAACAGCACCACGATAGATCTCATTGTTAGTTGATAAAGTTGTAATTCAACAATTGAACAATGAGGATTTTTTTCAAAGTCAAGTAATACATTTAATTAATTGTCGTCGGAAACAGTGAGTCTGCCACTCTTCAGCTTATCTCTAATGTTACCAATATCATCAAATTTATGCAATATTTTGCTAACTGTCGCTTTATTTCTTGGTACTCGATCAGGATATTTTTAAATAAAGATATCGCATACTTATATTCCCTGCTTTTCTGACAGCATCATCCTAATTTAAAATAATTTCTGTTAGGGTAATATTTCTCCAAACGATGCTAGTGCGGAAATCGTTGTGACATTTCAAATTAATTGAATATTGACATATCCAATGGTAACTACAAACTTACTGTCTGGTTGCTAAGGAATTTGACATGTCTTCACAGACTACTTGATTTTTGGCAATATACTTTAATAGATAAACAATCTAACTTCTGTATCGTACAACCTTTCGACCATTTGATGTGATTATGTTTGTCCTTAATATGAAATAACTTCTTTCATAATTTTCTTAAGAAATACGAGCCCTGGTTTCCTTTACACTCTCTATACTGAAGTTTGTAACGGTTGTATTAAGAAAAATAGGATCTTTTAATTTTTTAGATAAAACATTATCTATGACGTCATATCTGCTAAGAAAGTGGGGTAAAAGTTATTTTTTTTCCAAAAAGGTTAAAAAACAAAACTAAAAATCGACCTCTTAGAGCTTTAACTCTAAAAATAATTAAGTCATAATATACTAGACCGTTTCCTCACTTTATGAACACACTGCATCTAAAATTGTAGTAGTAGTAGTTGTAGTTATGTAGTTTTTGCCTTATACTTATCTAATTTTTTTTTCAAAATTTATCTCCAGTTTTAATATTCTTTTTCGAAGAAATCGAATATATGGTAAAACAGAAAAAAGAACAGCATCTAAAATGGCTAAATACAAAAAATACTGAAGACCACCAAGCTTACAAAGAAACCGATAAACAACTACGAAAAATGATAAAACAAGAAAAGAATAAAACATGGGATCAGAAATGTCAAGAAATCAATACATACATCAAAGGGAAGCAATGTACAGAGGTATGGAATTTTATACAATCAGTAAAAAATACAGGAAAAGACAAAGCACACATACACACCATAGACCATGGAAACCAAGACAATGGAAAGATCACTATGAAAGCTTGCTGATAGAGACAAGGCAAGAATACCTAGCGAACTAACCAACACAGCCAGTACATATACAAGGAGAGGAAGCGAGGGTAGACATCGAAATAGTAAGGAAGGCTGTAATGAGCCTAAAGAATGGTAAATCCGCTAGACCTGAGGGAATCTATGCTGAAATGCTTAAGAATGGAACTCATAAACTATTTGAAAACTTAACTTATGTGATCAATCAGTGTCTAAATGGACACCCAGTACCAGAACAGTGGAGAACGGCCTACATGTCCTCAATACACAAAAAGGGGGACAAAAGGAATTGTAATAATTATAGAGGCACATCGGTAACCAGCACCCTGAGTAGACTGTATGGACGAATTTTGAGAAATATGGTCGAGGAAGAATATAAGCACAATGAAGAGGAAGAACAAAGTGGGTTCCGTGCAGGAAGATCGTGCACCGATAACGTATTTTGTCTTAAACAAATAATAGAAAAAAGATCAGCTAAGAATCTAGAAACTATATTACTTTTGTAGACCACACATTGATAACTGCTGTACAAGAACTATAGAGAGACTCAAAGGCACAGATATATGTTGCAGCAGCATTGGAAGGATCGAAAAGAAAGGTGCATAGGATGGGTATAGAACTTAGAGATGAATGTATATATACACTCCAGTTTGCCGATGACCAGGTAGTACTAGCGACCAACAGGGAAGACATGCAGTACATGCTTAGAAAACTAATAGAAGAATATAACGATTGGTGATGAATGTCAATACAACAAAAACCAAATATCTTTGTGTTGGAAACGAGTCAGATAACGTAGACCTCGAAAACGGACAACATATTTCCTGCTGTCAGAGCTATGACTACTTGGGGGTTGCCTTTGACAATACAGGAGCTGATACACGGGAAATAGAAAAACGAATCACTCAAGCAAAGAAAGTCTTAGGATGTCTCAATGGTATACTGTGTAGTAAAGAGATAATGAAAGGAAGAAAATTTAATATATATGAGACCATGATTAAAACTACTCTTCTTTATGGCGCTGAAACATGGAGAATTAGTGAAAAGAACAAAGCGAATAGAAGCAGTAGAGATGGATGCAATGAGAAGATCTTTAGGTATTTCCAGACGAGACCGAATCAGAAATGATGTAATAAAACAACGTATGGGAGTAGAAGGAAATATAACTCAAGATATAGAGAAGAAACAATTAAGGTGGTATGGGTATATTCAACGGATGCCAGCAACAAGACTCCCAAAAAAGTAGTAGAATGGCAACCGATAGGTCGACGGAAAAGAGGAAGACCCAGATTAGAATGGCAACACGGCGTAAACAAGTCCATGAGCGAAAGAAATTTAACAACAAACGACTGCGAAGATAGGAAGAAATGGTGTTTAGGTATCGGACAACGTCAAAAGACGTTCTAAACCGATGTATATATATATATATATATATATATATATATAATATATATATATATATATATATATATAAATATATCTCATGTCATCCTTATTGTATGCCATGGTAATCAATATAATAGGTTTTATAAACAATGGACAATGTTTAAAAAAAAATTAATAATTAAATTTTTTGCCGTTTGTTTGTACTCAAATTTAGGTAGCAACCTCTCTTATTTAAAATTCTTCGCTTCAACTTTCTTGTTAAAATTCGAATATCAAGTGAACACAAAAGACAGTAAATTGTAGAGATATTCATCCACCCGGAAGAAAGTTCAATAAATTTTTGGAGGGCACAAAATCAATACTCGGTGCTTATGTTATTTATAATAAGATTGTGCACAAAAACAAAGAAAAATTAAATACGCGGGAAGGGTGTGAAAAATCTATAATGAATTACAAAATTAGGTATTTGAGAAAATGTATCTATGGTGAAACGAAACTAAAGACATCAATAAGTTTTTATAAAACTGTCGCCTACTTAAAATCCTAATTGGAAATAGTTTGAGTCCAGGATATGACGGTTCTCTTCTTAGAATTCTTTTTATATGCATGAAATTGCTTGAAAATTTTGGCAGTAGGTATAAAATAGATTAAAGATCAAAATCTTTAATCTCTAATCTCTAAGGGGGTATATACCACCCCAACTGAAGGGTAGAAAAAGTTTATTAAAAACTATGCTAGTCTATATTCAATTTTAAGACCAAAATGTTCTTTATAGTTTTTTCGAAAAGTCAATATTTTGAAAGTTATTCGTGACTGAAATTTCACAAATTACACGTCAAAAAACATGCTTTTAAACGGTTTTTACAACTCCAAAACTTGTAGATTTTTTGTTTTGATCAGGAAACTGTGTGTTAGTTTGGTGTGGTCTATGCGAATTCTTCGTATAATGAAGGTCTTGTCTAGATAGTTTCATGAGATCAGTGTTCAATGGCTTATACATAGAGGGCTCAATTGCACGTAAGGATGTATTACAGGAGCTCCAGTGGGTTTAACATAATCTCCTGGTGAATAATATGGATGCTTCTGTTTTTAAGTCTTTGCAAATTTGGATGTCACTTGATGTGATAACTGTTAAGGCCGTTTTATCATGTTGATTTGCGAGTTCTATACCAGATATAGCAAAATGTGAGATGGGTTCCATATAAAGGTAATCTTAGTGTTTAATGTAGAAAGGTGGTGGTAACAGTGATGGATGTTTTGTGCAAGGGATGATCAGTAAATAATTTTTTATTATCTAATTATCTCAATTTTTATAAAAACTACTTTTACCAGTGGTCATATTAAAGGTTTTTAAGAACTTTAAAAATTTTTTTCAAGTTTTCCATGAACAATTTACCGTTTACCGGTCATTCAACATCATGTTCGGATTTTTGTATTAGATGAATAAAACTCTACTTTCAAACAGCGATAACATTGTTAATATTAAGTTTATAGTAATAATAAAAAACGAATCAGTTTATAAATTGTAAATTTTTGAAGATAGTCGCGAAAAAATTTTTAAAACATGCTTTTTTGATATGTAATTTGTGAACTGTCAGTCACAAAGATCTCCAAAAATATTGTCGAAAAAATATAGTCGAAAAAACGCTAAAGAACATTTTTGTCTTAAAACTCACTATTTTAGTGACTAACATGATTTATTTTTGATAAAAATTTTCCACCCTCGAGTTTGTATAAATATTTATAAGTTTTGATTAAGAAAACCATTTTTGTCGTTCTCTTCATTTCATAATTCCAGTGGCCTTTTTAAGCAACTGGATTTTCCATGGTATCTCTTACACTGCTTTTTTTCAGTTTGTAATTTACTATATGTTTAGTTAGTCGATTTTTATTTATTCTTGGTCCAGTTCTTCTTCTTTAAGTGCCTTCTTCGCGGCGGAGGTCGGCAATCATCATAGCTATTCAGACTTTTGAGACGGCTGCTCTGAAAAGTTCATTTGATGTACATCTGTAGCACTCTCTGGTTGCGCAGCTATGACATTCTACGGCTCCCTACGCTTCTCTTTTCGTGGATCTTTCCCTGCATAATCAGTTGGAGGTGTATTTCTCTTCACGCATAGTATGTCCCAAATATTCCAATTTTGACGAAATGCCCCTCAAGATGATCTAGTGATCGAAAATACTTGGGCAAGATTAAATTAAAACTGTGCTTGATATTTGCCTTGTATATTATTAAAAATCATAAAGTGTTCGAAGAAATAGTATACTATAGGGAAAACAAACACACAAACAGGTAAAGAAAATTTAAAAAAGAATTTAAACATACAAATATTTACAAATAAGTTAATACAGAAAGTTAATACAACGATAACAAAAGAGAAGAAGTACTGAAAAGCTGACAGAAACACTTTACTACGCTACTTAATGGAGAAAGAAACTAAGCTACCAACTTTAGAAGAGCTAAAGCAATTTAGTCTCTAGCCAGAAATAAGTCACCTGGAGCAAACAATCTTCCCGCAGAAATATTTAAATGTGGTGGCCAAGCATTGGTAACCCATTACAAACTATTATTCAAAGTATGACAGGAACGCACTTTACCAGAAGATTATAATTCTGGAATTATATTATGTCCTTTATAAAAAAAAGGAAACTTGCTTGACTGTTTTAACTCTGGAGAGATTTTCATTCTTAATACGGCTTAAAAATTTTGTTCATGATACTTAATGAAAGACTGGCACATTATACTGACAACATACATAATAGGATTCTACCAAATAGGATTTTTGAAAAATAGATCTAATTAAAGCAAGAAAAAGGGTGCAATCTAAACTCAGATATCTGGAAGATATGCAGGAAAATTTTTGGGAAGATTAAAGTTAAAGGATCGAGAAAATAGGTATTTAGCAAGGACGAAAGAATGTTTTCAGGTAGGCCAAGGCTCCCGAAGGTCACCTGATGATGATCTTCTTCTTCTTCATGTACCATGTCCTTTAAGAATGTTGGTTACCATCATAGCTATCTTAATTTTATATACTTATATACTGCCACTATAAATTGCACGCTTGTATCAACACCATACCAATATCGCAAGTTCTTCAACCATGAGGTTCTTCTTCGTCCTGGACTGCGTTTGCCTGCTATTTTTCCTTGCATGATATTTTCACATCAACATATATTTGGGACCTTTCATTACATGTCCAAAATACTTTAGATTTCTCTGTTTGATGCTTTTTATGATCTCAGTAGTCTTGCTGAGACGTTCTAGTATTGTGGAGTTTCGAATCTTCTAGAATCTTCTAGAAAACCTCAAGGCGATTTAGAACGATTTTATTCACAGTCCAGGACTCCACACCATAAAGTAAGATCGAGAACACGTAGCAGCAAAGTAGGCGGACCCTCAATGCCAATTTTAGGTCTCTGTTACATAACACATTGGACATCCTTCTAAAAGCAGCTCTAGCCTGCTCTATCCAAATCTAATTTCGCCGTGACTGATGATAATCAAATTTATTAAATATAAGCACAAAAAACGTGTATTATCAATAATAACGAATCTATAGAATTTTTTGGTAAGGATATAAAATTTGACAACTCATAAATACGATTTTGTAGACGTGGCTAAAATAACTAGGCAAAAACATTTGAAAACCTACTTTAATTGTAAATTATGGTCGTGGTACATTGTGATAGATCGATATTAGAGTTTACATAAGAAACCAATAACAAGTGCTTATATAGTCGGTTTTAAACACTATCAACCATTATTTTATATTTAAGCGCATTATACATTTACTTGTCAAATAAAAATATGTAATTCTTTGTGTATATATATATATATATATATATATATATATATATATATATATATATATATATATATATATATATATATATATATATATATATATATTATAATGAAAACAGAAATACAATAAAAATAACTTAGAAATATATACAACCAGATATACAATGTTAATTAAAATATTTATTTAAATAGTGGTTAGGACCTAATTTGTAAGTTATATACTAGATAATATTATTAAAAAATAATTATTTGAGGATATTTTTAAGAATTTAGCATAAGAATTAAGTTTAAGAATTTTTTTTATTTTATTTAATATTAGATATTTTTGAGTCAGCATATGCAAACAAACATACACTGTAGTGTCAAAGTCAAAAAGTTATTTATTTTTTGGAATGTTTAATTTAGAATATAATTGTGCATGTAAAATTGTAAAAATATAGTTCATATAAATGTTTAAGTTACATATAATAGTGTAGTTCTGATCTGGAGAGCCTAAAGTCAAGTAAATTATAGATAGAAAACTCTAGAAATGTCAATGGGACTGTATACACAGTACATAACAGACAAGAAATCATTCCAGAATTTTCAAATAGAAACAAATAGAATGATTCGAACATTATTTATTGCTGGAATATTCTGGAAAGAAAAAAGATATATATATTATATATATATATATATATATATATAATATATAAATAATATATATATATATATATATATATATATTTATATATATAAATATATATATATATAAATATATATATATTATAAATATATATATATATTTATATATATATATATATATATATATATATATATATATATATATATATATATATATATAGGCCATGTAAATTTGGTCAAGGGAGTCAGTGAGTCAGTCATGAGTTAGAGTTTAGTCAGTCAGTTATGAGTTCAGTTCAGTGAAGTTCAGTTACCAGTTTAGTAGTTATCAGTTAGTAAAGTTATAATTCAAGAATTTAGTTACAAGAAGATTATTAATTGAGTTAAATAAGTTAGTTAGAAGATATTAAATCAGTTACAAGATTATTATTGAGGAGTTAGTTATGAAGAGATTATTCAATGCTAGAAGAAGGCATTGATTAAGTTAAATGAATTATTAAGTTAAATACAGTTGGAGATTAATTATTACTACAGTAATATAGTGACAGTTTGAAGTTAATTCATTGAATAAGCATTCAATAATACAACCACAAGATCCAGTATATTTCAAAGTACATTAAGTATATGGAAATTACAAGGAGTTAAATATATATTTATATGGTGAGTGGAGATAATTAAGAAGGAAGATATTAACATAGTTGGATAACCAAGGCTTAGTAAGAAGATATCGAGTGGTGATAATAACTTTAATTTTGGAAAAACTTTAGGCGTTCAGTGAAAGAAGGTACCAAATTTTGTTAATAATTTAATAATTGTAAGAATTTCAAATTTTAGATAGATTGTTTTAAATTGATATTGCTTATATTAGATAGATAGGTTTGTTTCATAATATTTATAATAAAGATAATTTAAAAAAGTACTTACAAACTAATTCTTTGAGAACGCGATAAAAACCCTATACTTACATATATCATTCAAATTTACTCATTGCTCATACAACAACAACACATCATAACATATATATATATATATATATATTATATATATATATATATATATATATATATATATATATATATATAACACTGTTTTTGATGGGTTGGAGTCAACCCATCAAAAACAGTGTTACTTTTTTTTTCCATTTTACCATTTTTTCCAAACGAGTCACAAGTACTTCTTTTTTCTTATATATATATATATATATATATATATATATATATATATATATATATATATATATATATATATATATATATATATATATATATATATGGTCCTATATTTATGGACCCATACTGACAGGTACTTACACGCAGACCCACATCATCATCCTGCACAATTAAATTCGGTAATAAAACCTTAATAACAAGATCTGAAAACCTGGCAGATGAGGAACATAAGAACGAAGAAATGCACAAAGTCAAAACAGCTCTAAGAAATAAATGGCTTTTTTATGTCTACGATTGATAAGTCACAGAAATCTCGAAACAAAAGCAAAGATCCAGAAAACGAAGAAAAACCAGTCGAAAAAACTATCCTGCCCTATATAAAGGGTATGACAGACAAAATCAGCAGAGTGCTAAGAAAAAAAAATAGAAACTATTTTTAACACTGACAAAAAATCAAAACCATATTACCATCGGCAAAAACAAAAGTTGCATTGGAAAATCAAGGTGTATACAGAATACCGTGTGAGGACTGCATTAAATCGGACATTTAAATACCAGTAATGATGCCCAAAGACTCCCATATACGTGGAAACCAATTCTGCAGAAAAATGTAGAAATTAAAATAACGAAGAGGATACCGCCCACTCTGCGCACAGGACCAATCACAAGAAGTTCTCCTGGAACATCAAGAAGAAGCAGGATTAATCTGACTTGTCAATGGAAGTGTGACCTTGCCGAAACGTCGCCAAAATAATGGTTTTTGTAAAAACCAATATTTTGGCAACGTTTAACAAAACTATTTAACGTGGAGTTAATCCCGTAAAACAACTGAAACCATATATACACATATATTATATGTACAATATGATGCAAATCTATGGAATTAATTCATTATTTCACAAACAGACGACTTATAAAACAATCTTAGAACACGTCAATTTAAATTTTTAAATGACCATTAATTGCTATGTATATGTTGGACATTACGTCATCAATGTTTGAGTAATGACGTAATCGACAATATTTTAAATAGAAACCGAGATCACTGGATACCTCATTTGAATAGTCTCCAAATCTCCTTTGCATCGATGCAATTGTTTGATATTTATTTCTACAGGGTTCACTAAAACTATAAGTTTATTAATAGAATTAACTTATAATCAATGTTTAGTAAAATACAATCAATTTATAAGAAATGTTGAAATTGACGACTTTTAGAAATAATGCAATAAGAAACGATTGGAAGAAATTAATTAAATGAATTGGATGAATTGAACAATACATTAATATCAGTGTCCCGTTTTATGATTTGAATCTTAAAAAAGGCAAGGGTTTCCTGCCGAAACGTTGATTTCAATGGACAATAAAATCTAGCTCAAAATTTATTATTACTTATTGAACCTAAACCTAAGAATTATAAGTAAATAAATTTATTTTTTTTTAAATATGCGACTTCGGAGATAAAATCCTAAACAAATCGATTTTAATTTTTAAGCTATGAGTTTCAGCATATATATATATATATATATATATATATATATATTTATATATATATATATATATATATATATATATATATCATAGTGGTGACATTATGCATGTGGGTGTGATAACATATTCGATGATTTTTGGAAACGAAGATTGTTTTTCTTTACTGGCGTTGTATTACTTTTTTGTCTGTAGTAAAACCCTGAGGCGAGCATCACGGAATAAGCGCCACAAGAAGGCGTCACGTGTAGCGCCAAGAAAAGGCGTCACTAGTAGCGCCACGAGAAGGTGTCACGAGTAGCGCCACGAGGATTCGTCACGTGTAGCGTCACGAAATAGCGGTTCTTTTCATCGATTCACTATTATCTGTCAGTTAGTCCTCGTACATTTATTCTAAGCAGGTTTAAATTAAAAAATGCGGTAAAAAATAACCAACAAAATACAGACATTAAATGAGAAGTAAAAAATTCAAAGAATATCTGTCAAGAAAAGATTAGATTCGTTAGGATTTTTAATAACAATATTGAATTATCTGTTTAAATTTACTACCAAATAATATTTATTTATATTTTATTATTAATTTAATATTTCGTCTGATTTTGACAAGTCAGTAAGATGTAAACAACGCATGTTTTGTTAATATGTTAGCACATTCTATCCATGTGTTATGAGCAAACATAATCATTTATTAAACATACAGAAAAGATAGTATGAAGCTTCACGCTAGTCTACAATATCGCCTACTGTACAGATTTGTTTAAATATCAATAGGAGTTGTTTACTGGAGCATTTGAAAGCCTATTTAATTCTCTATTTAATATTATAAACTTTACCATATTTATTCATTAAGGATGAATAAGGGCGATTAAGGATGAAGGAGACTTTCGTAAGGTTTGAGAAGGAAGCAGAGAAGATGGGGCTCCAAATCAACGAAAACAAGACGAAATATATGTATATGAGCCGCAATAACCAAAGCAGAACATTACCATCGATGACTTTAACTTTGAGCGCGTTAGGGAATTCAAGTATCTTGGAACAACAATAACTGAAGACAATAACGGATCACAAGAAATAAACAACAGGATTCAGGCCGGCAACAGATGTATTTTTGCCCTCCAAAACCTTATAAAATCAAAACAACTAACACGACGTACGAAGATACAGGTCTATAAAACAATCATACGACCCGTTGTGATGTATGGAAGCGAAACGTGGACGATGACAAAGGCAAATGAAGAGAGACTACGTGTTTGGGAAAGAAAAATCCTAAGGAAGATCTTTGGTCCGGTGCTTGATGAAACATCAGGACAATATAGGATAAGAACTAATAAAGAGCTTGAAGAACTTTACCCAGACGCCAACATCATAAAAGAAATAAAGTCCAGAATACTCAATGGGCAGGACACCTCAGAAGACATTCTGACGAACGAACAGTAAGACTGGTGTGGCAGGAAGTCCCAACTGGAAGGAGACCACGCGGACGCCCTCGTCTCCGGTGGCGAGATAATATAGCAGGAGACCTAAGCACTATGGGCGTGGAGAATTGGATGGAGGTTGCTAAAGACAGAAAACAGTGGAGGCATGTTGTCGAGTCGGCTAAAACCCACGAAGGGTTGTAACGCCACGGAGTAAGTAAGTAAGTAATATTTATTCATACAAGGATATTCATATGTTAGGTAACAAGAAGTATGTATATAATTTATTAAGTACAAAATATCTTTTGCTGCTATTAGAAAACAGAAAAAATGTTATTAGCCAATAAAAATTGCTTTTTAATCTTATTCTATTTTTTAAATATGTGGTCCAACGATGTAAACATTTGATTTTAAGTAACCCCATAGGAAAAAATCAAGTGGTTTAAGGTCTGAAGATCTTGAGTGCCACTCTGTTGTTCCTTGTCTACCAACCCATCCCCTAGAAAAATATCTGTTTAAAAAATCACGAACAAGAACTGCAAAGTGCGGAGGTGAAAAGTCTGACTGAAACCATATCTTTTGATTTGGCAAATTACAATCATTTTTATTTGGAAAAATGTCTGTAAGGGCAGATATAAGTTTATTAAGTAAAAATTAAAGATATCTTTGTTACTAAAGAGGGGCAAGAAAAAAGAACCTAAAATGTTAACCTCGAATATCCTGCCCAACGTTTCCTTTTTGGGGGTGGTATGTGTGCCTTAATCACCCCATGAAAACTCTCTTTACTCCAATATCTGCAGTTTTGCCTATTCACTATTCCTTCTAAACAGAGCTTGCTTCATTACTGAAAAAAGATTTAAGTATTACAGCGTGGATTTGATTACATAAATCTTATATTACTTTGCAAAACTATATTCGGCAAACTGGATGATCCTCATTGATTTCCTGGACTTTATAAATTTTACTGAGAAGATTTCTCTGCAATTTGCTTTAAATAAATTTGAGGATTCTCTGCCACACTTAATATTACATTAAGGTTTACAATATCATTCATTGGCGGATAACCAGCATTTGCATGTTTTACTAAATAGTTGACTAACAGTGAATTGTGTGATAGGCGTATTAGGATATTCTATATTAAATAAACTACATACTTCTTGTTGTGTTCTGGTTTTATTTTCATATCCAACTATAATTAATACGTGGATTCTTTTTGTTTCCGTTAATGGGGTCATGATTTATTGATTTATTTCACGCAATAAACTGGTCCTTATAAGAATATGCAAAGAACTGCTCCTTATTTATGTGCCTAACATGGGAATTTATTTTTATTTTTTATACCAGTAGAAAGATCAGCAGTACTAAAGATTTGTTTATAAACTAATTTAAGTGTTTTAATGGTGTATATATATATATATATATATATATATATATATATATATATATATATATATATATATATATATATATATATAACACTGTTTTTGATGGGTTGGAGTCAATAAAAGGGGCTATTTGTTGACTATTTTTTACTCGAGCTTTCAATTGTGATTACAATTTTTATCAATAGCTTCTAAAAAATACAAAATATCTTACAAAGTTGAACTAGAAAAATAAAAAATTTTTTGTTAACTCACCAAATAAAATTAGTTTTTTATATAAAACTACTGCTTACATATTAAATACAAAAAATATTAATAAAAAAATGTCTTATTCTAATAAATGTTTCTCTGAAAAATTTTGATGAAGTTTCTTAAGAAAAAAAATTGAATTTGTAAACAAAAATAGAATAGCTACAACCAGCCTAAATGTCATAAATACTAACTTAAAAATTTTATGTTATGTTTATTTTATGTTTAAAAAATTCTTCTTTGTTTAGTAACAAAAAAGAAGAAGATTTATTCACCATTGATAGATGCCCGAAAAAATGTAACAAATACATGTAAAATTCAAAATGTGATATTTCACTGACTGCATATATAAATTAAATAGAAATTATATAATTATAAATTTTGCTTAAATTTTGAATTTCTGACCTTTTGTTTAAATTATTATCACTTTTGCTAATACAAACCATTTCCAAAAAAGTTCTTTTAAATTTATTACTTTCATTACATAAAATTTTAATATTATCAAAATCCATAATATGGTCTTTGTCTATTACATGCTCTGCCAAAGCGCAAAGAGAGCATTATTTTGCAGAGCATGTAATAGACAAAGACCATATTATGGATTTTGATAATATTAAAATTTTATGTAATGAAAGTAATAAATTTAAAAGAACTTTTTTGGAAATGGTTTGTATTAGCAAAAGTGATAATAATTTAAACAAAAGGTCAGAAATTCAAAATTTAAGCAAAATTTATAATTATATAATTTCTATTTAATTTATATATGCAGTCAGTGAAATATCACATTTTGAATTTTACATGTATTTGTTACATTTTTTCGGGCATCTATCAATGGTGAATAAATCTTCTTCTTTTTTGTTACTAAACAAAGAAGAATTTTTTAAACAAAATTTTATTTTTGACAATATGTCAAAAAGTTAGTATTTATGACATTAAGGATGGTTGTAGCTATTCTATTTTTGTTTACAAATTCAATTATTTTTCTTAAGAAACTTCATCAAAATTTTTCAGAGAAACATTTATTAGAATAAGACATTTTTTTTATTAATATTTTTTGTATTTAATATGTAAGCAGTAGTTTTATATAAAAAAACTAATTTTATTTGGTGAGTTAACAAAAAATTTTTTATTTCTAGTTCAACTTTGTAAGATATTTTGTATTTTTTAGAAGCTCTTGATAAAAATTGTAATCACAATTGAAAGCTCGAGTAAAAAATAGTCAACAAATAGCCCCTTTTATTGACTCCAACCCATCAAAAACAGTGTTATATTTTTTCCAAACGAGTCACAAGTACTTCTTTTTTCTTACTCTTATATATATATATATATATATATATATATATATATATATATATATATATATATATATATATATATATATATATATATATATACAGTGTGTCAATTTTAAATTGCTACTGGAAATGGCAGATATGAGAGTACTGAGAAGAATTACAGGAAATGTGCTAAGAGATCTAAAGAGAAGTTAAAGACATTAGAAGAAAATTAAACGTACAGTGTATAAATGAATGAACATAAAATAGAAAAAAATGGAATAACCACATAAGCAGAATGGAAGAGAACTTTGTCGTCAAAATAGCAAGAGGTAAATCACCAATCGGGAGAAGAAGTATCGGACGACCGCGTAAAATATGGAGTAACAACCTTGCCTAGAGGTATTAATCCACCAATGAACAAGCAGAATTTCTTCTAAAGATTAAGGAGTATGGTGCATTTTGCACCATATTTTTCATCATTTTACTTGTTATTCGTTCATATTCTGGTGCCCTCCTGTTGTTTTATTTCTGCAATAGCTTCTTGTAGCCTATTTAAGATTACAATATTATCTTCTATTCTTTGTTTAACAGGTTATTTTCTTTATTACGGGGTTTTTCCCATTAATTTTTTTATTTTCTTCTTGATAGCTGTGCGTTGGTAGTATCTCTTGGAAATATTTTTTCCATCTGTTTATTACTTCATTTTTTTCTGTGAGAAATTCTTCAATTTTTTTCTTTAGGTTTTTTATGTCTTAAATTTTTTCTTTTCTCATTGATTTTAAAACTTCAAAAAACAGTTTCCGATTCTGTTTACTGTTTGTTTTTATGTTTTCGACAAATTCTGTCTATTTGACATTTTTTGCTTTTGTAATAAATCCTTTTACTTATCTTCTGTATTTTTTATATTATTCATAGCTTTTTGGTTTTTTATTTTGTAACTATATTTTCCAACCAATGTTCTTTCTGTTAATTTGTTGTTTTATTTCTTCATTCCATCATGCAGTTTGTTTTCTTTTATTACCCTTCTTACTTGTTCCACACATTTATGTCGCTGTATTTATTATAACCTTTTTGAAGTAGTACTATAGTTGTTTTACGTTTTAACACTATATATTTTCTTTAGTATTTCTTAGCTGTTGATTTTCGGTTATCTGGTTGTTCTCAGTATTTTCTTTAATTCTCAATGTATGTGACCTAATAGGTTCATATTCTTCTTTATTTTCTTGGATTTTGTTAATGTTGTTATTATCTGACTTATTTTGTTTTATTTTCATTACTACTAAATAGTGGTCACTTCCTATTTCTGGACCTCTTCCAACTTTTGTATCTATAACGTTTCTTCTGGTATTTTTTCTACTAACATGTAAATAGTTATCCATTTTATTTTCTTTACTTTTAACTTCAATTGTGCATTAGATATTTTTGTGTTAAAAATGGATTAGTTATGACTAAATTGTGCATCATATAAAAGTCTAGTATTCTATATATATATATATATATATATATATATATATATATATATATATATATATATATATATATATATATATATATATATTTCCTTTTGTTTGTTCCGTGACCAATTCTTCCCAGAATTTATTTTATTTTATTTAAATTCTGAAAAATATGAATGTTTTTGGTAATTTATGCTCAACATTGATGTTCTATCTAAAACCATTTTCAATAGTGTGAATGAGACTATGGACGATGGACAAGACTCAAGACGTCGTGCTTTAGATTGGCGGGCTCGCCATCAATATCTTCTGCTATTGATATGCCGTAGGTGCCCTTTGAACCAATAACATATGTATAAAAAATATGATAATAATTGTGTGCTAACATTTAAAGGAAATTTGATCAACTTATATGTCGAAATCCAATAAAGAGAAACTTCAGTTAATAAAATGCACTTCCCGCTAAAAAATGTGTATCTCTCCCTAGTTCCATTCCTTCTTGTGGAGTATTGGGCGATTATGCGTTTCTTGGCCAAAAGTGTAAGATTGCTGACTGGACAGGTCAGAGCATCTTTTTTATTGTTTATTCTCTAAATAAACTGTGTACTATGGTGAAAATCAGATTTAAATGGCAGTGTACAGTGACTAAGATATGTTCAGATAGGTTAAAAATTCTAATATAATATTCGTGAATGAAATAAATGGTCATAATTGGTCATAATGGTCATATTTTTTGTTAACCACCGCTATTAAATTATATAAACTACATTAATAAATTTAGGTGTATATTTACCTTTATTAAACATTTATTAATAAGTATTTAATGAAAGTGGTTTAAGACAATACTCCAGAAATACAATTTTCAATTATTTTCATTTTCATTTAGTCTATCTTCCGAGTCATCCTTAAATAAAATTGTAATAGGTTCAATGTCATCTTGTAAGTTGTCTAGTGTCCAAAAATTATTCTCATGAGCACTGTACAGACATTTTTTTCTAGATAATACTAGAAGTTCTTCAACTTTGCAGTAAATTAAAAAATCATTTTCTTGTTAATGATCCCAATTCTAAACGAGCCTTTAAATTACAACGTCAGCAGCAGAATGCATGTCAGGATATCGATAACATTGTCAGAAAAGGAAGAGCTGCACAGAACAAAATTGAAGTTTGTGAAAATTCATCGCCTTTACCGAAAATATCTATTACATGGACAGTTTCTTCTGACAATGAAGATAATTATAAGCTACTTCATAAACAATGAAACAAAAACGCAAAACAAAAGTTTTGAAACAAGTTCTTTTAAGCTTTTGTATGAATTTCTTTCATCTATTCGAAGTATTTTATCATGCAGCCTATTTATTTTAATTTCTGCAAACTTTTTTGTTTTTGTCTTGATTTTAGAAGACTATGGAACGTACTTCTGAAGCTATTTTCTTGTGACTTTTAAAGTAATTACTATTTAAATGGGATTAGGCCACAATTAACGGTTCAAGTACATTTATTGGCATTTCAATTTCCACTTCGGAAATCCTTCTCAAAATACTAACATTAGTAAATTAAACAAATTTTGGTTTTTTGTTACTTGGTGAAAAAATGCTTTTAATAATTTAATTTTATCTGACTCATTTATATTGACAATTCAGACATACATGACCTATACATTTTAAAGTAGACGACTTTAAAATGATATTTCCAATATTGTTGTGTTGTGTTCCTAGGACGACTTTACTTTTAAGATAGTTCATTCGATTACTTGAAATCAACTTTAACTTGAGATTATTCGTCAGAAAAAATCATAGCATGTAATTAGTCTTTAAAAAGATTCTTTGGCCTAGCAATGGCCTCTAGTTTATCTCGATTATTAGCCGATATATTTATTAGATAAGATTTTGAAACTAATATTATTTTTAAACAAAATTTAAAACCCACAGTATGGTGGAGATATGTAGATGATTTATTCTCAATATGGACTCATGGATTAGAGTTGTTGAACACATTCCTGAATAATATAATCGATAAAGAAGAGACAATAAAATTTACCATAGATAAGGAATGTAATAACACACTACCTTTCCTAGATGTTTTAATCGCTAAGAACGATACTGGATATGAGACTTAGGTGTATGGAAAACCAACAGACACCAACATATACAGTAAAACCTCCGTTAACCGAAATAATGGGGGGGGGAGGCCGTTTCTGATAACAAGAATTTCGGTTAAAAATAACATTGTTTTTTATAGTATTCTTGGTTAAAGTATTGTTATTAAATAATACTATGAGGTGATTTTGTAATGTTTTCTAATAAGTAAATACAGAATAAAATAGTACAATTAAGGAAAATAAACAAGTTTAACAAGTTTTTTAAAGAAATCTTCTATTTTCTTTTACGTTATCGTTTGACAACGATGTTTTGCAGCTATATATCTCCATCGTTCATTTGCAGAACGTCGTGAGTTTGCCTCATTTCATCATTCGACGAAACGTAAAGCAATCTGAACAGGACAAAACTATACAATGATAACAAAAATTAAGAACCTAGTCGTCTCTCTAATATATTAACCCTACTGTATAAAATTCATCTCCTTAAAGCATTGAAAATCTCGTCGGCGGTCTCATGCTGCCTGTTGTCTGTTGGGTCGTCATCTTCGTCGTCTGATACGCTCAGGTTGTCTGGATGAGGAACCATATCAATGATATCCTGGTCGATGAATTCACTTTCTAAATCATCGGCTGCTAATCACTCACGTATCTTTTTCTTATTAAAGATTTAATTTCTTCTGTCATTTCTTTGCCATTTTCTTCTTCAGGGTCGCCAATTAAAAACTCTATCAAAAAGTTAGTTCCAGCATTTTTCCAAAGTTGAAGATTTGATCTTGGCCCAGAACTCAGCACACCGATAAACAACATGTTTCATTGTTAAACATTTGAGGATTTCAGGAACACTTTTGGATTCATTTGTCTCCTGTAATAATAGATGTCTTAAGAATGCTCCTCTATAATGTCTCTCAAGTGTCTCTATTAGTCCCTGGTCTAACAGCTGAATTAATCTCGTGACAGTCGATGGCAAAAATCTGACAATTATCACTATTATATAGATTTTGAGTCAACAAGCAACAATGCTTTGATGGGAAGGTTTTTTTATTTTAAAAAAGATTTTACGTTTGGGACGAATTCATTGTCGAACCATTCTGAAAATAAAGTGGTCGACATTCATGAGCTTTTTTGGCTTCTATAAAAAACTGGAAGTGCTTTTTCTCAAATATCTTTTAGAGCTCTTGGTTTTTTGATTTTCCAACACACATACGCATCAATCGGTAAGTGAAATTGATGGAATTTACATTTTGCGATAAAAATTTACTTTTTGTTGACGAAATTATTGAAACTGTCAGCCGTTTCGGGTAAACGATGATTCGGTTAAAAAGGTTTCGGTTAAGGGAGGTTTTACTGTATTTAAAATTCAAATCAAATCATAATATTTATATTAAAAAGAAAATCATGAAATCCTTATACGATAGAGCCAAAATTGCTTATTGTTCGAAAATTTTTTCTGGGAAGAAAAACGTTTGTTAACATCTGTTAAAAAAATGATTATCCTTTATCGTTTATAAAAATGTTTCAACAACCGATCGAATAGAACATAACAACTTAGAATGAGATCCTACAGCATACACAAGGAATATTACGAGGAGAATAACAATGCCATACACAAAACAATTATCAGAAAACCTTAAAAGAATAGGAAATAAATGCAACATTTCAACAACATTCATGACAACAAACACATTGAAATCTATTTTGTCTAAAACCAAATCTAACAATGAACAAGAAAGGACAAAGAATTGTATTTATAAAATACCTTGGAATGCGATCAGTTTTATTTAGGTGAAACATCAAGACCATTAAATGTTAGAATAAGTGAACATCAATCTTATATAAAAATTAGATTAGAGAATTCTCTATTAATAGAGAATTTAATAGATCTCAAATATGTAAATACGCATGGGATAATGAGCATAGGGTTCAATGAAATGATTCAAATATAGTCCTAAAAGAAACGGATGGTAAAAATGAAAAATCAAAAAGCGGCTCTAATTATGCTAAATGAGACCAATTGTGTCGCAAATTCCTCTGCAGAATGTAGTAGCATAAAACGAGACCTTATTGTCAATATAAGTCATGTCAAGTTCAGTACCTTTAGTAATGCACTTCCAGCATATCATAAAATATTAATGACACTGATAAAAATGTGTATAAAATTATTTAAAATACAGTGACGATAGCTTAATATAGACGTCAACGTGTCTGCGTATGAGGTGCGTAATATCAGCAGTCATATCCTGGAACATCCGCCAAAAATTAGACTATTTAAATTTATATCCTTTGCAAGTATACTTCACTCGTTATATAAATTTAGGTTGCAGACAACATTAAAAAACTTAAGAAATACAATTTTAAAAATAATATATTTTATTGTTACAGCAATAAATTTTGTTATTGTAATAGCGATGAATAGTTTGTATGATTGCAACTATTTTCAGTTAGCTGTTAAAGATTTTGGGCTCAGGAATATGCTGTGTATACAGGGTGTTTCATTATGGCAAATAAAATAACAGTTTATAATAACAGAAGTTTCTCTGCTTCAAAATAATGAATTTCCAACAAAAACCGCTTGTAATAAATGTTGCTTCTTTTCGAAATACAGGATGTTAAAGTTGAAAATTACACTCAGACATAGGAGGACATATAAAATATAATAAATAAAGAAACTCTACAAACATTATTAGCGAAGAGCAGTGGCGAATGCAGGGGGGGACCTTTTCCGACACTGTTAATTTTTAATTAACAGTATTGTTAATATTGTATTGTTAATTTTTAAGGACGTAAAATGGTGAAGGTAGCATGCCTATTATTTTTGAAGCTCATAAACCACTGCCTTTACACCTTGAAAACATTGTATCATTACAATCTTTATTAGATATGGTGTCGTCAGCAGTGACGAATTTGAATTGAAATTGTATGTCAGAAAAACAATAAAGGCGTAATTATTAAGAACCCTGATTTTACTTATCGTTGACTTGCAATTAAATTATTATTAGGTGTGTCAACTCACAAATATCTTAGATGATGTTTAAATATATATTGCTCGACAGCTCAAAACAAAGTAAATTGAGAATTAAACAAAAAAGACGGGAATTATTCACACGTGCTACATACATTCTTTATATAAACTTTAATTTTGGCAATACAAACATTAAGAAGAATACTAAAAACTTCTTGAACTAGATAAATGATAAAAAAGCATGCTATACACCTTCTTCTTCTTCTTCAAGTGCCATCTTCGTTCCGAAGGTTGGCGATCATCAGGGCTATACGTATTTTCGAAACTGCTGACCGAAACAATTCGTTGTTGCTACAACTATACCATTCCGTAGATTCTTTAGCCAGGAGTTTCGTCTTCTTCCTATGGACCTTTTTCCTGCTATTTTCCCTTGCATAATTATTCGAAGCAGTTCATATCTTTCGCCTCTTGTAATGTGGCCCAAGTATTGCAGTTTTCGTTTTTTGATTGTAAATATGACTTCCTTTTCTTTGTTCATTCTTCTCAAGACCTCGACATTTGTGACTCTCTCGGTCCATGATATTCTCAGGATTCTGCGATACATCCACAGTTCAAATGCCTCTAATTTTTTGGTATCAATCTTTTTTAACGTCCATGACTCCATTCCGTAAAACAGCACAGAAAGTACGTAACATCTCATCAGGCGAAGTTTCATTTCAAGGCTCAAATCTCTTCCGCAGAACACTCTCTTCATTTTAGTGAATATGGATCTGGCTTTTTCTATTCTTATTTTGATTTCCGCTGAGCTATCGTTGTCTTCATTTATAAAAGTGCCTAAATATTTGTATTTGCTAACTCGATCGATAATTTCATTGTGTAAATATAAATTTTGGACATTTTGTGTTGATTTCGATATTACCATAAATTTCGTTTTCTTTATGTTCAAAGATAGTCCATATTCTTCGCTGCAGTCTGCTATCTTATTCACCAATGTCTGTAGCTCTTCAAGTGTTTCTGCGATCAGAACGGTGTCGTCGGCAAATCTCAGATTGTTTAATCTAACACCATTTATTTTAATACCTACGGATTGCTCAGAGAGTGTTCTATTCATTACGTCTTCGGAATAGAGATTAAACAGGGTTGGTGACAGTATACACCCTTGTCTCACACCTCGCTTTATTTCAATTTCTTCAGTGGTATTATTCTCTACTCTCACTACTGCTTTCTGATTGTAGTACATATTTGCTATTAGTCGGATGTCTCGTTTATCTAAATTCTTTTCTGTCAGGAGTCTGATTAGGTGATCATGCCGCACTTTATCAAAGGCCTTGTTGTAATCTATGAAACACATGAATACATCTTGATTTATGTCAAGACATCTTTGAGACATAACGTTCAGTGCAAACAACGCCTCTCTTGTTCCGAGTCCATTTCGGAATCCAAACTGGGTATTATTGATGTCCAGTTCCAGTTTTGTGTGTACTCTAGAGTGTATAATTTTCAGGAATATTTTCAGTACATGGCTCATCAGACTGATTGTACGGTAATCACTACATTGTTTGGCATTTATCTTTTTTGGTATAATAACAAAGGTGGATAAAAGCCATTCTTGTGGTATTTTTCCTGATGTATAAATGCTATTGAAAAGTTCAACTAAAATGCGAATCGAGTCTTTTTCTATTAGTTTAAGGATTTCCGTTGGTATTTCATCTGGACCTGGGGCTTTACCATTTTTCATTCTTTTTAGTGCGTACATTACTTCCTCTTCCGTTATTTCTGGACCTTCGTCTCCTTGTATGTTACTTAGCTCAGATTGTTGTCTATCATCTGCAAAGAGTTCTTCAATATAGTTTTTCCATGTCTTCAACTGTTCTTCTAGTTCTGTTATTATGTTTCCGTTGACATTATACAGGGTATTTGGCTGCTTACGTTTTTGTGTACCTGCAAGTTCTTTCACTTTTTTATGTACATTAAAAATATCATGTTTTGCCTGCAATTGCTCTATTTCTTCACATTTTCTTTTATAAAAATCTTCTTTTGCTATTCTGATTTCTATTTTAATTTCTTTCTGTAGTTGTTTATACCTTTGTTCGTTTTTTCCTTTCATTATTCTCCGGTTGTCCATGAGAAGAAGGATCTTATCAGTCATCCAACTTTGCTTTATTTTTGGTTTTTCTTTAGTCAAAATTTTCTTCGCAGGGCCTGTTATTGCCATTTTTACGTTTTGCCATTTTTTATCTATGTTGTTCGTTGGCTGGGATGTTTCCTTTTCATGAAGTATTTTCAAATTATTATTAATACATTTTTGCAGTTTCTCCTTTACCTCCAGGTTACATAAATGACTGACGTCTATCTGATTTGCTCTTCTTTTCTGCTCCAATCTTTTTAGTTTAATATTCATTTGCGCTATTAGAGGGTTATGGTCTGAAAAGACATCTGCGCCTGGGTAAGCTTTAACGGATTTTAAGGAGTTTCTGTATCGTTCGTTTATCAGTAAAAAATCAATCTGGTTTCGAATTATTCTTTCGCCATTGTCCTGGGGTGATTTCCACGTATAGAGTCTTCTCTTTGGTAAGTTGAAGAATGTATTAGATACAATCATGTTATTCTCCTGGCAGAATTGAAGTAGTCTGTCACCTCGTTCATTTCTTTTACCGAGTCCGTATTCTCCTACATGTTTGCCACTTTTTCCTTTGCCAATTTTTGAGTTAAAATCACCTAGAATTACGGTGATGTCTCGTGGTTTCGTCGATTTTAATACTTTATTGATTTCTTCGTAGAATTGTTCAATTTCGTCCTCGGATTTATCTGCAGTAGGTGCATAGATCTGTATGATATTTAGTTTACTTGTGTTTGTTTGTAGTTGGAGAAATAAGAGCCGATCTGATACTGGAGTAAAATTAATGACCGACTGCATCATAGACTTAGATACGAAAACTGCTACGCCGTGTCTGTGTTGAGTACTACTGTTTCCGGAGTAATATACCATGCCATTTGTTGTCGAAAAACTGCCAGAATTTGGCCACCTTGCCTCACTAATGCCTAGAATGTCGACATTTAATCTTTGCATTTCTTGTATTATATTATGCATTTTGCCTGGATCATACATACTTCTAACATTCCATGTACCAATTTTTAATACTCTCTTGGGTGTTTTCCTATTTTTTTTTAAGAGTGGTATTTACTACTTCACAGGGATTTTGCTGGTTGACGACCCGGGAGGCCCTGTGGTCTTCTTGTGATATACCTCCCATGCCGGATCCTGGTCTCCGATTCCCATGATCAGTGGTTGACGAGGCTATTTGTTGTACAGTCATGATGATCGTACTAGAGATATCCATGATGGATCTTTAATGTAGTGGTTTCTCCTTGCCTTCTACATACACCTTGTACACTATTAAAAAGAGAACATTTTTAAAATGTTGCCATAATTAAAAAATATGTCCTATTACAACTGCCTTCCACCGGAAGAATAACATCGAAAGAAATATAATTGGTGTGGACTTAGCACGAGATTACTATTTCAAGCATGAGTAAATAAAGTAAAAATTATAAAATTAACTGTTAACGTTAGAGAAGAACATCACACTATAAGAAAAAGTACCTAATAACTATTATAAAAAGTGAGAAAAGGCAGCAAATATTTGATTTCACGCAAACAAAAACTAATTTTCGAAACTATTTTACGATTATTATAAAAAGTATTTATTAAGTTTGACCTGTTAATAATAAAAGTATTAATTGAATAATAAAAGTAATCTAAGGAATACAAAACAAATAAAAAATGTCATATTTTCAAGTACAGCATGTTTGTTTTTTACTTTATAACAGGATATAATTTTAATGCTGATAACGTAGGCGGTGCATAATTGAAAAAGGAAATTGAGGCAATAAAAAAAGAATAATTGAAAAGTGTTTGCATATTGATTTGTTATTAAAATTTTTTTATATATAAAGGAATTCCAATTCTGTAACTGGGCGTGTTATAATTTAAGAAACGTTAAGAAACAAGAAACAGTAAAATTCATAAGGGTATGTGTTACTTTTTTGAAAAAAAAAAAGGGAGCCGTTTACTATACTAAAGCCAATTTTTTAGAGTTTTGTTATGAAAATACTTAGTATTATTCTAAAGCTATTTTCTTGTGGCCTTTATTATTTTTATTAAAAACTACCTACAATTTTAGTTTAAAATACGGTTATTTTGACGATTCTATTTCCACACGGAAATCGTCGAATTTTGAGACCCACTATTTCTGAAGTGGAAATCGAAACGTCAAAAAAAAGTTTGTTATCCTACCTCAGGCTTCTTCTTATACTTTTTCCTTCTTTGTCTTTTCTTCACTCCTAAATTGTTTAAATTATCGCACCATTTGGTGACTTATCTCGTGCTATTCATATTATTCTATCTTCTGCCATTCTACTAATTGGTTCCACTCCTGTTTCCGTTTTTTCACCCATCCATTTATGTCTTCTATAATGCATGTTCTTCCAGATTGTGTCATTAATAGATCCCGCTGCTTTACTTGTTTTTAAGCTTTGTTGTCGTACTTCTTCTCCAACATCTCCGTAACTAGTTATATCTATTCCCAGATATCTAAACGTTGCTTCCTGCTTTATTATCTTCCCATCAATTTTAATTTTACAAAATAGTGGGTATTTAGATATTGTCATACATTTGTTGTTTCTACTGATGTTATCATATTGTATTTCTTGGCTGTTGTATTGAAGATGTTTGTTAATCTTTGGAGTTCCTCTTCTGTCTCGGCGATTACTGCAGCTGCATAACATAATATTTGGATTTCTTTGTTCCTCATTATATAGCCATACCTTTACATACTGCTTGTATTATTTCCCAGGCCTACCCAGGCTTTCCCATAAAACTTTCCTCATTTGGGCGAGGAAGACGAAAACCATTAATTTACTAAGAATCTGTACACCATAGCATAAAATAGTTCAAACAAGAAATATAGCTGAGATAATTTTGAACAAAAATGTTTTTTAGCACCTTTTCTATATAATAATCTATTCTTTCAGAAACAATGTTTGAAGCGTTAGGCGATTTATATGTCAGTTACGCAGGAGAAAACAATTTTTTAAATAAAATGTGTATTGATTAGAGTGTTCTATCGACAAAACTCAAAACTCTAAAGCCAAAGAGTGCAGCTTTCATATTTAATATTTTTATTTTGCCACAAATGAAGTAAGTTTGTGTAAAACTGTTAAATAAATAAACGCGATTTTTGCTACTTTTTACGATTCTGATGAGATGAATAAAATTTTTCACTTCCATCGACCATTTTCTGTGAAATGTCGATTCTTAAAGCTTTATATTTAAAACTTTCGTAATGTAAAAATTTTAATTCTGCGTTTTTAGGCACATTTAAAATGTCTCATATTTGTTGCCAAAAAACAAAATTAAAATTTTGTGTTTCAAGTTTAGGCTTTAATAATAGAAATACACAGCAATCGATTAATAAAAGTTACGTTTGTTAAAAAGATGAAATTAAAAAAAAAGATACATTTTATTGATATCATAAAAATCGAAAAAAAATGCGCAGCGTTTATTAATTTAACAGCTGTATAGAGACTGCCTTTATTTGCGGTAAAATAAAAAAAAATTTATTTGCATACGAAACCTGCACCCTTCATCTTTAAAATACATTTTAATTTTTGTTGATAGGACATGATTATCAAAAGATATCGAATTTCTACCGTAGAGTTGATCCAAATTTTATTTAAATAATTGATTTCGGGCTTATAACTGAATATTTAAAATCGACGGTTGCTTTCAGCGTTGTTTCTGAGAGAACCGTTTATTTAACACAAAAAATGCTAATTTAAAATTATCTGTTATATATATTTTTAAGGGGTTTAGGTATAATTCAGGGCAGGTGTGGCAAACTTTTAAAGTTATACTTCTATACACACGTTCGACGTTGGAAATTTGTACGGGAGTGATTTGGCAAAACCATTACATATGTAAAATATAGGTAAGAGAGAGAGACAGAAGATATATTTTCTCTCTCTTTCTCTCTCGAGAATAAAAATGTTTCCTTTGTAAATATATTTAATATTTATTAATATTATTTTTAGTTTTCCATTCTGTTTAGATTTGTCTTGAGCCTTGTTAGGTATGTTAAATTATAAATTAAAACTTTTATATATCTTAAGAAAGTTCAAATGTGTACTTGTATACACAACAAACAACAATTTAATTTTGTATCTGTCAATGTTGACAGATACAGTCTGATAATGTCTGATAATATCTGACAAATTGACAGTTGTATCACGAAACACTGTTTTTATTTCATTAATATTATTATTGTGGTAATAAAATATATGCGTAGGTAAGTTATGTATATTGTCATTTGTAAATATTTATAAATATTGCATTTTAATTTGTATTGTATTATTATATTGAATTATGTTGCAGTGTATTATATTGTATTTTTATATTAATATCAAAATAAACAATAAATTTTACTGCAGAGTATTAATAAAATTTTTTTTGCATTCAACTCCTTTAATGCATATATGAAAATAAAAACATACATTTTCATCAAAATATTGATTCAATTCTTCATTTACTATACTCCTATTACAGGTCAAATCCTGTTTATATACAGCAAATGATGCACCATAGACCTATATACCTAATTATGTTTCTCTTTCTGCTCTCTCTTACAGCGTAGAGAGTGTATAGAAGTATAACTTCTACCGTAAATCCCACTGGACTGCCACACCCGTTTTTTTACATCTTTTCTTTTCTTTCACATGGTTTCCGCAAGTCAAAATACCAAATAAATTATTTTAAATATTGCAGTTGCGAATAATTTCCAAAATAGTGGATTCCCAGTGTTTTTTAATTATTATTTTATTTGTATAAAGCAATAAATAATTTTATATTAACCAAGCGTAGTTGGCTCTCTTTTAAGCCCATTGCCATTTATTAGTTTAATGGACGAATTAAAACGACAAGTAGAGATAAAGTTTCTAAAATACGGAATAAAGATATTAAATAATCAAAACTAATTGTAATTATTACATTTCTTTAGTAAAATAAATAAAACACCTACTACTACTTTGTTTAATAAGAAATAACCACAATTTAAATATAAAATGCGTTTAATTTGATGTTTTGATTTTTATTCCCAAAATACAAAATATGATTTTCAAAGTGGACACCAAAATCTCAAACTAAACAGATTTTTCAAGAAGCTTGTAGTAATTGTAAAATAAAAATAATGTAGTTGTGATAAAACTGCATATAGCACGCATAATTAGTGCGAAAAGAACAGTATAACGTTGTTCTGGTAGAGACTGAATATAGTATGAATTTAGTACCGTCATACGAGCTTGTTTTTATCATCTATTAGATTGAATTTTAGTTTTATCAAAGTCACATTCAGTTTTGATAACGAAACCGTTATTTGTTCGTTAGTCATAATTCTGGTTTTATTCGCCAAAAAGCAGAATAACGAAATTAATATTTCAAGTTAGGCAAATGGTAAATTTGAAAACACTAGTTGTACAGACAAGAATTGTAGAAAATGCACGGATAGAGCTGAAGATGAAAATCAACAAGCTCGTTCAATTAATGAAGAACGGGAACAGCGTAAAATTGCCGTATGTAGTTTAGCTAAAATCAATTTTCATTTTAACAGCATCCTAATTTCAAGGAAAACTGGTATTAGTGTTAGAACTATACGAAATGTTTTAAAAAGAAACAAGTACAATTGCTATAAATTGCAAGAGGGAATTTTCAGGGAATTATCCCTGTTGATTATAAACGACGGATGGTGTTTTGTGAGGACATGATGGAACACACTAATCAGTGCGTAGGGTACTCTAAAGAAAACAGGGTCAACTTATAGTACCAACCGTAGGGTACCCTACGGGTCTGGGCTGCTGTTTTAGGTGACAACGTAATTGGCCTTTTTTATTATGGGCTTTTTGTATCGTTGTAAATATCTAGATCTCCTGAGAAATCACATAATTCTAGCAATTCGAGCATTACCTATTAATATGGATGAAATTTGGTTACAACGAGACGGCTGACCAGCTCACAATGCACGGCAGGTTTTTTAAACATTACATTTCCAGATAGAGTTATTGGCACAAAAGATACCATAAAAATGCTACCTCGCTCTTCTGATCTTACACCTTTGAACTTTTTCGTATGGTGTTAAATGAAGCAACAAATTTACCGACATGAGCAATATCTTGCCTGACATTTAGACGAATTACGTCAAAGGGATGTATATTATCACACTTGCTGTTTCACAATTAACGGAGAATGTATCAATAACATCAGATACGTGGATGACACGGTGGTATACACTGATAGGTATGAAGCCTTCCAGGAGTTAATGAAGAAAATCACAGAAGTAAGTCAGAGATATGGACTGTCACTGAACAATAAGAAAACAAAATGTATGATGATCTCTAAGAAGGATCAGCTAAATGAAAGAATCAGTGTGAATGGTCAACCAATAGAAAAAGGAAAAACATACACCTACTTTTTTACGAACGTCAAAACTGGGACTATTCCCTGGAAATAAAATCTAGGATAGAGAAAGCAAGATCTGCATTTTATAAAATAACGAAGCTATTTAAATGCCACGCTTTATGAGTACCCATAACAATCAGGTTACTACGATGTTATATCTTTCCTATACTTTTCTAGGGAGTTGAGTCGTGGACTCTTACAGACGCTACCTTTAGGAAAATTGAGACTTTCGACATGTGGCTTTATTGTAGAATCCCGAAGATATCCTATACCGAACACGTTAATAACCAGGACGTTTTATTAAGAACGAAAAAAGGAAAATAGTTGTTAACCACAATATAAAACAGCCAAAATTGAATACCTCGGTCACATCATGAAGAACAGCGAAATATACGGGTTGCTGCAATTAACTCTTCAAGGAAAAATAGAAGGAGAACGAGGACCAAGAAGGCGAAGAATTTTCAGGCTGAAAAATCTACGTACGTGACTCACACCACAACCACCAATCTTTTCAGAGCCGAAGTTTGCAAAATACAACTTTTCCTGATAGTTGCCAACCTCTGAAACGGATAGGCAGTACAAGAAGAAGAAGACGTCAAAAAATCATTCAGGTCTTTCAAAGTATAACACCCGAAATGCAGTGGACTTTTTAAAAATTCAATTTAAAATAGTTTTAATTTAATTAAATTATAAAACTGTTATTTTTTAGAATTACTTATTTTAATTTATACTGTTAAGAATTTATTATGTCATTTTTTATGAATTGAGATTAAAACAACTTTAATTTATTTTAAGATATGAAACTACCTTTAAATCTTGTAATCACATCGTTAAAATATTTCCCAGATCGTCTAAAAAGTAAACTTTCTTTCGGCAGCAACGTACAGACAAGACTGCCCATAGTGCTTAAAGGTCTTATATAGAAAACAAAAGAAACCACAACAAAATAATTTTAGAATCAAATAAAGTAATCAAATGATTTGAAATTTATGATTTTTCCCCTAAATTTATTAATTTAAAAGTTTATCGAAATATTGGTGGGCAAAAAATATTACAAAGCTAAATCGTAAATTTTATTTACTTTTTTCATGGCGCGAAATAGAAGTATAAAACACGATTTTAAATTAAACTTTCATAGTTTTTTACTGCTTAAAGTACTACTTAAGAGAATATACAAAAGGCCAGAGGCGGATATTAGCGAGGAGCAGTTCGGGTTCCGAAATGGAACTATTTGCCATCAACGTATTGATTCAGCAATGTTGGGATGTAAACGTTGATCTACACTTGTGCTTTGTTTACTACGAAACAGCTTTCGATAAAGTAAGATATGAAAAACTAATATCAATACTTATGAGCAAGCGCATTGACAGTAAAATCATAAATATAGTGCAAACATTATAGTGAAACCAAAGTGTCATGGTTCAAATTGATGGGCAACGTTCAGAAGAAATGAAGGTCTGTAGAGGAGTTAGACAGGGATGAGTTTTATCGCCACTTTTGTTTAACTTATATTTTGAAGAAATTTTCTGTGAAAGTTATCGTTACCGGAAAATTAATTAACAACTTACGACATGCAGACGACACTGTGATCATAGCAACGAGTATAGAAGATCTACTAGGATCAGACTACGTACCCTTCGCTGTTACATATTTTCAATATTATTATATGGAGCTGATTGTGACATTAAAAACATGTAATTTAAAAAGGATTTAGAAATGGAGAGGGTTGGTAAAGCAACAGAACTAATCACCACTATATAAACCAGAAAACTTGAATACCTAGGCCACGTGATGAGGGAACCAAAATATGAAATTTTAAGACTCATAATACAGGGAAAGATTTAAGGAAGAAGATCTGTTGGCTGAAGGCAGAAATCATGGTTAAAGAATCTACGTGATTGGTATCAATGCAGATCGATTGATTTATTTAGAGCAGTAAGTTCAAAAATAAAAAAAAGCCATTATGATTGCCAACCTCCGCAGGGAGATGGCACTCTAAGAAGAAGAAGAAGAAAAATGGTTTTATAGTAACTAGGAATTTATATGACCAAAGGATATAAAACTGATACCATTGATTATTGTGTTCTTAATTACCATGATGCCATACAAAAAAAAATTTCAAATATACATAAAAAATCTAAACAAAAAATTAAATTAATTAAAAAGTTATATATTAATTGATATAAGAAAATAGCTTCATAAATATATTACAAAAGATAAAGTGCAATATAACAACAAAACCATATGCTTTAAAATTGCAAACGATTTAACGGAGCAATTTAATAAAAAAATAAAATTTATATTCATAGTGATATGTATAACCAGTAAAAATGGTAAGAGAATTTTACAGCACCTTATTTTACAAAAGATCGAAGTAAAAGGATAGAAATAGGTATACTCTAAACCTAAAACATGAATGCACTTGAGTATATTAGCAGACTGACACAACAGAGTACGTATTGACCTGACCAGTATCAGTAGAAGCCGGTACTAGAAAAGATTGGAAATAAAGTGCAGATCTATAAAACTACATATAATTTATAAGTATAAAGAAATATTAATGGTAACAATGGTAATAAGAATTAATAATCCTCACAAAAACAACAGGGGCATATCAGTACGGATTGAACATAATATACAATAGACTTTCAATTTCAGATTCAAGAGAAGACCAAAAAATAATACAAGGTTAAATAAAATCTGATAAAAAAATTTTTAATAACAAAATTAATAAAAGCATTGAGGTTAAGATTATGAACATCTAATAAAAACATATACAGCATGTCGGATTAAAATCTACTGAAGGGCCATAGCAGAATAGTACATGATTTAAATAAAGTAAAGGATAAGAGCGATCACATAAATATTATAAAAACATGGTATAGATTCAAAAAAATAGGACAGATTTTAAGCCTTTTATAAATAATTAATAAATGTACTTACCCCGTAACGAAAAGATAATTTCTCGAATTTCTCTTGAATTTGGAAGGAAAAGGGAAGAGTCGTCATCTTTTTCCACAGCACTTTACTGAAAATTTTCGAATTTGCAAAAATCGCCGCGAAATTTTCGTGCACGCTGACCCGAAGAGCTACAACGCGATTTGGCGGGAGGCAGTCGGTCTATTATTTCATTTCCCAAACATCTCTTGGTCTTTATACTCCCGTCCGTACTCTCCCGTGTACGCACACTCCCCGGCTTTTTCTCCCGTTTCGTTTGTGTGTTTGACAATTCTCTTTACAGCCACTTAGAAAAACAATTGGCGTGGAGATTTGGTCGGACGGCTATTGTTTTTACGGGATGCGAATGTAATACGGGGATAGGGTATTTAGAAATGGTAATTATTAACAAAAAATTAAATGTACGTTTTTAATTATTTTTATGACAATTGAAATTTTTTGTTAATTTTTAATGGTATTACTTACTCTATTTTTACCGTCGAAATCTAATACATTTACAGTTGCCGAAAATTTATCAATGTCATGTTCGATGGCATTATTTCACACACTTTGTTAAATTTAATTTTTTTTTGTCTTTTTATATTGTTAAAGTTTAGTTGTTCTGTTTGGTATTCTTCTTCTTTATAAGCCATACGCTTCAATTGTATAGCTATAGACGGCAATCTGTTATTTATTCGTAGTTGACCCTCTCTAACAAGTTTCAAAATATCACTTTTATTTGGAATTTTTGCTATTTTTTGAAACGTTGGCTATCATGTGGGATATCATAATTTTATTCACACTTAAGTGTGACGACGAAGACTGACTAATTTACTCATATGAATTACTAAGCCATGATGTTCTTCTGCAACCGGGACACATCTTTCCACATGTTTTACCCTGATTAATAAGATTGAGAACTCCAATTCCGTTCTGGGTGTCGAACTGAATGGATAAACTACTTCAATTTTTTTATTTTCACTACTTTGGGTTGATTTTTTAGACGTTGTAATACCTTTTAAGTAGCAACCTTTGTACCACACTTTGAAAGTGTAAAATTTATTTACTAGAGATTTATTGACCATCCAGCTTTTAACCCTATACAATAAACTCGAAAAGAACTAACATTGGACTATTCTTATTTTCAGCTTATTATTCTCTGTTTCCTTGAGGTTATAAGCGCGATGACTGGGTGGATTTAGTAGACTACTCAAAAACAAGGCTCAAAGAACCGATATAATACCTGGAAATCAGACGGAACCTTAAATGACGAACCATGTAAATAAAAGGAAAACGAGAAGAAAAAATATTCCCACAATCAGATTAGCAACATGCAACATTACTTCTTTCAACACCAAATACCAAGAGATAATAGAAGAACTGATAAATAAAAACATAGACATTTGTGCAATCCAAGAAACCAAAAAGAAAGGTAAAGGCCAAAGAGACTATAACCAATATTTCCTAGCATACAGTGGAGTGAAGAAGAAAGAACGTGCACGAGCAAGCGTAGTTATACTTGTCCATAAAAAATTTAAAGACAACATAAATAACTGCCGTTATATCTCCAAAAAAATAATACATATGAACATCACAATGGACTACCAAAAATTAAATGTCATATATATAGCTATAGCTCCGAAGACTGCAAACCTAAGGAGGAACGAGAGGCATTCTACGAACAATTACAAACCATCCTGGATATATTATCTCATGAAGATCCCTTAACTCTTACAGGTGACTTTAATGCACGAATCGGAAATGAAATAGTTTCAGTTGTAAAACAAATATTTAATGAAAACCATGTCAACGCAAATGGGGAACTCATGGATAATATATGTGCTTTTAACGAACTGAGAATCAATAATATATTTTTCGACCATAAGTTCCTGTATAAATATACATTTGAAAACTACAGGGGGTATAAATCTATGATTGATTTTATAGTCACGAATTGAAAAATCCACCCAAAGCAAATTTTAGATATCCGACTTTAAAACTTTGCAGAAGCAGGGAGTGAACACAAACTAGTACTAGCAAAGATAAGAACGAAAATAATACCAAAACAATATTTTCTACAAAAACCACCGGGGAAAAATTCAATGTAGAATCACTGTGGAACGTCTCTACAAGAGAAATGTACCAAAGGAGGCAAACACAGAAGATACAGCTGAATTAAATAGACGAAATCGAAGATATAAACGCGAGCTGGGAGAAAATAAAACCAACATTAAAGAAGCAGCAATAGAAACTATAGGAAAACGCAAAATCATACTGAACAAAAGAAAAAACAACAATACAACATGGTTCAGAAAAGAAATAAAAGTGAAATGTAAAGAGAAACGAGAGGCCTACATGCAGTACAAAATATCAAATACCTCAGAATCCCGATACAAATATAGAAGAATACGAAATGAAAAAAAGCAGTTGGTAGGAAGAACAAAAATGGCAGAAAAAACGGAAAGAAATAACAAAATTAAAGGAATACAATAACATACCAACAAACGAATAGGAAAGATACCTGACGGAACTGTTTAAAGCAAAGGAAAATAATAATCAACACAATAACGTACCTGAATTAAGACACGATATAACACCGGAGGGACCGCAGACGTTCGGATACAATTAGCGTCTCTTAGCAAAGACAATGACGTCGACTTTGCTAAGTATCAAGACAATTACTATACACACACACAAACACACACACACACACACTACATTAATAAACTTGATCTTGATTGAGACTGGCTGAATGACAATTGTCCAAGTCTTCTTCTTCTTCTTCTTCTTTTGCCCTTTAATTCGTCCAATTTTGAACATAGGCTTCCCCCAGTTTCCTCCATTCGCTTCTGTTTTGTGCTTTCTGTTTCCAGTGTATTCCTCCTATCTTTCTAATGTCATCTCCCCATCTCATCTGGGGTCGTCCTCTTGCTCTCTTTCCTGTCCATGGTCTCCATTGTTGTATCGTGTTGTTCCACCTATTGTCTGTTTGTCTGGCGTTATGACCTGCGAAACTCCATTTTAGCCTGGCTATATGTTGACCTGCGTCTTTGACTTTTGTTTTGTTTCTTATCCAGATGTTTTGCTTCTTGTCTTTTAATTTTACTCCCAACATTGCTCTCTCCATGGCTCTTTGTGTCTTCACTATCTTATCCATGTTTGCTTTGGTCAGAGTCCATGTTTGGCATGCGTATGTGAGAATTGGGAGTATGCACTGGTCAAACACTCTTGTTTTTAAGTACTGTTGTATTTTCTTATTCTTTAGGACCCATTTTAATTTCCCAAATCCTGCCCAGGCTAATCTGACTCTTCTTTTTACCTCCGCTGTCTGGTTTTCCTTATTTATTTTTATTATCTGTCCCAAATATATATAATCATTAACCGCTTCTATTGTGATTCCATTTAGTATTACGTTTCTATTATCTTGTGTGTTTGTCATTGTTTTCGTTTTGGTAAAATTCATTTTTAGGCCTATTTGTTCAGATTCCTTGGCTAGTTCGGTTAGCATAGTTTGTAGTTCTTCAAAACTTGATGTTATTATTACTACATCGTCTGCATATCTTAGATGGTTTAGTTTCTTTCCATTTATGTTTATTCCCATGTTTGTCCATTCCATTGTTTTGAAAACATCTTCCAGTGCTAATGTAAATAATTTAGGAGAAATAACATCGCCCTGTCGCACTCCTCTGTTAATTGGTATAGGTTTTGTGTTTTCTTCCAGTTGTACTGTCATTGTTGCTTTCTTATATATATTGTGTATTAGCATTCTGTATCTGGAATCTATTCTACAGTTGTTTATAGCTCTTTCTATTGCCCACATTTCCACACTATCAAAAGCTTTCTCATAGTCAACGAATGCTAAATGCAGATCTAAATGATATTCGTTAGCTTTCTCTATCAGTGTCCTAATTGTTAAAAGATGGTCAGTGGTGCTATATCCTTTTCTGAATCCTGCCTGCTCTACTGGTTGATATGAGTCAAGTTTGTGTGCTAGCCTGTTGTTGATAATCCTCATGAATAATTTATACGTTTGCGACAGCAGTGAGATGGGTCTGTAATTTTTTATGTCCTTTTTGTCTCCTTTTTTAAATAGCAGGATTGTAAGACTTTCGTTCCATTCGTCGGGTATTTCTCCTCTATGTAGGCACTGGTTAAATAGATTTCGCAGTGTTTGCAAGATTTCTTCTTTCCCTTCTTTCAGCATTTCAGCAAGGATTCCATCCGGTCCAGGTGCTTTATTGTTCTTTAATTGTAATAATGCTACCTCTATTTCATAATTTTCTATTTTTGGCAGTGTTTCTGAGTTTACATTAGTGATTGTTTTCTTAATATATTCTTGTGTGTTTACGTTTGCGTCTTTCTTTGAGGTGTATAGCTCTTTATAAAATCTTTCTACTTCTTCCGATATCTTATCTTTTCTCCTTTCTTCCCTTCCTGTTTCATCCTTTATTGAAATGAGTAGAGGCTTCCCTAAATTTGGTCGTAAACATTTTAGGCCCTTGTTTCTCTCAATTACTTTCTCAATTTCATTTTCAGTGTATGTTCTCAGATCTTCTCTTGCTTTTCTTCTAATTAGTTTGTTTAGTTCTACGTATTCTACTGTGTTTCTTTTGTTTTCGCTTATTAGTTTTCGTCTGTTTTCCATTAATTGAAGTGTCCTGCTACTTAATCTATTTTCTTTGGTTCTTAGTTTTTTGGCGGTTTTCCAAGTCAAAACACACAAAAACACAACAAGACACGATATACAAATTAGTTTTCAGGAAGTAGAAATAGCCATAAATTCACTCAAAAATAGAAAGTCACCAGGGCTTATATAAAATGAGATGACAAAACTTATACAAAAACTAATATTGCACTGCAAGGTACCAGACGCATGGAGCAACAGAATAATGATATCAATGTTTAAAAAAGGTGGTAAAGAAGACCCCAACAATTATAGAGGTATAAATCTACTGAACACCGCACTTAAGCTTACCTCAAAAGTCGTAACCAAACAAATTAATAAACTATCAGATAAACAACAAGGATTTAGATCCGTAAGAACCTGTGTAGACGCCGTATTTGTACTAACACAAATTACAGGAAAGGCAATCGAATACAATAAACCAGCATATCTATATTTTACAGACCTGACAAAGGCTTTCGATCGCATTCAAGTCAAAGGCGTCTAACACCTACGGTATAAAAGAAACATACCAATCAATATTATACAAACCATCGAAAACATTTACTCCCATAATCGAATACAGGCAAAGTAAATGGAAAACTAACACAGTGTATATCAGTACAAAGCGGAGTCAGGCAGGGTGACTCGTTAAGCCCGCTTTTCTTTAATATAATAATGGACGAAATAATACAAGCAGTTCTTAAAGGTCATGACTGCAGAATGGGGAACAAAGAAATCCAAATATTATGTTATGCAGACGACGCCGCATTAATAGCCGAGACAAAAGACGAACAACAAAAAATAACACACATCTTGAATACAACAGCCAGGAAATACATCTAAATGCCTATTACGATGTAAAGTAAAAATGATGGGAAGATAATAAAGCAGAAAGCAAGGTTTAGATATTTGGAAAAAGATATAACTAATTATGGAGACGTTAAAGAAGAAGTACGATAACAAAGTACGGGTTAGAAGTAGTGGTATACTACTTCTAACATTACAATGAATTATTTTTAAGTCATTTTTTATCGTCACTGAGTAATCCTTATTAAAACTACCACTACATACAAAGCAAGGTTTAGATATTTGGAAAAAGATATAACTAATTATGGAGACGTTAAAGAAGAAGTACGATAACAAAGTACGGGTTAGAAGTAGTGGTATACTACTTCTAACATTACAATGAATTATTTTTAAGTCATTTTTTATCGTCACTGAGTAATCCTTATTAAAACTACCACTACATACATTCCACTACATATTATATTACATTTTGTGTCCACTTTTTCTTCTTCATGGTCTTCAAAAATGGATATCCATTTTTTTCCTAGCACATCCTTATTATCACCGCACGATTAACATTACATAGGTGTAATAGTATACACATTTGTAATGTTGTTCGTTTAACCTGGTTTTTATTTTTTTCTTTTCTTCAGATGAAGGATTTGATGTCGGCACGACTTTTGTGGCTTGGTAAATTTTTCAGTAACAGTTGACACAGATGGATGTTTTTTGACGTTGGCTTATTTTGATTAGCCTTGGATATTTTTCAGTTTATTTTCTTTTCATTTTTCCTCAGACTTCTGTCCAATTGAGGCAACAAATATAATCCTCTTCGTCCGAAAAAGTTGAGTTTTCTTCTCTTTGTTCTTTAATCGTATAACTTTGATAGATAATCAGTTTGTTGCCCCGTTTATAGCTGCGTTCTTCTTTTCTTAAAATTCGTATTTTTTTAAGATCTTAAGATCTTCCTGCTGACTTTTTGTTAAATCAAGTGATTAATATACTTGTGACCTTTAAATTTTTTTCATTTTTTAGAATTTCTGTTTTTTTTTAAATGTAGAGTTAATTCAATTTTTATTAGGAATTTATCCGTACTACCCATGCAGTATACATCTACAATCTCTTTTTCTGAAATGTCTACTTTTAGCGCGTTGCTTAAATCACTACAGAGCTTCGGGATTTCCGAAATTGCAGAGTTTTTAATCCAAATACTATTAGATTATTTTTCTTGCAAGTTATTTGCACACTTTCCAGAGCTTTTCACAGAGATAGATTTTCATTCTCCAGCCGATTAATTTTATCGCTTAGGCTTTATAAGATTTTGTTTTGACTTTCTTTTATTTATTTTTACGCACAACAGGCCGTTAAGGCCTAGGACATTTTTTTTTTCATAATCCTAATATTAACTAATTGCAATTATTTTAAACGAAACTTTAACTTAAATATGTATATACAACATTCTTAACTACTCTGTAGGGCCTGGTGGAAAATATTTTTCCATTTGCTTCTATTTTGTGCTTTTCTTTTCCAATCCCTCTTCTTCTTCTTCTTCAAGTTACACTCCTATCGGAGATTGGAAATCATTCTGGCAATTATAATTTTATTGGTTACTCGCCTGAATAGTTCAATTGAACTGCATCCAAACCATTCATGATTCACGGAGATTGCGTAGCCACGAGATTTTACGTCTTCCTACGCTTCTTCTACCTTTGATTTTACCCTGCATTATATTCCTTAGTAGTTCGTACTTTTCACCTCTCAATATGTGCCCAAGTATTCCAATTTTCTGATTTTTATGGAATTTAAAACTTCGCATTGTTTTCCTAGTTGTTTGAAAACTTGAACCATAATATTTTCAAAATACGTCGGTAACACCACATTTCGAATGCTTCTAGGTTTTTAATGTTGGATTTTTTATGTGTTCAAGCTTTAACTCCATACAAAAGGGTAGAGAAAATATAACATCGAAGCATTCTTATCCGGAGCGATATATTGATATCGCGATTACAAAAAAGTTTTCTCATTCTATTTCCATGATCCTGTGATCCATGCTCCAAGGTATTTGTACGAAGATATTTGTTTAATTTTTGTATTATCTAGTACTAGCGTAACTTTGATGTTTTGTGCTTTAGTAAATAACATGAACTTGGTTTTCTACAAATCGATTTTTAGTCCATAATCGTTGCAATATATATTTAGTTGTTCAGCAAGGTGTTGCAGTTCTTCTAGTGTTCCTGCCAGAAGGACGGTGTCGTCAGCATATCTTATGTTATTAAGTGGCTCACCGTTTATTATAAGGCCCTCACTGATCTCGGCAAGCGCTAATTCTGAGATGACTTCACTGTATAAATTGAATAACAAGGGTGATAAAATACACCCTTGGCGGACCCCACGGCGAATCTGGATATCCTTGGTCAGTTCGTTTTCAACTTTTACTTTTGCTGTTTGATTCCAGTAGAGGTTACAGATGATTCTAATGTCTCTAGTGTCTATGTTTTTATTTAATAAAATTTATTTAAGTCGATTATGCTGCACTCTGTCAAATGCCTTCTCAAAATCAATGAAACAGGCATATACTTCCTGATTAATATCTAAGAATCTCTACGAAAGAACACTTAATGCAAACAGTGCATCTCGTGCTCCCAGTCCTTTCCTAAATCCCATTTGTGTATTACTTATGCCTTCATCTAATTTCTTATGTATTCTATTGTGAATTACTTTTAAAAATAATTTCAAGACATGACTCATTAAGGCTATGGTGCGATGTTCATTGCACTCCTTTGCATTGGCTTTTTTGGGAAGCAGTAGGAATGTTGATTGGAGCCATTCTTTAGGTATTATACCTGTTCTATATATGGTATTGAATAGATCCAAAAGAAGATCAATAGATTCAGTATTCACAATTTTAAGTAATTCGATAGGAATTTCATCAGGCCCGAGAGATTTTCCACCTTTAGCTTGTTTCATTGCATATTCAATTTCTTCTCGTATAATGTCAGGCCCAGTATCATCCTTAAATTCTTTTGGTGCTTCTGTTCTCTCTTTGTCTTCAAAAAGTTGTGCTATATATTGTGTCCATCTTTGCATTTTTTGGTTTATATCTGTTATAAGTGCACCCCTTTCATCTCTTAGTTGCCTAGTTTAAAGTGTTTTTCTCATTCCTGTTAATTCTCTAATTCTTTTATGCATGTTAAAAAAGTCATATTTTTTCTCAATTTCTTTTAGTTCTTGGCACTGCTCATGTAACATTCTCTCCTTAGCTTCTTTTATTCTCTTTTTTGTTAATCGATCAGTTTCATTATATTTAATTGAATTTTCTGTTTTGAATGATTTTCTTTCATTCATTAATAGTAGTATTTCTTCAGTCATCCGATCTTTATGTTTTCTATTCTTTGGTTTTAAGTTTTCATTTGCTGTTTTAATTATTGCTACTTTTATATTTTCCCATTTGTGATCAATGTTATAGCTACTTTTATTCAGTTCTTGGGCATTACGTACATTTTCAGTAAGAGTTTTTACAGTTTGTTCCTTTGTTTGTGGTTCCCTTAATCTCTTAATATCAATTCTACTTTGTGTGGGTTTTTTAACCAGTTTTAATTTGGTTCGTAATGTGACTACTATGGGGTTATGGTCTGAACCGATGTCTGCTCCAGGGTAAGTTTTGGCAGACAGTATAGAATTACGAAATCTTTGTCTAATAAGGACAAATTCAATTTGATTTCGGATTATTCTATTCATTGTATCACCGGGAGATTTCCATGTATACAATCTTCTTTTTGGTAGCTTAAAAAGTGTATTAGCTATTACAAATTCTTCCGTCTGGCAAAATTGTATCAAACGGTCACCACGTTCATTTCTATTTCCTAGACCATATTCCCCCACATATCCATCCACTCTTCCCTGGCCAACTTTGGCATTGAAGTCGCCCATTACTATTGTAGTGTGATGTTTCTTCATTGATTTTAAGACTTGTTCCAAATCATGGTAAAACAGTTCGATATCGTCGTCATCTTTATCTGCTGTAGGAGCATAAATTTGAATAAAATTTACTACACCTTTTTTAGACTGTAGTTGTATTGATAAGATCCTATCAGAGTAAGGAGTAAAACTTACCACAGAGTAATTGACCTTTTTTGCAACTAAGATAGCAACACCATAGCGATGATTGACCTCGTTGTTACCTGAATAATACATAATTCGACTATTTGTAATTTGTTTACCTGAACCTGGCCACTGTACGTCAATTATACCTAAAACATCAATTTGGAGGTTTTCCATTTCAAGTAGTACGTTCGCTAATTTACCACTTGCATATAAACTTCTGACATTTTAGGTTGCTATTTTCAATGTCTTAAGTTCACAGGGATTTCTCTGGTTTACGACCTGGGAGGCCCTGTGATCTACAGTTATTCCTCCCCTGCCGGATCTTGGATTCCGTGCTCCATAATCAGTAAGTTTGTTTACTCTACTTGTCATTTGCCATTTATGACTTCACTAGGGGTACTCTAAGAGTCTTTAATGCATTGGTTCCCCGTTGCCTTCTGCATCCTTACGCCGTTTACATATTTTTCGATTCATCCGCCTTTAGGACCAGTTTCCCAACCCTTGGACAAAAGAGTGCCCTTCCACTTATTAACTCATCCGCCCGCAGCCGTTGGTCATAAGTGGGGGATTGCTTATACCGGCAATCATTCGGTGAATTACCTGTTGGTCCACGGGAGGTATTTTATTTCCCTCCTACCCACCGGTAAACCGGATCGGGCGTTCCCCTATCCGCCACCTGGGGACGCGCTCTCTAGAGGTTACAGGTTCCTCCGAGAGTCCAATCCCTCACCTTCACATAATTAAGGTTACTGTGGGTCGAATTACTGTTATATATATATTCTGAGTTAACCTTGTCTAGAAACGTATTTTGAGTTCAGTAGGGCTCTTAAAATACCTAATTTTTTATTCTCTTTTGCTATTCTGGCTACGAGCTCCCATTTCTCTTTTAAATTTTCATCGAAAACTACACACAGTTATTCAAATTTGTACACCATTTAAACCTATAGCTTTTACCACATACAGACCTCACACTAAAGTCTTCTTTTTTCCCTTCTGCCCCTCCCATGATTATATATTTGTTTTTGTCTTCATTTAGTTCCAATCCGAATTTCTGTGCTTCTTCGATGATTTTCTTCACAACTCTACTTAATTCTTACTCGGTTTTTGCTAGAATCGTTAGATCATCAGCAAATGCCAAGCACTGGTGCTCATTTTTCATGATCGTTTCTGCTACCTTCATGCTACATTTTTTGATTACAGTTTCTAACACGAAGTTTAATAATGTAGTGTATAAATGATATCCCTGTCTCAAGCCTTTTGCAATCGTAAATTGATCTGATATGTGACCCTGCCATGCAATCTTACACTTAGAATTATTTAGTGTCGTTTTAACTAGCCGGATCTGTTTCTTTGGATACCCAAATGTTTCATTGCTCGATACATTTTGACTCTATCGACTCTATTATATGCTTGTCTAAAATCCACAAACAAAACTTTCTTTTATGGTGCTTTTTAATTGTTTTTTGATAATTCTTTTAGTATTTTGTTTGTGTCACTTTCAGACATTCTTGTATATGGCACGCTTTATATATTTCGTGAATACAGTAGATAATTTGTTTTCGAGCGCAGTGACACAATCTGTTGATGTGTTGACGTTAGGCGGATGGCTGATATGCGTTTAAGAAAACTAAATGATTTTATCCCTTGGCAAACTGATATAAACTGGCAATATGTTATTACTTTCTTTTTCTTCAAGTTCCGCTTTTATCGAATATTGAAAATAATTCTGCCAATTATAATTTTGTTTGTTGTGCGACTGAATAGTTCAGTTGAACTACAGCCAAATTGTTCATGGAAATTACGTAGCCTTGAAATTTTACGTCTTCTTACGCGTCTTCTGTCTCTGATTTTGCACTACAATATATTTTTTAAGATTTTTTATTTTTCTCCTCTCATAATAAGATAAGTGTCTTTTCTGGTTTTTATTGAGTTTTAAACTTTACATTGTTTTTCTAGTTATATATTTAAACAAACTTGAGCGTTTTTTTTGCGATACGATCATAATATTTTCAGAATATATCGATAACAATACATTTTGAATGCATCTAGGATTTTTTATTACATTAGAATAATAAAATTTCTTTTGTTTTTATAATCAATAAATAATGCCATGAGAATTGTGGGAAGACGTGATTGACGGAGGAAGGCAATGAGTAGGGGCGACTGGAGAGAAATTCTTGAGGATGCCAGGACTCACTCAGTTTGCAAAGTCAGTATAATGATAATGATAATAAATAATAATTTAATCTATAGACATTACACTACAGATATAATCAGAAATTAAGTGATCGTAACCATAATTAAAGCACATATATAATCAGAGTAGTGGAAAAAATGATACAGCGTTGGGTCGGGTACATGGCAAGAGAATCTGAAAATAGGTTGAAAAGTAGAGTAACGTACTGTATATCCAGATAAAGGCAGTTTACAGAAAAGATGTCCCTCGGGAAAATTGAACCAGAAACTTGGTAGAAAATAAGCCTCGTGATTGAAAAATATAGGAGAATGGAGCTGAATACGAAGAGTAAAATATCTGTTCAGAATAGATTAATACAGAGAGAGTCTTGCCATGTTAATTGATAACGTCAAAGGGACTTAATAAGACAAATTAAGAAAAAGCAGCAAATTAATTTCTTACATAATGAATTAGATTAATGTATGCATAACCAAAGTATTTATATCTAAATACATATTTGAGCAGTTGGATACATAAAGATTTAAATTTAGAGTTAGAAATAATACATCTGATTAAATATTTATATTCCAAACTAATGGATACTCTGGAATACTGGATAGGCTCTAAGCGTTTAAAACTTAAATAAATCGATAAATGTTACTATTAACTTGGATTTCCAATACCACTAACTTTCACGTTCTGCGATGACTGAGCAGAAAATATGGACTCAATAAAATCCTAAAAATCGGAAAACGACATATCTTATTCATATAGTAATAATATGTACTAACTCCGACAGATTATTATAAAGGCAAAGAGTACAGAAGAAGAAATTAAAAATTAAACTACGCAATCAAAGAACAGAAAGGCTCTGATACGAATAACATACTGGTTGAATTCCTAAGATACAGAATTTCTGGTTTAGCAAATGCATTAACTCAGCGGCGGCCGGCCAGGTGAAATAGGTTAAGGTGAAGTTCAGCAAAAAGATATAATTAAATTGAGACAAATAAATAAAAAAATAAAAGCAACATTATTATATCTAAATTCTGAAATCAAGTATTTATTCTCTTTTAATTAATCTAAAAATTAAAAAAGACAACTAGCTTTATAAGCTGTAGGTACTTGACGGTCAAGTCATTACCTGTGTGACTAGCCGTGTAGGATTCAGGAATAGGTGAATATCATTTTTGTAATGCGAAATCCATCTGCATAAGCGTTCACGGTTGCCATGGCAGCGTGACGTCAGCCTGTCCTTAGTGATAGCTGAGAAAACTGGCTAGTGCAGTTCCGACAAAAATTATATTATCCGTCTTCACCCACTGTTAGATGTGTATTTGGTATTACTATTTTTCGGAAATTTCTCTTAGCGATAATATTTTGAAATTTAGTCTATTATATAGATATTTTTTATATAGTATAGTGTATAGTATATAGTATTTATTAATTTAGTTTAGTCACAGTATTAAGTTTATTTATTTAGTGCACGTTATTAATACATTTATCTGTTGTTTGTTTCGGATTTCGGATATAAAGTGTTCTCGTAGATTTCGTTTGGACAAAAATAATTTTAGAAATACATGAATCCAATTATTGACTTGGTTTGTAACATATTAGAGACTTCGTTTAGGCAATAATGAAATGAAAAATGAAGATAAAAGGGATGTTCTTTTACATGGTCGACCAACCAGTATTTTAAACATCTGCGTCTGATCTAGAGTGGTCGGCTGCAATCAGCATCTAACCCAAAGTGGGCGGCTGAATCGAAACTCACCAACCCATTTTAGCAGGGGTGGTGTTTTAATCGACAAAAAACACTCAATGAAATGTCAAGGTTTAGAACTAAAATACCCCAGGCAAACAGAACGAATCGTATCTAGTGTAAGTGCCTAAAAAATTGTTTTTAAGTTATTAGGACCCTAAACCCTATACATTTTTTAACGAATTTTTGATGAGATTTGGGCGCGAAGTAAGAACCAAAACTCCTTTTGGCTCCGGCAAGCTTTCCTCATCTTCACCACTTTTTAGTTCACGAGCCGCCGCTGCATTTACTATATATATTATAGTGTATATTGTACCACCGCTAATAACCTTCTATGGTTGATGAGTATTATTCCCCAATTGAAAAAAAAAAAACTGTCAGCTTGCGCGTATGAATTAGGCCTTTAGTGCCAGCCGCCTAAATTGTATTTGAATTTAAACTTGTGTTTGTGTTGGTTTCATATACTTTTTTCTCACAGATTAAAATATCCAGAAATGGTTATAAATTGTTGTTCTACTTTTAGATGATAAACTTGTAAGAATATTTCAAACTAAATTAAGAGCTTAATTAAAATTTATTTTAGTAAAAATGATTACATTTTTTCAGAAATAAGTTACAAATAAAATGTAGTTGACATTGTTGACCATAATAAAACGAGGAGGTGTTATTTTTAAGAAATTTATTTTCTATTAGAAGTAAGTATAATTAATTACTTGTATTTTTAAACTATTTTTATGTTATTATATATGAAAATGTCCTTTCCGGTTTTTTTAGTTTTTGTTTAAACTCTTCAATTTTTATTTATTTGGCTTTGGCATTAAGAGATAAAATTAAATAATCAGAAATTTAAAACCACCCTCCTCATCCCAGGACATAACGAATGGAGAGGCTTTTATACTGAGGATTACTTTGGATGCCCTGAGTAATGTGACATCCTCTGTTGCACTGTGTGTGGTTAGGCCACATACTTTTAGCTAGATAAGCTTTTCTCCCTATGTCACTCAGCTGCCGAATCGACAAAATAAATTTTGTTCTCCTCGCCAACTGAGTGCTGGAAAGGTATGGCCTAGCTCTCGCTTGTCGCACGTGACCTCGATGCTCAGGTTTCGCGACTGTAGGTCCTTTGACCTGCCAGTGGGGCTGTTTTGCCTGAGGGACGATAGCCTGAGGGGCGTCTTTATGTTTGTTCCTCAGAATTCGATGATGTTGCATCTTTAGCTTGGCTGCGATAACAGAGGGTTTTTAGTAAAGGGTGAGAAAAAATAATAATAGAAAAAAAGTAGCTATGGGTGGGATATCTCTCACAAAAATATACGACCATCACATATCCCGTGTATACATTTTTTGGTTTTTATCTTTTACAGTATAACTGGTTAGTAAAATAAAATAACTAAATAAAAGAAATAAGATAATATATAGTCTCAGTTTACATTGCAAATATTTGCTTCAGTGGCGAATATGCAGAGCTAGGTGACAGAGTAGGTCAAGTTATGCGTGGAGTGATAGAAAAGATGATGATTTACAAGGAAGTGGATTAAACAAAGAAGTCATACTAATTTGATTAAAGAGAGTACCCAGAATATTTTAAAAATTTGCTTAGAATATCGGAACACCATTTTCAATATTTATTGAAACCGGTTAACCCCAAAATTAAAAAAAAGATATACTAATATGAGAGAAGCTCTATTGGTGAAATTGAAATTTTAAATAACACTTAGCTATTTAACTATTTGAGACCCTTAAAAGTTTAGCATATTTATCAAGAGTCCCCAAATTATTTAAAAGTAAATTTATAGGAGAAGTTTTAAATGCAGTTTGCAATGCTCTAAATCAATTTATCCAGTTAAGTAAAAACATTATTTACTCACACGTGGTATTGCGGTATTACATACATATATATTCTCAGTTCTATCTTAATCAGCTACCGCATTGCTTTTCGATGCTTGGTCTTCACTCTTGTTCGTATTCTCGCTATCTTTCCTTTTTCTTATTTAATTAAAAATTACATCATGTTTTCGTTTTAAGTGGGCCAACAAATTGAATGGATTTCCTGATCTTTTTTTAAACTTTAGATCAAAAATTGAAAAATTGAAAAGGAACGCTTGCTACTTAAACTGAGTCTCAGAGACAGGCTTGAAGATGATAAGGTGATAAATGAAGAAATAAGAACAGGCGCCCCAGATCTCATAGAGAGCATAGTATGGCTGCAGTGAACCATGTAGCCAGAATAAACGACGGGCAGTAAACACAACAAATTGCAGTAAAGAGATTATTAGCAGTCAAAAAAAGTAAAGGTAGATCACTTACATGATGGAAGACGACCCAGAGAACTGGAAATAATTAGGGAAAGTCTATGTTCAACTTGGACGCAGAAGACTGGATGATAATGATAAAGGCGTATTTATAGCTAATAAATTACAGATGTAATGAGAGAGGTATTATTCGTTAATTGTATCTATTACTATTTGGAAAGGAGTATGACGATTATAAACGATTATTGTTAATAAATTGCACTGAATTTCTTTCTAGTCCCAGCCTGCTATTTTGGTTTACGGTGTATTTTTTGTCATGACTCTAATACAAGTTTTATATCGTATAGATTATATATATATATATATATATATATATATATATATATATATATATATATATATATATAAGGATCACTCAGACGAGTGGTGGGTTCTTATATCGGTCTCTAGGTGGAGAAATAAAAGACAAAGTTGATAGGCTACTTTATCTATTTTGAAGACGTTTCGCTTTCGAGTTTTGAAAGCATCATCAGTTCATCTAAAAAATTATTACAATATGAGAACCACACAATCATGGAAACGATGTTAATTGTTACCTTAAAAAGATATGTAGCAGTCAATGTTATTAACAAATATGTGAATGAAACTAAGTAAATGGACATAGTACGCTGATCTTGTATAAACAGTTAAGCAACTAACAACATATATGAACTTGTACAAAAATTAGCACAGCAATTGACCATGTGGTCCAAAATAAATTCAATGTTATTTATGTTAATAAGTGAGAAAGAACCAAGAAAATCATAAATAACCTCCAACTATTTAATGGATATTAAACTTTGATTTTAACTTTAGGTAGCATTATAAGTAATATTAATAAAATTCTACAAAATAGTGAATATGAAGTTACCGATCAAAGCCTTATGGATGTCGCCGTGAAAATGGCGTTAGATGAAACAGGAACGAACTAACCGCAAAAAGACAGCCAACCTTGAGGTCAAAATTACTTTTGACAGATCAACAAGGTGTAAATACCAACCCAGAATTTTGGGCGGTTAATTTAATTTTTTTATTTTATAACTGAGTCTGGATGACTACCAGGTTGTAAAGGACAACAACAGTGAAAAAAGTTGGTAGTGTACACACAACTCCCCTCACTAACCGGCCCAAATTTACAAACCGGAGATTTTCATTCAAACTCATAATAATGTAATGACGTTAATCATGTGGCAAGTTAAATAGCCAGGTGGTTAACGATATTATAAATTCTATAATTTAAAAAAAAAAAGTTCTTTTTACGGACGAGGCCACCTTTACGCGACAAGGTATGTTTAACTCCCATAATGCACACTCCTGGTGTGATGAGAATCCACGAGTCAAAAGGGTATCACATTATCAACACCCATTTAAAGTTATTGTTTGGGCAGCAGCTTTAGGTAACAAATTAATAGGTTATCATATTCTACCTGGAAATTTAAACGGTGATATGTATCTTGATTTTTTAAACATTTCCTTATTCGAAATATTAGAAGATTTAACGCTAAACGAGCAAAGATCTTTATTTTTTATGCACGATGGAGCTCCACCACACTTTGATAGACGGTGTCGTACTTGGTTGAGTAATCATTTTCCGAATCGATGTATTGGTAGAGGTGCAGAAGCTCCGATTCATTGGTCTCCTCGATCATGCGATTTTAACCCTTTGGACTACGCAGTTTGGTCGTATATTAAGAAAAAATCTATGCTACAGAGGTAAATTCACGCCAAGAATTGGAAGAAAGAATTCAACATCAATCTAATGACATCATAGCTGCCCCCCTACCGTTTAGAAGGTTAATGGAATCTTTAAAAGAAATATTTTTAACTGACATAATTTGTTTTATCCCTATTTGCTTTCATTATACAAGACAAATACATGAAATTGATGGGTGGTCGTTATTATTACAATAAATACACAAATTATTTTCTTTACAATTCTCTTTTGTATGACTTGTATCTGTACACCTTTAACATCTTTTATTTTTTGCTTTAGATTATCTAGCTGAGTAGTAATATTAACACCTTATACAAAAATTCATCATATCATCATCCTCAATGGCGCTACAACTCTTCCTGAGTCTTTGCCGCGTTTACTATTGCCTTCCATGTTCTCTAGATCTAGATCTAGATATATGCACTCCCATCTTCTCTAGATCTTCTCTCACTGCATATTTCCACCTTTTTCTAGGCCGCACTACAGACCTTCTTCCATCTGGCCAATCCCAGAACACATTGTTTATAAGGCGATTGTCGTTACTGCGTATCACATGTCCTGCCCATCTGAGTCTATTGGCCTTTATATATCTGACTAGATTTTCTTTTCCGAATAGAGAATCTAGCTCGTTATTGTATCTGCCCCTCCATTCGTTTGTCACGCTGTCTATGCAAGGGCCATATATCATTCGAAGAATTTTACGTTCCCTATATAAAAATTACAAAACCAAAACGAAATACGATTGCGGGAGATTTTTATAATATTAAAGAGAAATATTGTGAGGCCGTGCGCTGTGATGTTTTTTATGATAATTTCTTGTTCCGAATTACACAAATTATCAAACTACAAAAAAATTGCGTACATGTAGGTAACAATTTAATTTAAACAACAGCATAATAAGAACATAATTTCAGAACTCTATAATAATTGCCAAGAGCAGCAGAATTTACCCTACTGTTAAACAATCACGAACTATTTATAACTAATAGTCGAGCACAGTCGTAAAGTGGCGTAATATATATTTAGTCGTGACGAAATAAACAAATTAACTTAGTTTTATTAACTACAGATGTGTGGTTATAAAATATTTCAATTAGATTTTCTCCTTTGTTTTCTATTTCAATAACATGCTTGTAAAATAATACAGTACATACAAAAGTTACTATTTCTACGGAACACAAAAAAATATGGAGAATGACCACATAAAAAAGAAAAGAGATAACGAATTAATAAAAACAAAACACATTCAGAAGGAAACATGGACAGACTACTTTCTATTCCTATTTGTTAAAGTTGACGATAATGTACCACCAACACCAGAGGTGGCGACAAACAAAGAAATAAGTATTGAAAAAAAAAGAGAAAAAAAAGCATTCACCCTTAAACGGCCATTGTATACCCAGAGATACAATAGTATATAAAATTTATAATGGAAAATATGTGTGGCTAAGCGCATAGAGGGCAATGCTTACTGGAAGATACATTCACTCTTTACGAATAAAAGCAGATAGCGCGACAGAAACCAGTTTGTATTCAAGTTAAAACGACTCAGTGTTGTTAGTGAAATGGCGGAAGAACAGTCTATTGATGAAGTAAGTAAAAAAATAATCATATTTTTGTTTTTATTATAAATTTGTGTTTTGTTATTTCAACTTATGTTAGTACATAGTACCTAATGCGAGTATAAAGGATTTATTTTGAAGCGAAAATTTTATTTTCAAATATTACCTGTTTTGTATCTATGTATCCCGTAGTATATATTGATCGTTCAATTTTCTTTTTACATATTGGCAAACTTTATTTTGTTCAACCATATGATATTTAAAAAGTGTACCTAGGTGAATCAAATTATGATAAGATGTATTGGAATGCGGATAATTAATTATTTATATACTCTATACCATAAACGTAAATTAATTATTGTTTTTTGTATAATTTCCAAATACCAACCACTTCTTTCTACGGTTCACATAAGGAGGTTATTGCAGTACTTCCTCCTGATGATCCGTATATATCTGATATAGCAGAGTCATCAGACGAAGAAGAGATTTATGGTGATAATGCTGGTGATTTTGATCCAAACAGTGAAGATCCTTCCTCTAAATCAAATAAGTTTCCAATCGCTTCGTTCAGTGATACAGCATCAGAAGACGACCAGCCGTTACCTTCATGATCCAAAACTGCGAATAAGAGATTTGAACAGTACAAGTGGGAGCAAACTGATTTTCAACACATTATATTTCCAACAGAACCATCTTTCTATGCACCCGATGACGAGTATATACCTCTAACATATTTTCAGCGATTTTTTGATGACGATTTGTTTGCCTATATACCAAATGAAACTAATGTATACTCCACATTATCAACAGGGGTTATTTATTAACACGACTCCATTGGAACTAAAAGCTTTTGTGGGCATGCAGATGCTAATAGGTGTGGTACAAATGACTGCTTTTGCATTCGGCCCATACTAGAAAAAGTACGTCAAAAATGTTTGTCTTTGACACTGTTTTCTGTTGATGAAATGATGATAGCGTATAAGGGAAGTAAAGCAGGTAACTTACGTCAATATATGCCCAAAAAGCCTAAAAATGGGGACTGAAAATATTTGTTCGCGCAGGAGTGTCAGGTATTGTTTACGACTTTTAAGTGTACACAGGTTTGAGCACTTTCAACAATATACCATTTTCAAGTTATGATGAATCGTTGGGGCTCGGGGCTCAAGTAGTTATATATTTATGTAGAACAATTGCAAATCCGAACGAATCTGTGGTTTATTTTGACAACTTTTTCTGCTCTTTGGAGCTCATAGAATACCTAAAGAAAGAGAAACAGTTGTCGAGTCTTTTCACTATTCGCAGTAACCGACTACGAAATTGTACGCTTGAAACAGACAAAGCGCTCCTTAAAAAAAGGCAGAGAAAGTTTCGATTACAAAGTTGTCAACAAAAACGGTATAGCAGTAGTCAAGTGGGCCGATACCAAATGTGTCACTTTAGCTAGCTCATACACTTCCCACAGCCCTGTAATTCAAGTGAAACGATATAGTAAGGAACAAAAACAAAAAGTTGATGCGCAGTGTCCTCAAGTAGTGAATCAATATAATAAACATATGGGTGGTGTTGATCCATCTGATATGCTGATATCACTACATAAAACGCCATTCAAATCGAGAACGTGGTATCTTTGCATATTCAGCCAACTTGTAGATATACGTATAGTGAACAATGCTTGGTTGCTATATCGTCGAGATACGGAAGCATTGGGAAAAAGACATAAAAAACTAAAAAAAATTTCGCGTCAATATTGGAAGATCCCTTATTCTTTAAAAAATATCAGAAAATCTCGGTGTTCAAGTGCAGAGCAAAAACCAAAGAAAAAAAATTAAATATCGAGTAGCTCCTCGGCCAACAGATGACGTTCGATTTAACAACATAGGTCACTTTCCAAGTTTAGTAGATAAAGGTAGATGTAAATTGTGTAAAGATGCACAAACTATAGTTTATTGCAAAAAATATAAAACTCGTTTATGTCTGGTGTCATTTCAAAAGTCTAGAAATTGTTTAACACTCTATCGTAAGAAATGATTTAATGGGCATTGTATCTTGTGAGATACAACTTCGTAAGTTTTTTTTATGTTTATTTAAACAAAAAAAAAAAATGTTGTTTCTTGTGGTTTAAAATAAATGTATAAGATATATGCGTTGTAATTTATTTCTAGAGTTCTGTTTGTTTCCCTGCCTGTTTAAGGGTTAAGGAAATTAAAAAATAGAAAATCACCAGAAGAGGACATAATACCAAACAAACTTCTACCACACAAAGTACGGAAAATTAGATCTGACCAAATAACTATTAAAAGTAATTCAAAAAATAATAGTGAATATGGAAGAGTAAATAACAAGCAACGTGATAACAAATAAGCTGAATAAAATTATACCATTAGCAGAACAACAACAAGGTTTTAGGTCGGGAAGATCATGCACCGACGCTATATTTATAATGAGGCAAGTGCAAGATAAATCGTTAAAATACAATAAACCGGTATATATATCTTTCAGTTTCAGTCAAATTAAAGGACATCGTACAACTATTGCAATCAAGAGAGAAACCTTTAAGAATGATAATAAACGATCAAAAATATCTACCAAAACGACACAACAAAAGTAAAAGTAGAAGAAGAACTAAATGACCCTATTGAAGCTTACAATGGTATACGACAGATATTTGAGTCCTTTTCTGGTATAAGACAGAGTATTTAACCTGAGTATGGATGAAATAATAAAAAAATAAGAACTAAAAAAGGATGCCAAATGGTAAAAAAACAAATTAAAATAAGACTATGCTATGCTATACAGACAACGCAATACTACTGTCCCAAACTGAAGATGCTTTACAACGTATGCTGTACCAATTTAATATAACGGCCAGAAAATTTAAAACGCCAATTTTCCCAAAAGATAAAAAGCATGATTATAACAGCAAATTTTAAGGTCAGATAATATAACAAGCGAGGAGGAGTAAATATCTAGACATCGCACAATCTAGTACGGAAACCTCGAAACAGAAGTGGAAAATCACGTGAATAAGAAGAAAAATAGAGTGCAGAATTTACAAAACAGTCAACTGACCAATAATGACATACGCAGCAGAAATACGACCTGACACAGCAAAGACAAAACGATATTATAAACAGCAGAGATAAAACCACTTAAAAACGTCGATGGTAAAAAATACTATAGGACAGATCTAGGAGTACAGATATACGATCTAGATACGAGGTGGAGAACATCAAGCACTGGGTAAGAAATAGAAGAGTAGAACTAAATGAACATAAAAGCAGAATGACAATAAATAGAGTAGTAAAGACGACAAGAGATGGTTCATTATAGAATATAGAATAGATAGAGTTATGTCTACATAAAAAAAGACAAAGAAGATATCAAACTACCATCATTCGACATTTCAATCATATTTTGTTCTTGAAACGATACGTTTAATTATTAATACTGTATTGTTTACATATTGATATATTAAATAATTAATTTAAATAATTTTTTGAAAATCTTTATATTAGTTGAGATTTGAAATCCTAACGCCATCTGAACAAATAAATCTGAACTACTGCCATTTTAACCTATCTATCTATACAGCCCTTAACATCCATCCTTGGATATAGGCCTCCTCCTCCTGCTTCCATGCCTCTCTATCTTGGGCAATTTGCATCCATTTTGACCCGGCGTGTTTCTTCAGGTCATCTGACCATCGCATTTGTGGCCTTCCCCTTTTACGTTTGTGATTCCATGGTCTCCAATGTATAATTGTTTTAGTCCATCTTTCATCTTTCTGCCTTAGGGTGTGTCCGGCGAACTTCCATTTAAGCTTTGCTACTTGGGTTGAGACATCTTTCACTTTTGTTTTATTACGGATCCATTCGTTTCTTTTTTTGTCTGATAGTTTAATGTTCAGCATTTGTCTTTCCATGAATCTTTCTGTCTTTGCTATTTTTTCCATATTTTCCTTTGTAAACGTCCATGTCTGAGAGCCATATGTGAGGACAGGGAGTATACATTGATTGAAGACTCTCGTTTTTAAGTATTGGGGGTATTTTGAATTCTTTAGAATATAAGACAGTTTTCCGAATGATGCCCAGGCCAATCTTATTCCTCTCTTTATTTCTTCGGTCTAATTTTATTTATTTAATTTAGTGATTTGGTCTAGATATATATACTCTTTTACTTGTTCTATTTTTGTTTGTGCTTATAATTGTGTACTGTGTGTACTGTAATTATAAGTTCTTCTGGTTGATTAGTCATGGTTTTTGTTTTACTATAATTCATCTTGAGTCCAATTTTTGTCGATTCTCTATCTAGTTCTTCCATCATTCTTTGTAATTCTTCACTTTTTTCTGTTAATAATACAATATCATCAGCATATGGTAAATGATTCAGATTTTGCCCGTTTATATTAATTCCCAAGTCATCCCAGTGTAGTCGTTTAAAAACATCTTCTAGCGCTTGGTTAAATAACTTAAGCGAGATGGTATCTCCTTGTCTTACTCCTCGGTTTATTTTAATAGGCTCCGTTTGTTTCATTAGCTTAATAGTTGTTGTTGCCTTGTTGTATATATTTGTAATTAAGTCAGTATATCGGTAGTCTATTCTGCTGTTTTGTATGGAATTCTGTACTGCCCAATGTTCTACACTATCAAATGCTTTTTTAAAGTCAATAAATGCCATGTATAGCGGGATATGATATTCGTTAGTTTTTTCGATTAAAATCTTCATCGTTAAAAGGTGGTCACTTGTACTGAAGCTCTTTCTAAATCCGGCTTGTTCTCTTGCCTGTTATCCATCTAATTTAGTTGTTAATCTATTTGTTAATATTTTGGTTAATAGTTTGTACATCACATTTAATAAAGTTATGGGTCTGTAATTCTTTAGATCCTTTTTATCTCCTTTCTTAAATAGTAACAATGTTATTGCTTCGTTCCAACTGTTGGGTATTTGTTTTGTCATTAAAATTTTATTCATAAGTATGTACAAAACTTCTCTAGTTGTTTTCCCACCATGTTTTAGCATTTCTACAGTCACCCAGTCTTTTCCTGGCGATTTATTGTTCTTCATTACTTTGAGTGCTCTTCTTATCTCGTTCTTAGTGATCTCTGGTTGTAAGTCAGAATTAACATTTTTTTATTTTTTATTTGTAGTTGCTTAAGGATTTCTTGGGTTGGTTTCTGTTTTGTATTGTAGAGGTTTTTATAATATTCTTGTGTTATCTGTATAATTTCTTCTACATTATTGGTCTCTGTACCTTCTTTGTTCTTTATACTATTAATTTGTATGGTTCCAAGCTGTGGTTTTAAGCACTTCATGTTTTTATTTTGTTCAATTGCTTTTTCTATTTTTTCTTCCTGTACTCTCCTTTTATAATCCTTGATATTCCTTCTGATAGCTTTGTTTACCTCTTTGTAATCTACTGTGTTTCTCTTATCTTGTTCCAGTAATGTTACTTATGAGATTTTTTGTTTCCTGGGATACATAGTTTTCCTTTTTTATTCTTGTTTGTGCTACCTCTTTTCCCGCCTTTGCTAATGTATCGGTTAATAGCTGATTTATTTCATCGATATTTTTGTTTTCCAAATCTCTAGTGACCGGTATACTTTCCTTTATTTTTTGTTTATATTCATCTTTTGATTGCTTAAGTTTTTCCATATCTAGTTTCGATACATTTTCTATTTTCTTTTTTGTTTCGAATTGGCTATTAATCCTGAGTTTGGCTCTGACAAGTCTATGATCGCTACCGGTTGAGAAGCGGTTCAGTACTGTAACATCTTTGATGATGGTTTTTTCTGTTGTAAGGATGTAATCTATTTCGTTTTTTGTATTACCGTTGGGACTTATCCATCTCCATTTTCTTTGTGGTTTTTTGTTAAAAAACGAGTTCATAGCAAAAAGTTGTCTCTCCTCCAAGTAGTTCATTAATGTGTGTCCTCTATTATTTCTTTCGCCATATCCATACTTTCCAATTCTGTGTTCTTCTCCATCTATTCTTCCCCCTAATTTGGCATTGAAATGTCCAATTATTAGCATTAATTTAGTTTTCTTTTCTTCCGTAGCGAGTGTTAGTTCTTCGTAGAAGTTTTCAATATCTTCATCTGTATATGAACTTGTTGGCACGTATACCTGTATAATTTTCAAAGACGTTCTTTTTAATTTAAGCATAATGTAGGCTACTCTGTCTGATATACCCTTGGTGGATTGTATGTATCTGACGACTTTCTTGTTTATTATAAAACCAACTCCGTTGTTAGAGTTATCTTCATTGCCTTTGTAGTACAGCATGTTTCTTGAGTTTAATAGTATTTTTTGTTCACCTTTTCTTCTTATCTCTGACAGACCAATGACATCCCATTGTATATTATTTAGTTCTTCTTCTAATTCGTGAAGTTTAGTATCATCATTCATGGATCTGATGTTATATGTTCCTATGTTTAGTTTAGTCGAATGTTTGCCTCACCCAGAATCCTTGAGGCAGACCGGTTTGTCGGTGTGGGACTTCGAGATGTTATCTCTACCCACCTGGGGTAATTTTCCGTTTGTTTTGTGATTTGACATGTTTGTTGAAGAGGGTTTTTTGACATTTAAACGTCACGCTTGTCAGGCGGGTTGGCGAGTGAGGAAACTTAGGAGTGTGTGAATGGGGAAAGGCGCAAGTTACGCAGTTTATGTGTAGGGTGCGCGGCATGTATATGCCACACACACCCCCCGCGTAAAATGGGCCTCTTACACTCAAACACGGTTAAGAGGACTCATCCAACACCCGGGGTGTGGGTGAGATAGGTTCTAGGTAAATAGATGGGTAAAGAACGAGATGAAATGTTGGGTAGGGACAGCGGTCAGCTGCTCCTGCAGTCGCCTCTTATGACCAGTAGGAGATCCTGTGGGTGTATTCTTCTTAGTGGCCCGCATCCCACACGGGACGGGACCTATGAGTAATCATATTTTGTTTTTAAAACAATACATTTAATTAATAATACAAAAAATATTAATTATACATATATTAATATAATTAATAATTAATATTATTAATATTTTTCAGGTACGATTTAATACAAAATAATAAAAAGTTTTATGTTAATTTAGATTTCAAATTCTAGCGTTGCGTCCTCAGGAAAGAAATCTGAACAGATAAACTGACAGATACAATAAATTCAAATTATCTTACATATAAAATATAAAAAAATTTATTTAAAACTTCTTTATAAAAGGTATATAAATAAAACACCCTATCGGGCTACATCGCAGAACCTTTTCTGAATTAATATTCCATCATTAGTGTTTACTAGCTGTACATGTTTTGAGCCACTAAATACCTGGTTAAAAACCCGTAAATGTTGGTAAATTGAATTTGAGTTACATTATTTGATCTTGTATACTACAAGATCAGGTTTAAGTTACAACAGCAATTGATTACATGGCAACTTAAAACTCAACTGGAAGTTGCTAATCCTGAGACTGCTATCAATAAGTGTTTGCTCATAATACAAACATTGGTAAATTGTAATTTACTAATTTATTTTTACCTACAAGAAAAAACGTGGACTCGTACAGAAAAACCATGGGCTCGTACAGAAATAGATAACACAGATGTAGAACTAGAAAATTGGCACAAAGTAAGTCAAGAAATAACAGAGAAATACTTAAAACCTGAAAAAACAAAGAAAAAGGAATGGATGACGAAGAAGATTCTATGTATGATGGAAGACAGAAAAAACGCTAAAAATAATAAGAATTACTACAACAACATAAATAACGAAATAAAAAGGGCTGTTAAAATAGCAAAAGAAAATTGGTTTAGCTCGAAGTGTACACAGATAGAGTCATTACAATAAAAACATGATTCATTTAACCTCCATAAAAAGATTAAAGAAGCGGCAGGCTTATATAAACACAAGAACACTGGATTCCTGACAAAAAATCAGAGAAAGTAGTACTGGAAATAGAGCATAAAAGGGATATTTGGATTAAATACGTGGAAAAACTTTTGAAGATGTATGAAGTAACACTGGTATTACCAATTGCGAGTCTGGACCACCATTTACAGTCGAAGAAGTAAAATATGCCATTAAAAGCACCAAAGATGGCAAAGCAGTAGATCCTGATAATTTTCACTCAGACTTCTTAAAACTTATGAACTATGATGGCATAAAATGGTTGACAAATATATTTAACAATATATATGATACAGGCATAATTCCCCAAAAATGGTTAGTGTCAACTTTTATAAATCTTCCAAAAAAAAACCTAATGCGAGAAACTGCGAAGACTATAGAATTATAAGCCTTATGAGCCATTTACTTAAAACATTTCTAAAGGTCATTCACAAATGAATATATACAAAATGTGAGGAAAAACTAACAAGAACACAATTCTGATTTCGTGATGCTCTGCGAACACGGGAGGCCCTTTTTGCTGTATAGGTGCTATTTCAGAGATGCAGGAATGTGAATTGTGACATACACGTATGCTTATACATTACCAGAAGAAATTGGAATTGACAACAAAGATCTTAGAATTATCAGAAACATTTACTACAATCAAACGAGAAAATCAAAATAGAAGACCAGTTAACTAATAAAATTGCAATAGAACGTGGAGTACGACAGGGCTGTATTTTGTCTCTATTGTTGTTCAATATTTATTCTGAATGGGTATTTAAGGAAGCTTTAGACGGTTGTGCGAAAGGAATACTAATAAACGGTGAAAAGTTGAATAACATTAGATATGCAGATGACACTTTAGTTTTTGCCGATAATCTGAATGACTTACAGATACTAACAAATCGCATAACAGAAGTCAGCAACAGATACGGACTACCTCTTAACATAAAGAAAACCAAATTTATGACAATTAGTAAAAAACCAATACTAAACGCTCAACTTACAATCAACCAATGAAATATCGAAAGAGTCGAGCAATATACATATCTAGGCACTAATTTAAATAGCCAATGGGATCACTCAACAGAAATTAAAAAGCGAAAAGCAAAAGCAGCATATGTTAGAATGAGAACCATTTTCAACAGTCGAGATATATCATTTAAAACAAAATGCCGTCTAATGAACTGCTACATATTCACAGTTATGCTCTACGGAATGAAAGCGTGGACACTGACTGTTGCATCTATGAATCGGCTCGAAGCTTTTGAAATGTGGTATTATAGGCGCATCTTACGTATATCCTGGGTTGACAGAGTTACTAATGTGTAGGTCCTGCGTAGAATGGGGAAAGAATGTGAAATCCTCATGACCGTCAAAACTAAAAAATTGGAATATCTAGGACATGTAATGAGAAATCAAGAACGTTATGGCCTTCTCCAGCTGATTCTCTAAGGGGAGGTAAATGGTAAGAGAGGACCAGGAAGAAGACGCATTTTCTGGCTTCAAAATTTACGAAAGTGGTATAACACGACTACCACTGAACTGTTCCGCGCTGCAGTAAACAAAGTTAAGATAGCCGTGATGATTACCAACATCCGGAACGGATAGGTACTTTAAGAAGAAGAAGAATTTACTAATGTTTCTATTTTGAGTACGATTTCCAAAGTGGAACTTGAAACGCCAATAAACTTACTTTAACCTTTAATTGTGGGTTATTCTTATTTAAATGCCACAACAAAATAGCTTCAAAACAATGTCAAGTAGTAATGAAGACGTGGAATCAGCAAAACAAAAGCAATAATGTAAAGGACGAATGACTGATGCCATGCGAAAACTTCGTCTGCAGAGTCATGAGAGCGACAACAGCTGTAATTGTAAGCGTTTTTAAAATGTTAAGAAAATGTGACGTAAGGCAAAAGAATTAAACTGCTGTATGATTTTAATGTTCTAGATTCAAGTGACAAACAGAACTCCCATATTGCAGGTCTAACCTCGATCAAAATGATCATCACGACTGCTCTTTTAGCTATATTGTTAGGATTTTGAGAGGTGTTCAAACGCAATAGATACCTGTTTGTTTTAAAGCAATTTACTTAATCCACGGCATCACTCAGGGAAAAGTTGTATGTTCACAAAGAGCTTAAAACGAACGCAGTTGCACCCTTTGATCTAAGAGGTAAGCACTGCAATCCGTCACATAAACTATGCATTATTACTAAAGATTCCATAAGAATGCACTTGAAGTCATTTAAGGACAGATCAAGCCTTTATAGTAGTAAAAAGACATCTAAAATTTACCTTTCTGAAGAGTTTAATATAAAAAAATATACGAATATACGAAAAAGGTTTGCTAGACGTGCGTTTGCTAGTTTGTCTAGACAAACAAGAAAAAACTAAAGTTTTAACTAAAAACAAGTAAAAATTTTTTGTGACTCAGCAGGCCAGAATAAAAATTACAATATGTTTAAAAATCTGCATTTTCTTGTTTGTACGTTAAAAATATTAGACACCGTATCAATAATAACATTTTCTTTTAGGGAGCATTTCTATATGAAATGCGATAAAAATTTTGGTTTGGTAAAGCTCAAAACCAGGATGGAAACTCCACACAAGTTTTATGAGTTGTTACGTAATGCCAAAATGAAGCCAGAAATGTTCCAAGTAGTCAAAGTTAAACATGATCCAGCTATCGCTAGAGACCGGGCAAGATAGATCTAATCTCACTATATAAGAAGAACAGCCCTTTGAAAATTCAAGAATTGAAAAACTTTTAATTGAAGCTAAACATAAGTTTATAAAATCCCGACCATCCCATAATGATAATGGGCCACCCTACAAATCCGTCGTCTATGCGAACAAAAAATTCGCTGAGCAAATGGAAACTTTAAGTGATAGAGAGTTTTTTTGTTTTAAAATGTTATTTTACACTAAAGAGTATTTTTCTTTGCAGATTTGGTGAAGCCAATGCGAGACGTTTCTACGAAAGTCTTCCTTACAAACAATAATTAGCAAAAACAAGGAATGTCATGGCGTACCTTGTTTTTCACGAGTATATAAAATACTCCTTTTTTTCTAAAGTATATATTGAGTTAGCTTCAAGTAAAATAAATACCTTTTTATTATTACCGATCCCAAGCCCGGATAAAAGGGGAGGGATAGAGGAGTAACACCTCTAAAAAAAAACAGTGTTCAGCTGACCCGGCTAATAGCACCCTGTGAGGGTTCCTGCCTGGGGTAGAGGTGAAAACCGGTCAACGGTCTCGAGAACAGAGGATGGCTGGAAAAGTCACAATGGTCGAGAGAGAAGAAGAACCAACAGCGTCTGATCCATAATGGGCGGCTGAAGAAAAGGTCCTCCAAACGAGGGTTGTGGCGTTAGGTATTAGCAACCTAACACACAGAAGAACGTAAGGGTAAGAAGAACGAAAATCGCAACATAAAAAGTCAAATACGGAAACACATTCCTGATAGAGGGAGCCCATCGGATACAGGGGGGTGGGGGGTGGTAATGTTGCGAAGAGTTCGGAAAACCCAGTCTTATCAAAGCTCAACCAAAAATGAAAACAAAGAACAGATAGAACTTTTATATGTGCAACGTGGAATATACAAGGATGAAAAAAAAGGCGACGGAAGTGATCAAGGAGTTTCAAGAGAGCAGCATCAACATACTAGTAACAACAAACATCAAAAAGAAAGGAAATGGCAGGAGTGGGAATACTCAACAAACATAAGTGGAAGAACATGGTTAGAACAGGGGAGCATATCAACGAGAGAATAATTAAAATGCATATAGACATATACGGTAAACAAACAGTGATACTCGGAGTATATGCACCAACAGACGATTCGACGAGAGTAAAAAAAGACATTTCACGAAGCAACTTCAACATCAAATAGAGCTAATTAAGAAGAGCGTGGAGATAATAATAAAAGGAGACCTTAACGGCAGAACCGGAAGAAAAGAAAACCATAAAGTTGTGGGGAGATTTGGAGAGGATGAACAAAACGATAACGGAGAACGTTTGATTAAATTATGCGAACTAAACAACCTAAAAATCACCAACGGATTCTTCAAACATAAAAATATTCATAAATATACATGAACTCAAAAAACACGAAAGCTGAAATCGATAATAGACTACATAATAATCAAATAAGATATCACAATAGAGATTAAAGATGTGCGAGTCAGAAGAGGAGCAGAATATGAAACGGACCATAAACTACTGACAGCAAAAATGGGCATTAATTGGAAACATAACTAGACCCCCTACAGAAGAACCGTTGAACAATATAAGAGACAAACAATACAATATAGAACTACTCCAAGAACAATCAATAAGAGAACTATACCAACAACGTCTAGACCAAAAATGAATAGAATTTAGATACGGCAACATCGAAGAAATATACGAGCATATAAAGGCGAGTATAAAACAAGCAGCATTCGAAGCCCTTGGAGAAAAATAACATATAACAAATAAACAGCACTATTATGAAATAAATAAACCAACAAAAAGAATAATTGAAGAAAAAAGCAACTATACAGAAAATGGCTGGGAGGAATAAGCGTAATATCATCAATAGGAAGATTATATGGGAAGATACTGCGAGAAAAGATAGAGCAAGCGATAAAAAGCAAAATCAGGAAGATCATGCATAGACCACATATACACACTGAAACAACTGTTGGAAATTAATTGCTATTTAACTGGGAATAAGCCATAATTAAAGATAAAAATACGTTTATTAACGTTTCAATTTCCACTTCGGAAATCGTTTAAAAAATGACGACTCCATAATGATCCTACCAGCAGACAAGGGGAATGCAACTGTGATAATGGAATAAATTCAATACGAAAACAAAATTAAAGATCTAATAATAAACGGACCTTATAAAAAATTAACAAAGGATTCAACAAAGGAGGATTAATTACACCTCATTACAGTAAGGCTCCTCATTTTTATGGAGTACCGAAAATTCATAAAACGAATATACCACTTAGACCCATTTGTAGTACCATGAATTCTCCTTGTAGTGAACTATTAAAATTTTTATTAAATATTTTAAAACCATTTTCAAATAAAAATGACACATTCATAAAAAATACACAGCATTTTTTAAATAAATTATCAAATGTTGAACCTAATTCAAATATTACTTTGGTAAGTTTTGACATAAATAGTTTATTTACGAATGTGCCATTAAATAAGACTTTAAGTATAGTCAAGACAAAATTAGAGAGTGATGATTCATTGGCAACTAGAACAAGACTAAACATATCGGCTATAATGGAGGTATTAACATTATGTACTGATAATACATATTTTCAACTAAATAATAAATTCTATAAACAAAATTTTGGTCTAACAATGGGCTCTAGTTTATTTCCATTCTTAGCCGATATATTTATGGAAGATTTTGAAACAAATATTATTTCTAAACAAATTTTAAAACCCACAGTATGGCGGAGGTATGTAGATGATGTATTCTCAATATGGCCTCATGGATCAGAGTTGTTGGACACATTCCTAAATGATATAAACGATAAAGAAGAGACAATAACATTTACCATGGAAAAGGAATATAATAACACGCTACCTTTTCTGGATGTTTTAATCTTTAAAAGCGATACAGGATATCAGACTCAGGTGTATAGAAAACCAACACACACCAATAGATATTTAAATTTCAAATTAAATCACAATATTAATGTAAAAAAGGGAATAATTAAATCCTTATACGATAGAGGAAAAATTACTTGTTCTAACGAAAATTCGTTCTTAGAGGAGAACCATTTGTTAGCATCTGTTTTATTAAAAAATGATTATCCTTTATCGTTTATAAATAAGGAATTTTCAACAATCGATCGAATAGAACAGAACTTAGAACGAGATTTTATAGCATACACAAGGAATAATACGAGGAAAATAAAAATACTGTACATAAAAGAATTTTCAGAAAAACTTAAAAGGATAAGAAATAAATTCAACATTTCAACAACATTCAAAACAACACGTTGAGATCTATTGTGTCCAAAATCAAACCTAACAATGAACAAGAAAGGACAAAGAATTGCATTTATAAAATACCTTGTAAATGCGATCAGTTTTATTTAGGTGAAACATCAAGGTCATTAAATGTTAGAATAAGTGATCATCAATCTTATATTAAAAATAGAGAATTTGATAGATCTCAAATATGTAAACACGCATGGGATAATGAACATAGGGTTCAATGGAATAATTCAAATGTAGTCCTAAAAGAAATGGATGGTAAAAATAGAAAAATCAAAGAAGCGGCTCTAATTGAAGCGGCTAAATGAGGCCAATTGTGTCGCAAATTCCTCGGCAGAATGTGGTAGGATCTGGTTACCAATATTGAAAGATTAAGTTATTAATATTATTAATAATAAAATACCAGTATTAGTAAGTCAGTAACGTATAGAGGATACATCATTTATGTTTTTTAAATAACGAAAAATATAAAATCAGAATTTTGGTGTTTATTGAAGGTAAACTAAATGCACGAACAAATACTTACCATGTCGGGATAGTATTATGAGGTTTTTTTCCTGGCTTTTCTCTCATAATTTACTATGGAATCACGAACAGAAGAATTTTACTGTCATCATGTCATGTGTATGTCTTTTTAAAGACAAATTACATGCTATGATTTTTTTCTGACGGATATTCTCAAGTTAAAGTTGATTTCATGTAATCGAATGAACTATCTTATAAGTAAAGTCGTCCCAGGAGCGCAACTCAACAATATTGGCAATATGATTTTAAAGTCGTCTATTTTAAAATGCATAATGTATGTCTGAATTGTCAATATAAATGAGTCAGATAAAATTAATTATTAGAAGAATTTTTCACTATGTAACAAAAAACAAAATTTGTTTAATTTACTGTTTGTATTTTGAAAATGATTTCCTAAGTGGAAATTGAAACGTCAATAAACGTATTTTTATCTTTAATTGTTGTTTATTCCCAGCTAAATATTAATTAATTTAAAATGCCACAAGAAAATAGCTTCAGAACAATAACTGTTGGAAAAGAAAAAAGCAAAAATAGAGATATTCATTTATCATTTGTGGACCTGAGAAAGGCGTATGACTCTGTACCGAAGTTAGAACCATGGGAGGCAATGTACAAATTAGAAATACAGACGGAACTCAGAAGCTACAGAAGCTTTGTATAAAGAAAATAAAGTGTCCATTAAAGTGAGAACAAGAATCATAGAAGACTTCATCACAACAAAAGGGCTCCTGCAGGGTTGTTCCACAGCTCCAACCCCATTCAAAATATACATAGAGAAAATATTGACTACATGGAAAAGAAAATGCGAAGGCATGGAAGTACCGGTATGGAACGAATACCTATATAGGTTAAGCTTTGCAGACGATCAAGTAGTGATTGCAAAAGACCAAGACGACCTCAGCTACATGATGAAGAAACTACAAGAAGAATATACTAAGGCTGGCCTAGATGTTAACGTCACGAAAATAGAGTACCTATCTACAAGTGAAGAAGACATAGAAGATGTACAGATTGATGACAACGTAAAAATCAAAGAAAAGGATAAATTCAAATACTTGGGATTTATAATCACAAAAAAGGCAACAACAGAGGAAGAAATTACACAAAGATTAGCACAAACAAGAACAGCAATCCAACAACTTAACTCAGTATGGTGGGATAGACACCTAAATATGAAGACAAAAACACAGATTTATAAAACATTAGTGTGAAGTATTATGACATATGGGGATGAAAATTGGATTATAAATAAGAAAAACAGCAGTAAGATAGTAGCAACAGAGATGGGATACCTGAGAAGATGCTGCAGAGTAACAAGAACGGATAAGAGAAGTAATGACGCAATAAAGCAAAGAACATCAATAGAAACAGACATACTAACAGATCAAAAGAGACTAAAGTGGTAAGGACATGTAAGAAGAACTAGCGATAGCAGATGGGTAAATAGAATAACTGAATGGAGCTCCATAGAAACGAGAAAAAGAGGACGACCCGAAGATGCTGCAGGAACGAAGTAGACGACGCCATGAGTAAGAGAGGCCTAAACGATAAAGAATGGGACAACAGAGAGAGATGAAAACGGTTGAGCGAGGAAAGGCAGTGAATACTGTAGAATCCCTGTATATATATATATATATATATATATATATATATATATATATATATATATATATGTATATATATATATATATATATATATATATATGTATATATATATATATATATATATATATATATATATATATATATATATATATATGAGATAAAATTTATTTTTATTTGTGTTTTTTTTTTCTTAATTACTTAGTAACATAAACTCTGTTGCTTGTTTAATAACTGCAAACGAAACATTTCTACATATTATATCAAAATTTGCAATGAAGACACTTCCTCTATCAACACAACCCTCACAAGGGTAGGCCTATTGAAGATATAACAACTTCATTTTTCTAATGTAGATTTTTTTATGTTAACTTTTAGTACGTTTTGAAAAAGAGTACAATACACTCGAAAGCTTACAAACTTAAAAGAGTTTTACATAAAGGCCAATATTGAATACTAAACCCAAGATATCCGTATATATATACAGATTGAACCAAATTAAAACGGAACATACAATTTAATACATGTCTGTTTGAACTGCATTTGAAATAGTGGACCAATATAAAACTTGAACAAAAATAAATCCATACCTGGGTATAGATAGACATTGTATAAAATATCGTTCAACTATCTGTCTCGTAACAATGTTGTTTGCGTAAGACGGGTTTGTCTAAGGAAGCGATAATAGTTCAGGAAATGAAGCTCGAAAAAAGTTAAAACCTCGCAATTTTTTTGTCCTGCATGTATCCAGTTGAAATTTTAACAGAAGGTAGGTGATAGCCCATGGATCACAATCTATATCGAACCGAAGTGCGCTGAAGGGTTTTAGGGGTGAAAACTACCCCTAATTGTAAAAAATTATAAAATAACATATTAAACCTGAATATGGGTAAGATTTGCTTTGAATTAGTTAAATAATGATTATTTTATATTTTTGAATAGAGTTCCATTATATTTCAACCCTTGTTAGAGATTAATGTAAAAAATTACTAATTCTAAAAAAATGATTTCGCCTTGGATCAATTTGGATAAAAATTTGGATTTAAGCTCAATTCACCCGCTGCTTTATAGTTTATGTCATGTCGACGAACACTGATTGTTCTTAGGGGTAAAAACTACCCCTAATTGTCAAAAATTATAAAATAACATATTAAACCTGAATATGGATAAAATTTGGTTTGAATTAATTAAATAATGATAGTTTCGTGCTTTTGTTAAAGTTCCATCATATTTCAACCCTTAAAAAGCGACCCTTATTAGAGATTAATATAAAAAAATTAGTAATGTGAAGAAAATGATTTCACCTTGGAACGATTTTCATAAAAATTTGGAATTAAGCTCAAGTCACTCTTTGCTTTATAGTTTATGTCATGCCGATGAACCCGGATTGTTCTTAGGACTGAAAACTACCCCTAATTTTCAAAAATTGTAAAATAATATTACAAATCTTAAGATGAGGGAAATTTGGTTTGGAGTAGTTAAATAGTGATTTTTTACACTTTAAAATACAAATTCATACATTTTCAACCCTTAAAAATCAATTGTTATGAGTGCTATAGGTGAAAACAATTTGTTGCCAAAATTTTGCAAGTTTTCAACTTTTGAAAATCACCCTTTACAACATTGCAGTTTTTATAAACTAATTTATTAGATATAAATTGAAAAAAGTAGAATTAAATACAAAAAAATTTATCAACATAAAAAGGCACCATATATTCTTATACATTTACATAAATAGTTGAAAATATTTACATTTATTGGTAAAACAATTATAATATTAATTTTATTCGTCATCAATTACATCTTCATCGTGATCTATGTCATCCTCATGTTCTTCAATTATTGGTGGACTGTTATTGCACCCTTCACCTGAGCACCCAGAACAAGTAGAGTTACAGTATAAACCAACTTTTCTGCACCCACATGAAACGTCGCATCCTTTTTTGCATTGGCAAAAAATAATTTTCAAAAGTCATCGGGTGCAGGTTGTTTGTTCGTGCGTACGGGTAATAACAAACCACCTTTGGTATACCATCCCCAATTTGTTGCTCTGATATTTTCATTGCCAAGCCATAGACATATGAGCAGATATTTTATTCTGTTGCATGGGATTTCAAAATAAGAACGCTTAAAATTTCGAATGTATAACGCCCCACTAGCTAATATACCGGTTTATGCTCCGAAATGTACTGTACTATACTAATGGAATTTTCCGGAAAAAAATTAACTGGTTTTTTTTAACGTATTTCTATAACGTATTATATTATTAACGTATTATATTAACATATAACTTTAATTTTTAACGATAGAGTGTTTCTTCAAAAATGATTTGTAGAGGTTTTTAAGAGCTACAAGGATCTGTGAATAAAATCTTTTTGGAACCCTTGGTTTTTAAATGGGGTGAGTTTAAAGGGCTCGAAAAAGATGGTGCTTGATCGTAAATCGATGCTTTAAACGGCTTTATTTCTCCAAATATATATTGTACAACAAGTCTAAATACATTATAATTTTAGTCATTAAAAAAGCTACAGTTTGATCAATTTTATTTTTTTCATATATTCAGTATTTTCGGGCATATTTAAAAAAAAGAAGGGTAAAAAATATGAAATTGTAAATCGTTTCTCGCTTTAAGCTGTACTTTTTCTAAAACTAAGCATTTTAAATGGGTCAAACTTCTTGGACGTATTAACAATACATGTACAAAGGGAATTGCAGAAGGGTGAAGATTGATTTTAATTATGGGGGTGGTTAGGGGGTTGTTTTCATCGATTTTTTCGTAAAAAATGAGGTATTGACCTTATTTTCATCATAACTCACTCAATTTTTGAGCTAGAGTCTTTTTTTATGATAGGTCTATTCATGCTCTTTAAAAAAGGTTTTGTGAGTTTTCTACGAAAAAGGCATCATTTTCCCGATATTTGACTTTGAATTTTTCAAATTTGGCATTTGAAGAAAACCGCTGAACATTGATAGGCCGTATTTCGGTTCCTATTAAATCGCAAAAACATTTAAAAATGAATTGTATTTGTCTTTTTAAAAGCTACAAATTTGTTCTCTACAATTTTTTTGATAAAATGCACCATTTTCGAGTTATTCGCGAAAAATCGATTAAAAACGTGGATTTTTTTGTTCAAAATTTGTTACTTTCAATCGAGAATAACTTGAAAAATAAATATAAAAATAATGTATAGCACATTTTTTGTTTAGAATCACTTTTTTAATCTAAACCTGTAGTTAAAACGTAAAAAAAACCGTTTCACCCCGAAGATGGGGAGGCAACGACCCCCTAGGCTTTGGCGCACTTTGGTTCGATATAGATTTTGATCCTTAGGCTATTACCTACCTTCTGTTAAATTTCAAGTCCATCCAGCAGCACGAAAAAATTGCGAGGTGAAATTATTCATTTCCTGGACTATAACTGGTTTGACAGCATAATAAAATCGTAGATTTATGTGTAGCTTTCAATTTTTATGAGTTCAGAATCCAGCAACCCGCTGAAATTTGGGATTTTTATAATATAATTATTTGATAATCTTTTGTTGGCCAACCACCTACAGCAGAATTGAGCCGAAATACATTATATTCCTATGTTCCGAATTTATTTCGTTCAATCTGTATATATATATATATATATATATATATATATATATATATATATATATATTTACCCTCATTAAGCAACAGACCAACAATAAATAGTTAAAAATAGATTTTCAATTTTCTCAAAATCAACTTTTAGTGGCATTCCTTGTTATTTCTCCTAGGTCTTCATTTTTTTAAAGGAAATGTGTGACTTTATTCGCGTAAGTAATAATATTTATGATTATAATATATCTTGGAACACCTGTTCCCCCTATATTAAGTTAAGATTTATTATAATAATGCATACAAACAAATATAAATGCATGACCAGCTCACAAATACCGTTAGTTGTAAATTAATTAGAGATAAACAAATAATAAAACAAGCAATGAATTTTAAGTGCGTAGATATTGAAATCTATTATTTTACTGCATATGTTGCGATAATCATGTGAGATGTAATCATAAAATGCACAAAGATTAACAATAAATTTAATTACAACAAATTATTATTCTTCTCCTTTAAGTATTATGACCTCCTAAATCATTGATAACTAATTCAACACGCCTCTCTTTATCTATTACTGATTAGAATAATAATATACCGCTAATTCCATATCATTGACAAAATTTTTTAGTCATTATATTTTTCTTATTAAATAACTAGTTTTCATTTAATTTTGCCACTGATTATTAGTTATTTAGTTTCTTTTAATATATAAATATATATACGGGGTGTGGCGCGATAAGTTTTGATTACAAGTAATGGCGGATACAGATATGTTAAAAATCTGAAATTACGAAGCTGCAGGTTTTGGATGACGTTGTGTTGAAATAAAATGTTGTCCTGAATGTGGAAATTTCGGTTATGCCGGAAGTAGATGTCAACTTTGTTTTTTTAAATACAACATAATATGTTTTATTCTTAGTAATATTTATTTTATTTATAAATATTTCTGACATGACATAACATGACATAGATCACCAGTTAGGTCATTATTGCACTGGGGCTGTATAATCTATACGGTTCTAGTTTAAATTACTCACAGGCGACAACTAGTTCAACCGGCTGTGAGACTGCGATTGAGCAGGCAACAGGAAACCACCTGATTATCTTCCTGGAGAGCGTTATGAAATGACGACTAAGCTAGAAAATTCTGAGCTCCGTAATCCAGCTAGCAACCGGCGCCATATCGATTTCAGGTCGAATGGTGTGAAATTGGTGACAAGGCAGACGATTTTGGACGACTAGGTAATATCTGCGAAATAGAATATTGGAAGATCAAACCTTACATTACGTAAAAAACACCGCATCGCAACATGAAATGTTAGTGGGCTGCTACAGCCAGGTAAATTATATATATTAGAAAATGAACTGATCAAGAAGACAGATATCTGTGGAATATCTGAGACACAATGGGAAGGCTAACGATATTCTTAGGCCACTCACTACAAAGTTTTCATGCCATGAGCTAACGAATCAGGACAAAAAGGCGTAGCAATATTAATTCAAAAACTTCTTTCTTCTTAGGGTGCCTGTCCGTTCCGAACGTTGGCGATCATTCTGGCTATGATGACTTTATTGGTTACTATACGAAATAGCTGTGTTAAGGTCTTTCTATACCATGCTCTAAGGTTAGCAAGCCAGGATATTCTTCTTCGTCCTGGGGCCCTTTTTCCTTCAATTTTACCTTGTAAAATACATTGAAGTAGCTCGTATCTACCTTGATGTCTCATTATATGGCCCAAGTACTGTAGCTTACAGTCCATGACGATGTTGACCAAATCCGCCGTTGTATTCATTCTCCGCAGTACTTCTTCATTTGTGACTTTGTCTGTCCATGGTATCTTCAATATCCTTCTGTATGACCATAGCTCAAAAGTCTGAAGTTTTGATAGAGTTTTTGCCTTCAATGTCTACGTTTTTACTTCGTACAGAAGCACTGAGTACGCATAGCATTTAAGGAGCCTTTGTATTGATTATAGTTCCCAAGTAGTTTTGTATTGTGAGACTTGTTCAATTCTTATTTGATTTACATACAGATTTGTTTACATCCAGTTATGTTTTCCTTGCTGATGATCATTAGCTTGGTTTTGCTGGTATTTATATCCAGTCCATATTTTTTACTTGTTTCCGTTATTTTGTTTATTAAGTTTTGCAGCCCTTCTATGGTATTAGAAAACACTATTGTATCATCTGTATACCGCAGGTTATTGAGCTTGACACCATTTATTGCGATACCTTTATCAATATCTTTTAGAACCTCTTCAAAAATGTGCTCCGGGTACATATTAAATATCAGTCGTGAAATTATGCACCCCTGTCTCACTCCCCTTAAGATTTTAACCTGATCTGTATATTCTCCATCTATTCGGAGTACCGCTGATTGATTCCAATACAGGTTAGCTATTATTTTTAAGTCTTTTCCGTCGACATTACAGCTGACATCTCTAAATAAAGCTTTCCTCGCACCAATGGCGTTTACAAATCCAAACTGAATGGACGCAATTTGTTTCTCGCATTTTCGCTAAATTCTTTTGTGGATGACTTTTAAAAACAGCTTCAACAGATGGCTCATTATACTTAATTCAAAAACGTTGGACAAAATATGTACATAAATACCTTCCAGTGAATGATCAAATAATCAAAATATTTGCTAATATATATGCCAATGTCCGAAGAGGCAGAAGATACAGTAGGAGAAACATACCACTTGATATATAAAGCCATCTCTAACATTCTCAAAAAAGAACCAATGATGATAATTGACATGATTAAAGTGAAGACAAAACCAGCTGCAGACTGTGATTCCGACCACAAAATGTTACAAGCAGAATTTCGCATTAGATTAAACAGTAAATGGGAGAATTAAGGACGGAAGTAATGCTTAGAATTTGCAATGAGATCTGGAATACCGGAAAGTGGCCCAATAACTGGGGCAAACTCACGTTTATACCCATATATAAAAAAGGTTCACCGACAGATTGCAGTAATTACCGTACAGTAGCTTTGATATCACACGCGAGCAAACCATCATTTCTCTTACCACAAAATCAATTCATTCTCTTACCACAAATCCCCCAAGAACAATGCGGTTCGTTCCAGGTAGAGCAACAAAAGAATATATTCTTAATATTCGTCAAATTATCGAAAAATCTCGGGAGTTTAACATAGAAACATATTTATGCTTTGTTGACTACTTCAAGGACATCGATGTCGTAAAATGGGATACAATGTGGCATATACTTAGGGAAATTTACATGTAAATAATACTGCTAATGTAAGAGTTAATAATGGTGTTTAGAAAAACTTCAAATTAAAATCTGGAGTTCGACCGAGCTGCATAATATCCCCTATTCTGTTCAATATATATGTGAACATATTATGCGTCAAGTTTTTAAGGAATGGCAAGATGGAGCACCGAAAAAATGAGGAAAAATCAAAAACGTACATTATGCTGATGACACTGTTATATTGGCGTCATCACCAAAAGACCTGGAACAAATTATAAATAGGCTAGACACAGTGAGTACGGAATATGGTTTGAAAATAAATATGCAGAAAACTAAAGTGATGATTATTAATAGAATCAGAAACAACCATTCAGATATAAGGATCATGGCAGGTTACGAAGTGGTCAGGCAATTTAATTACTTAGGCTCCGTTTTTACTAACAGAGGAGGATGCGAAGACAAGCTCCGTTGACGCAACACAATGTCCAGATCAGCAACAGTCAAACTCACAAAAATTTGGAAGAACACTGACATCAGAATAAATACAAAATTATGGCTTGTTCGAGCATTGATATCCTATTGCCACCTATTCTTCAGAAACTTGGACAATAAAAAGCCGATTCAAAGCATATATTGGCAATAGAATGTTGCGCGTACCATGGACCGCCCATCACAGAAATAACTCAATTTTAGCAGAACTTAACATAAAAACTCATTACTACTATCACCCAAAATATACTGAGATATTTTGGACTTATAACTAGAAGAAGATAAGGCATGGAGCCAATGATAGTTAAAGGTAACGTAGCGGGTAAAAGATACAATGGAAGATCTCCATTACAATGGTCGGACCATATGAAGGAGATGACTGGTTACTCATTCTCCTAAGCAAAACAACACGCGCAGGAGAGAGATAATTGGACAGAAATAGTCAAACAAATTACATGACGCCACTACATCCTTACGAAGGAGAAAATATTGAGGAGGAGAAAATATTTCTGTCTGCATTTTTGCTATTCTGGAGTCGGATAGAGAGGAGCCTTTGATCCGTTGAGGAGGGTGTACTCTCTTCCGCTGTTACCGAAGGCTAAGATGGCGAATACGATATTAGATACAATCCTGGAGAAAGTCGAAAAAAAAGTTGGATAATATACCGTCAGACTTAAGAAAAGTATCTACAGTCACAGAATAATAAACAATCAGAATGTCCACTCTCAGATGCCACCTTTGAAGTTCTTCAGCACGCGCGCCATGTTTTAGAAGGAAAGACATAACACAGACATATGATTTGTGAGGTTATGTAATTGTTTATATTTATGTTTAATTATATTATATTTATATTATTATATTTAACAACCTTAATATAATTGTATAGTATGTCTATTAAACCGGGTTAATTTTTCTATGTTCACCACATAAACAACACTGGTTCCCTCTAAAACATGGCGGAACGTCTGCGCGAAGGAGATGCGCGTACTTAATTTTCCATGGAGAGTGGGCATTCTGATTGTTTATTATTCTGTGCTACATTTAATAAACAGCTGAAAATAGAAAACAAAATTACAATGGAAAAAATTTAAATCCCAATGGAAAGAATAGAAATGCTAGAAAAAAAAAACATCAGAAATAAGAAGCTAGTAATACATAAAACAGAGAAAGAACAAGGTGAAGAATATAGAGAAATTAAAAGCAAAATCCAAACATTAATACAAAAACTAAGAATTAAGATAGACCCGAAACAAGAAATAATTGATTAAAAAGAATAGCAGTAGGGCCAAATAGTGAAAACACACCCATATTGATGTAGACGAGGAGTGAACATAAGAAAACAGATATACTAAAAGAGTCCAAATATCTTAAAAGAACAAATATATATATATATATATATATATATATATATATATATATATATATATATATATATATAAGAAAAAAGAAGTACTTGTGACTCGTTTGGAAAAAATATAACACTGTTTTTGATGGGTTGGAGTCAATAAAAGGGGCTATTTGTTGACTATTTTTTACTCGAGCTTTCAATTGTGATTACAATTTTTATCAAGAGCTTCTAAAAAATACAAAATGTCTTACAAAGTTGAACTAGAAATAAAAAATTTTTTGTTAACTCACCAAATAAAATTAGTTTTTTATATAAAACTACTGCTTATACAATAAATACAAAAAATATTAATAAAAAAATGTCTTATTCTAACAAATGTTTCTCTGAAAAATTTAGATGAAGTTTCTAAGAAAAAAAAAAATTGAAATTATAAACAAATGAAGGGGTGAGTGGATGAAGGGAGTAAGTGACATTTTTTAAGAAAATGAGTTATTCGCATGGATGAAGGTGGTAAGTGCTAACTTAAATTTTCCACTTATCCCCAGCCTTCTATGATTTAAAATAATTGAGATAGCCAGCGTATGAAGGAGGTAATTGACCATACTACTTTAAATATCTAGTGAATGAAGGAGGTAAGTAACAAGATAAAGTACTTACCTCCTTCATCCATACCACAGAGAATAAAAATTGTGACATACCTCCTTCATGTATTCGTCAGCTGACATCGGATGACAACAAATTAAAGTTTTTAGGTTATGTGCAAGTGCAACACCCGCTACTGCTTGTGTTAGTGTTCTTAGCTGTTTTAGTTTATTTAATTAGTTATAAAGTGATTTATTATGACTAGTACTAGGGGAAAATTTTTGACAGACTTGGCTTTACAACAATTACAACAAGAATCCACTATTACAGAAGAAGTTGGTGATAATGAAACCAAGATATCAGGTAAATATTATTCTTTAGTAGTTTCAAGTATTTTGCAAAATATTAATTTTAATTGATTGATTTTCATTTATTTAAAGATAAGCCAAGTTTTTACATTACGTCTAGCCTACAATCTAAGTCTAGGCCTATGTAACTTGCAAAGCATCGGCACGTCTTATGCTGTTGTTTACAAAAAGTTTATTTGGGCTGTAAGCCTACTAGAATGCTTTTAATGACACCGAATTTTGTAAATCAATAAAAATCCATTAGTATTGATAAAATCATATTTTCATTAAGCGCTAAATTAAATATCAACATCATAATAAAACGGCAACATTAGTGATATCATTTTTTTCAGATTCAAATATAGCCAAAGAACATAAAAACCTACTGGATGGCTCTAGTATCTACATTCAACCTTGTAGCTCAAATTATCAGAATCATTCTGATGAACTAGAACTGAAAATCCAAGGTACAGAACGTACACGACCATCCAACAAAAACAAACATGGAGTTTACAAAAAACTACGTAAGTACATTAGAAATACATATTATTTGAACAATGGGCTAGTTAAAAAAATCTAATGAAATGGTAAGGTGGTATTAGAACTCTGATGTCTCACTCTGGGTGAGTGTCTTAACCAATTACACTATCCGACCCACGTGATTGTTGCCTTCAAATGTGGTACTTAGCTTATTTAACAGTAATTATTTTCTGTTAATCATTGACTGTCAATAGGGACTTAAATCAGCAGACCAGATTAATAACTAATGTTTTGTTTTTCTTAACAGCTGAAATTAAACCAGGCAAATTTAGGCTTATGCTAATGTTCTGTTTTAGATTACGGAGAAAAACTTGATTCAGATGATGAAAGCCTTTCATCATTATTTAGTGATGACTCAAGAGATGAATACGTTCCTAATGAAAATGAGAAAGATGATATCGAATCAGATGAGGATGGAAATGAGGAAGGCAATAAGGAAGTGGTGAGTGAAGAAACTGAAAATGAGATTATGAATGATGGCAATATACATTTTGAACTACAAGTAAACGGAAATATTCCATATGATGAGATCGTTGCCCTTCCTGAAAATGGAAATGAAGAGGCTCTTAACTTGCCCACTAAAAGCAAGAAGAAAATATTTCCACTAAAAGTAAAAGTAACTAGAAAAAGACAGAAAAATATTGAACAATGGAAAGCACGAAAACGTGCCAAGTGCAGAGAAAGTGGTCTGGCCTACATTTCTAAAATAGGCCAAGTAAAACCCGCTAAAACCGTTAACTCTGGGATTTTGTGCAATGAAAATTGCCGCTACAAGTGTTCTCAGTCAATAACTGTAGAAGAAAGGGAATCTATATTTTCTTCCTACTACAAACTAGATGTAAATGCAAAAAAACTGCCTTCTTTTTAAGAGCATTAAAAAAAAGGAACCAATGAGAAAGAAAACTGGAGCATTAAAGCATAAAACTGCCACCTACCAATACAATGTAACTTGTAGTGGCCGGCAAACTACCGTATGCAAACGGGCTTTCATTTCCTTGTTTGCAATCAGCTTGAAAAAGGTTGACCTGATCCAAACTTCAATAAAATCAGGGAAAAATGCTCCTGAACCGGACAGAAGGGGAAAACACGCAGTTAGACCTAACAAGACCCCTGCTGAAGTTGCTTCTTACGTCATTGAGCATATTTCCAGTTTCCCAGCAGAAGAGTCGCACTACTCCAGGCATTGTAATATTCACAAAAAATATCTTTCACCGCAACTTTCGATCCCTAGAATGCATAAACTTTACCTAGACAAATGCCGAACTGACGGAAGAAATGAAAAATTTCAAATAAAAGAGGCTACATACCGATTCATTTTTAATAATGAATTTAATCTGTCTTTTGGTTATCCCAAAAGCGATACATGTAGCACATGCGATTCTGGCAAAAGTAATGAAGAGCACGCTGAAAATTACAAATCAGCGTTTGAATCTCAAAAAACAGATAGAGAATTTGCTAGCAAATCAGATAACATTGTGTATGTAACATTGGATCTACAGCAAACTATGCCCCTACCTAGGCTTAGTACCTCTAAAGCCTTTTATCTTAGACAAATGTGGTTTTATAACTTGGGAATCCACATAATAACCAAAAATGTGGAAAAAACTGTTTTCTGCACATGGACGGAAAATCAAGCTTCCAGAGGTAGCTCGGAAATTTTTAGTTGTTTTCTACGAACAATCGAAGTGGATCCAGCCTTCAAAGGAAAAGATCATCTTATTTTGTGGACGGACTCGTGTGCTGGGCAAAATAAAAATTTTTTGATGGTATGTTTGTTTCAGTATCTTGTGGGCAAAGGCATTTTTAAAACGATTGAGCACAAGTTTCCAGAGGTAGGACACTCATACTTAGACTCGGATAGAGCATTTGGACGTATTGAGAAACAGCTAAAGAAACATCAAAACATTTATATTCCTGATGAATATCGTGATGTGATTATTTTTTCAACCAAGAAAAATATGGTGATAGACATGCAACATCACTTTAGACACACCGAAAATATTATGAAAAATATGAAACTAATGAATAGAAAAAAAGATCTTCTTAATGAAAAGGTTAATTTCAAAACTGGAATCAAGTGGATTCGCGTAGATGTCTTTGGATCATACCTTTTCAAGGAGTCCTACGATTATTACACACCTTTCAAAATGGTATGTATCCTCAAGCAGAAAAATTTCCCATCCCTTCTACCTGAAGAATTCAACATTCCAAGACATATCCAATATACTGGATCCTTAAGCAACGAAAAGTTAGACAATCTAAAAGAACAGCTTTGCTTCATTCCAGAAAAAGATAAGTGGTATTATGAAGCCATCATAGAGCAACGACAATTTTAAGAAGGTGATACAATATCCTTAGACTGATTCAAAAGATGCTTAGAAATTCAGTGTTTGTCACCCCTTTGTAAAATCAAAAATATAAGTGTTTACTTGACATCCATGTTATTTTTTTTCTGATTATAGCGCTTATTCAAAAGAAAAAGCAAATATTTATCCTAGATGAAGGAGGTAAGTCCACATACCCCCTTCATTTTGGCATAGACATAATTTCTAACACAAAAAAGTTTTTGGATAAAAGAGGTAAGTACAAATATATATTTTTCAAATAAGTTTTTAAAAATCGGGGAGATTTTTGTTTTTACAATAAAATTTATACATATCCTACCTGTGAGAATAAAAAAAAAACGGTTTAAAAAATCTATTAATAAAAAAGTTCCAGCAATAAAACTTTGGAGTTAAATTTCTCAAAAACTTACTTTTGTTACTTACTCCCTTCATCCACTCACCCCTTCAAATATAGAATAGCTACAACCAGCCTAAAACGTCATAAATACTAACTTAAAAATTTTTATTTTTGACATATTGTCAAAAATAAAATTTTGTTTAAAAAATTCTTCTTTGTTTAGTAACAAAAAAGAAGAAGATTTATTCACCATTGATAGATGCCCGGAAAAATGTAACAAATTCATGGAAAATTCAAAATGTGATATTTTACTGACTGCATAAATTAAATAGAAATTATATAATTATAAATTTTGCTTAAATTTTGAATTTCTGACCTTTTGTTTAAATTATTATCACTTTTGCTAATACAAACCATTTCCAAAAAAGTTCTTTTAAATTTATTACTTTCATTACATAAAATTTTAATATTATCAAAATCCATAATATGGTCTTTGTCTATTACATGCTCTGCCAAAGCACAAGATGGTTTCTTAATTCTACAATCACTCTTGTGAGAAATAATGCGATTAGAGAGATTTCTTCCAGTCTCACCAATATACTCAGCTTCACACTGAGTACAAACAATGCTGTATACTACATTTGTTTGATCTAATTTGTCTATAGGATATTTAGTTTTGGAATATAAAGATGAAATAGTTTTGATGTTCTTTGTTGCTATTTTTATATTGTCAATAACCTTTAATGTTTGTATTAATTTAGGAGTTAATGATGGTATAAAAGGTAGTGAATGATAATATATGTTTTGATTGTTGGATACAGTGTTTTGAGATTTAGCAAAAAATGGTGTTAAGTTATTTATATTTAATAAATTAGAAAAAAGCATCCTATGTAGCATATCAGGAGGATAAGAGTTTTCAATTAAAATATTTTTTAACAAATGAAGATCTTCTTGTAGGTAGTCTGGATGAGAAAGTTTTAAAACACGTTCCTTTAATCCTGTTATAAGGTTCATTTTCATTTTATTTGGATGATTAGAGTAATAGCTTATAAATCTATTACTACATATGGGTTTTCTGAACCATCTAGTTTTCAACATATTGTCTGTATTTCTTACAATTCTCATGTCAAGGAATGGTAGAGAATTATCTACCTCTTCCTCAACTGTAAATTGTATATGTTGATTATGATTGTTGAAAATGTTGATTGTTTCAAGAATTTTGTGTTTAGGAAGTGCCAAAACTAGATCATCTACATATCTTTTGATAAATGGAATGAAAAAAGTGCAATTATTGATACAATCACTAATAACATCATCCATGACATAGCTACTTAGAATGGGTGAAAGACTAGATCCCATAGGGCTACCAAAAATTTGTTTATAAAAAACACCATTAAATATAAAAATATTAGAATCAAAAACAAAGTTTATGAGTGTTTTAAAATGTAATAAGTCAATATTAGTATGTTGCGAAATCTCATTCCAATGTTTTTCAACACTACTTATGATTAAATTTAAAGGTAAATTAGTAAAATTGTTTCATCTCTATGCCCTCCAAATGGACCAATAGCACAGCTCCTCACTGACATCTTAACCAATGCTTATAATTTAAACAACAATTTTTACATAAAAGATTCATTTGATTTTAGTTCTTTCATTAATAATTTCCAATTACCACAAAATTATGTTTTAGTTAGTTTTGATGTAACATCTCTTTTTACTAATTTACCTTTAAATTTAATCATAAGTAGTGTTGAAAAACATTGGAATGAGATTTCGCAACATACTAATATTGACTTATTACATTTTAAAACACTCATAAACTTTGTTTTTGATTCTAATATTTTTATATTTAATGGTGTTTTTTATAAACAAATTTTTGGTAGCCCTATGGGATCTAGTCTTTCACCCATTCTAAGTAGCTATGTCATGGATGATGTTATTAGTGATTGTATCAATAATTGCACTTTTTTCATTCCATTTATCAAAAGATATGTAGATGATCTAGTTTTGGCACTTCCTAAACACAAAATTCTTGAAACAATCAACATTTTCAACAATCATAATCAACATATACAATTTACAGTTGAGGAAGAGGTAGATAATTCTCTACCATTCCTTGACATGAGAATTGTAAGAAATACAGACAATATGTTGAAAACTAGATGGTTCAGAAAACCCATATGTAGTAATAGATTTATAAGCTATTACTCTAATCATCCAAATAAAATGAAAATGAACCTTATAACAGGATTAAAGGAACGTGTTTTAAAACTTTCTCATCCAGACTACCTACAAGAAGATCTTCATTTGTTAAAAAATATTTTAATTGAAAACTCTTATCCTCCTGATATGCTACATAGGATGCTTTTTTCTAATTTATTAAATATAAATAACTTAACACCATTTTTTGCTAAATCTCAAAACACTGTATCCAACAATCAAAACATATATTATCATTCACTACCTTTTATACCATCATTAACTCCTAAATTAATACAAACATTAAAGGTTATTGACAATATAAAAATAGCAACAAAGAACATCAAAACTATTTCATCTTTATATTCCAAAACTAAATATCCTATAGACAAATTAGATCAAACAAATGTAGTATACAGCATTGTTTGTACTCAGTGTGAAGCTGAGTATATTGGTGAGACTGGAAGAAATCTCTCTAATCGCATTATTTCTCACAAGAGTGATTGTAGAATTAAGAAACCATCTTGTGCTTTGGCAGAGCATGTAATAGACAAAGACCATATTATGGATTTTGATAATATTAAAATTTTATGTAATGAAAGTAATAAATTTAAAAGAACTTTTTTGGAAATGGTTTGTATTAGCAAAAGTGATAATAATTTAAACAAAAGGTCAGAAATTCAAAATTTAAGCAAAATTTATAATTATATAATTTCTATTTAATTTATGCAGTCAGTAAAATATCACATTTTGAATTTTCCATGAATTTGTTACATTTTTCCGGGCATCTATCAATGGTGAATAAATCTTCTTCTTTTTTGTTACTAAACAAAGAAGAATTTTTTAAACAAAATTTTATTTTTGACAATATGTCAAAAATAAAAATTTTTAAGTTAGTATTTATGACGTTTTAGGCTGGTTGTAGCTATTCTATATTTGTTTATAATTTCAATTTTTTTTTTTTCTTAGAAACTTCATCTAAATTTTTCAGAGAAACATTTGTTAGAATAAGACATTTTTTTATTAATATTTTTTGTATTTATTGTGTAAGCAGTAGTTTTATATAAAAAACTAATTTTATTTGGTGAGTTAACAAAAAATTTTTTATTTCTAGTTCAACTTTGTAAGACATTTTGTATTTTTTAGAAGCTCTTGATAAAAATTGTAATCACAATTGAAAGCTCGAGTAAAAAATAGTCAACAAATAGCCCCTTTTATTGACTCCAACCCATCAAAAACAGTGTTATATATATATATATATATATATATATATATATATATATATATATATATATATATATATATATATATATATATATATAGTCGAAGAGACATGAAAAAAGCAAGACCAGAAAGATACCAGGAACAATTAAGGTACAATATACTATTGATAAATGGAGAAAGATATTCACTCTAACAACTTCAAAGCTATGATATAAACGAATCTTCAAAAGAAGACAAACTAGCGAAAATTACAAAGATAATTCAATACTTCAAAAAACTAATTAAGAACGCAGGAACTGGTGAAAAGAAAGAATGAAAATTGGCTATAAATAAGGAAAAGGTAGTAACGAGTGCAAGAAGTAACAAATAAGAAAAAAATCTTAATAAAAGAAAAACTAACAGGATACTAATTGGGACATGGAATATTAAGACTCTATTAAGAGCCCGTAAAATGAAAAAGATGGTGAAGAAGATGGAAAAGTACAAGATCGAAATCTTGGCGTTACAGGAAATTCGATGAGAAGATCAAGGGGTAATAGTAAAAAAGAAATACACCATGTTTTACTCGGGAGATACCAACCAGGGTCATAATGGTACAGCTTTGCTAATTAGCAGTAAACTAAGGGAGCAGGTAATAGATTTTTAGGCTATATGTGGAAGAATATATTATGTCAGAATAAAGAACAAGCAATCTAATTTAATATTCATTAATGCCTATGCTTTCACTGAGAATGCCAAAGAAGAAGACAAAAATGAATTTTACGAAAAACTCGAAGAGATATACGAAAATATACCCAAGAATGACATATTAATTTTATTAGGCGATCTCAAAGCAATAATAACTAAAGGAATATATAAATAAGGACGTAGCTAGAAAGGAAAATTTTCAGACAATTACGAACACCAACGAGATAATGCTTTGTAACTTAGCCGCGGAAACAGACACATTTATAATAAGCACACATTTCAAACACAAAAAAAGCATAAGATAACATGGCTAATACCAGGACCAACTGAGGATAATTAAATAAATCATATTTTGATTTGAAAAAGTGGAGACGAACAATATAAGATGTCAGGTCATATCGGGGTGCAAATTTAGATTCTGACCACTTCCTGGTAATAGAAAATATAAAACTGAAAATAATTAAAGACAAAAAGCAATTACACAAAAATAAAAAAGTTGAATGTAGGGAAACTAGAGTTAGAGATTATTCAAAAAGATTATTCATTTAAAAGCAAAGTCCCAAACCCTAACAATATAGAAAAAATTTGGAAAGAAATAAAAGGTCACATTTCGATAGCAGCAGAAAAAGTAATGGGATATAAAGAAATAAAAAGGAAAAAAGAATAGTACGACGAAAAATACAAAACAACAATCAGTGAAAAAACGTAGCACGAATGAAATGGCTAAAGACAGGTAGAGCAGAAGACTTAAAAGCTTATAGGAGAATAAAGACAGACTCAGGCAAATGCTGTACAAATAAAAAAAAAGATAGATTGATGAAATGAAAGAAAAGTTGGAAATAAATAAAAAAGAATAAGGTAAAGCTACATAAATATATAAAATCTCAAAACAAGGAGAAACCAATAGTTAAGATTGATGTCGAAATGTGGGAGACACATTCCGTCATTTATAGAATGTCATGACAATAAATTGTAGTATATATAAATAAGCTAGTGTACATAAATTCAAGCGTAAGTTTAATTTTCATTAGAGTATTATCAGTTTTATTCGGGTTTTTTCTCATAATGCTCTGTTGGATATTTTTTTATTTTATTTTTTTTCCCAAAATATCTGTTTCGTTACGGTTTAAAAAACTTGACTATGTTTGTGTTCCCAATCTTCAATAATTAGATTAAACTTTTTGGAAACTATGTATGTTAAGTTTTATATTTAACAATTTTTTTACTGAGATCTTCGCTCGCAGTAAAAAGATTGGTCTTCTCTGTCATCATTTTCTAGAAAACTCTTGTATTAGACTTAAGCTTATTGCTGTAGTATATTTCAACAGGTAATAGATCGAATAGATTTATGTGAAAGGCAGCAAACCTGCAAATTCTATTAATCAACAGTCTATAGCGGATCCTACGTATGAAGGAAAATTTGGCGATCACGTGCATTTACATGAAGTTAGAAGTATTTTTACTTTGAGAACTATGCTTGAAACACTAATCTTTCGAAATCACATACCGGTAAACTAATACATTACATATTTTTAAGCCCCGCAGTGACATCTAGTAAAATTTATTACGGGTTGTTATTATTTTCATTACACTAGTCTCCATCCCACATTGCTCTCATTAATTAAAATTTTTCAACAATTAATAAAGGAGAAAATCAGGTAAGCAAACCAAGAACAAGTGTTTAGAGGTTGTTCATAATAGGTAAAAAAAACATCGTAACATTATGTAAGAAGGTTGTAGAAATGTCAAGGATATTCAAAAAGATTAGTGCGATAATAAATAATAAATGCTAATAAATGTGAAACGGCATAGATAAAAGTAAGATGGATGTATTAAGCAGATGTTTTCTCAGTAAAAAGAGGAGGGAAACCGGGAGCTAACACGATGCAAAACTAATAAATTTTTATGGAAACAGTTGATGAAACTATCTTATTAAATAAAGCTAGAAAAGCGTTTGGCCCAAATAAAATTTAGTCATTGTTAGAAATCATTAAGGCCTTCGATAAAAATTTGAGGAAATATTAATTATATAAAGTAAGATACAGATGAGATTTAAGTAATATGAAATCGTGAAACACTGGTCATAAATCACTTGGAATAAAATTCAACCTCTTCATTCTGGTGAGAAATGAGAATTTAAACATATATGGGCTGCAATATAATTATCAGAATCAGTAATACACATCAACGATATATATTTTTTCTAGCGAATTAATCCATTTGGTCCCACTGTACTCGTCTAAGTACAGCAGCAAAAGTGGCCTAGTAGTGACACATCTGGTAAAAAAGTGATACTCCACGTGTATGTCCCATTGTATTAGGAAGTGTGCTACTACATTTTCACAAGTGACGCAATTCTTCCTAATTTTTGCCCCAGCAATTATAAGCTAACCTCCATATTTTGGAGGGTAAGTATTAGTAATGTTTATTTATTCAGTATAATATTTTTTTTTTTTTATTGTTGTTTTTATGTTACAAAATAGACCTGTAATCATCTGAGTACAGTGGGTTTGTATGAGATCAAAATGATTATTTGGTTTTTATTGTTTCAGGTTCAATATTGGTATTGGAATGGATTTTATTATTTTATTAATCCCATTGGGTTTTATGGAAAACGTGATAGAGATCTTGCTTTAGATACAGAGGACCTAGCGAGTTCCACTCATAAGTGGATTATTGTGTATGTCATTATAGTGGTAGTTATTCCTTCAAAGACTGACTATCAAACTGACAATTAAGGACATAGATAAGAATGATCTTCAGAATTAAAGCTTTCCTAATGGTATTCCCGGAGAAATGGAAGTTCATTACAAGAGTTATAACTCTGATAACGACGAAGAAGACAATCTTTCTCTTACCATTAGAAGGTAAAATTTACTGAAGAGTCAAAATGAAACCAAGAAATCTGACTGAACTGAAGAAATTACTAATATTAGTATGACATCTACAACAGGTTACAAGGGTCATCTGGATAATATGAAAGAACAAGTCCGAGGTTAATCTTCTATAGAAATATTTGAGAAGTTTTTCGACAATGAAATTATTAAATATACTACACAGCAGACAAATTTATATAATAATCAACAATTTCATTTTCAACGCAGGAAAAGATAAATATATTTCTGACTATTCTAACTTCTTCTTTTATTAATACTGCGCTAATGTTGTCTAATCCAGGTGACTTGTTGTTTTTCAGTCTGGTAACTGCTTCTTGCATTTCAACTACTGAGGGGGGGTTGTTTCTCTGGTATCCATTTGATCCAGTATAATTTCATCATATAGTGGATCTTCGCTTTTTCAAACTTTTCTTTAAACAATTCTGTCCATCTTTGTAGTATTTCACTATGTTGAGTTACTATATCTCCTTCTTTGTCTCTGCACATCATCATATAAGATGGGATTGTCATATTAAATTCTTTTGCTCTTATGTTAAATCTGTGTACTAGTCTTTGCAGACTATCTTCATCTTGGGCTATAAATATTGTGTCATTTACGTAACAGAGTATTTTGATTTCTTTGTTTCCCATTCTGTATCCTCTTCCTTTGTAAACGTTTTGATGATTTCATCCTTGATCAAATTAAAGAGCATGGGGCACTTGTCATATTCCGCTGCCCATTTGTATAAGTTCTGTAAGTTCCATCTATTCTGACTTTCATTTTGTTGTTTTGGTAGATGTTTTCGATAGTTATAGTATTTAAGCGAGCATCTCGTTTAAATTACAGGTATTATACAGAAGATAAATTACATTTTTGAGTCTTACTTTGTCAAACGCTTTCTTTGGGTTAATTAGACACAGAAATGCTGGTCTATTATACTCTAATGATTTCTCAGTAATTTGCTTTATAAGGAATATTGCATTTGTTCGCTCGTTCTTTATTTGTCCGGTATTTTATTGTGTTTTATAATTTTATTAAGTAATGTTGTTAATTGTTCTGTCATTACTGCTCTACAATATTTCAGTAACTCGTTTGGTATCCCATCTTTACCTGCTGCTTCTCTATTTTTTAGATTTTCAAGTATTTTCCGAACTTTCTGTACATTTATATTAAGTTCTTCAATTGTGGTAATTTTTGATGTTTCCGGTTCTAGCGTCGATTGTTCTTCCTCTACATATAGCTTTTTTAGATAGTCAATCCACGTATTCTTTTCTATGTGGTTTGGTTATATTAGTTCCTTTACCTCTGTTCTTTGACCTCTTATGAAGAGCCAAATCATGTTCCATTTCTTTCCCAAAGCGTTCCCAGTGATCATTTTTTTTTAGTTTTCTCACAAGTGCGTGTGTTTTGTTTCGAATTGTCTTGTAATTATAGTGTGCCTCTTGTATTTTGGTTGACATGTATTTCAAGTAAGCTTTTTTTTACATTTTTTCTTCACTTCTGTACAAAACCACGTAGTTCTTCGCCTTGATCAGGCGGCGCTTCTTAAAATCGAGAATTATCTGTAAAGCCATCGAAATTTAAAAACGTCCTAACAGCTTAAACACGCGTGATGATGCTAAAATACTGCCGGTAACGTGGCGGCCACTGTTGCAAAGACCCTCTCTTAGACCGTTTTCGGGCATACCTACTGTTTCCGCGCATAAGAATATAAAAGCAGCTACAAAGGGTAAAACCGGTCAACGCTGATGAGAAGGGAGATTCAGACCTTCATTCCTAATTTCCCTTTTTACGGTTCTTTTATATATGTAAAACAAGATATTAGTACGTCACAAGTGAGGGGCCTAGGCAGATTGAGACCCCGAACTCAAACATAACCATATATCTCTTGAATCTCATGCTAGAAAAACTGTACGCTGTCATGCATTGCCAAATTAAGTATAGAAATGTGAATAAATTATGAATCAACTCAATAGGAGAAATGTGTAAAAAAAAAATAAAATAATAAACCAAATCGAAAATTTAGAAATTAACAGGAAATCTTTTAAATATTTATTTCCAGTAACTCTTAATTCCATACCTGAAGCGAAAAAATAAATAAAAAAATAAAGTTTTATTAATAAAATAATATAAATATTATAAACATTATCATTATAGACGTTATAAAGAGATTAGGTCTATTCGCTCAGCTCGGGCATATTTTAACAGATTCATAAACACAGACGTTCCTAGCTCACAGTATTAACAGCTAGATAAACTTTTATTACAGACTTCTTTCATTGAAAAAAGAAGAATTATTACAAATAGTGAAAGTGTATGCTAAACTTTAAAATTTTAGGTAGTATACATTTAAAAAATATGTTTCAAATGTTATAATTTAACATAACTCTTTATTATATATTGTTCTGAAGCTTTATATGGTGCAAATAAATAAATATTATTAATTATTAATAAATATTAATTAGTATTAATATTGGCTATGAGTACTTATGCTTGGTTGTATAGTAATTTCCAGTCACTTCTAGTCTGTTAAAAAATAACTAACTTTGCAAAACAATAATTACTTAATTCACTAGATACTTCGGACTGGGAATAGCGAACCGACTATATATAGAAAGTAATCTGCAAACAAAAAACTACCATAAACTGCTTGTTCTGAGTATATACACGCCACTGCTTTTAAATGAAGTATTGATTATGAAGATTTTATGCAAAACTATGCTCACAAAACAAAGAGGGAATTAACCGAAACCAGTATTCGGTGTGCTCCAGGTGAATATCTGGCAATTTAAATTTTATTACGGGATTAGAAGATGAGATCCGAAACTCAAAGTCGGCATTCAATTAACTCCTATTTAGTTTATGAATTAGTTAATTACGGATTTAAGGCGATTTTAAAAAGAAAAGGGATCCTAACATTGTAAAAAGAATATAAAACCAAAGGGAATCATATTGGTTTATTCTCTTCGAGTTGTTTTTTGTTTAAACTAAATGTCACAATAATCAGGCGTGTTTAAATATATGCATTATAAGAAGTATAATTTACAATTTCACATAAGTTTTACTTAGTTTAAGATATTTTGTTAGTTTTTCTATTAGACACATTGTTGAGATAGTAAATATATTTGTCTGACGTATGTTCCAGTAGTGTGTTCGCATAAATTATTAAAAAAGCAAATAAATAAAATAATATAATATATTCATTAATTAATAGAGTACTGGCATGTAAGTAATGTTTATTTTATTTATTGGCTCTTTTATTAATTTATTACAATCGAAGAGACTATTTTACAACAATTTGTGGGCCTTACCTTGTCTGCTTAAACTTTTAAAACTTTTATACCATTTATTCAACTTACTCATTTAAATAAAACCACAGACATGTAATATTGGCATAATTATTGTAATTTACAACATCTACTTTGTTTATCGTTATTAGACAACACCCTAATATGGGTTTTTATTATTTTAGCATTTGTTTAACTTTGTATCGAGACCTGAGGATGCTTTGCATATTGTAGAAAGCGAAATCTGATAGTTAAATTAAATTGATTGTGAGTAAGTCTTATTTATTATTTCTTTACCTATTTAATACACTTTTACTTATTAGCAAAATAGAATAGAAATATGCTTTCTATCTATCTATCTAATTAGCCTTCTTCGGTCCATCTTTGCACATAGGCCTTCCCAATCCTTTTCCATTCTTCTCTGTCTGTCGCTACAGTCATCCATCTAGAGCCCTTGATATCATCTGCCCATCTCATTTGGGGCCTTCCTCTGCTTCGTTTATATTCCCACGGTCTCCAACTTATAAGAATTTTGTTCTATCGGTCTTCTTTTTGTCCTTTATTGTGTCCGGCAAATCTCCATTTCAATTTTGCAACTTCTTGTCTAACATTCCTCACTTTTGTTTTCTCTCTTATCCACTCGACTCTCTTCTTATCCATTAGTCTTATGTGCAACATTTGTCTTTCCATTGCTCTTTAGGTTTTTATGATTTTGTCCATGTTTGCTTTTGTAGATGTCCACGTTTGGGAACCATAAGTAAGAACAGGGAGTACGCATTGATTATATACTTTGGTCTTAAGATGCTGTGGATATCTTTTGTTTTTAAGAATGTAGCTTAGTTTGCCAAATGCCGCCGATGCCAGTCTAACTCGTCTCTTGATCTCTGCTGTTTGGTTCTCTTTGTTAAGTTTTATAGTTTGACCAAGATATATATAATCCTTAACTTGTTCTATTTCATCTTGTCCGATTCTCATTGTTATGTCTTCATCTGTATTTGTTATAGTTTTGGTCTTGCTGTAATTCATATTAAGGCCTATATTTCCAGCTTCTACGTCCAGTTCTTTAATCATTTCAAATAATTCTTCTTTTTTATCGGTTATCAAGACGATGTCATCAGCGTACCTTAGATGGTTCAAGCGTTGTCCACAAATTTTTATACCTTTTTTTTTCCCATTCTAATCTTTTAAAAGTATCTTCTTTATTAAAGCATATTTCTTTAAAATAAAGAAATATGCTTTATTATCATTAAAAGATATACAGACAATTTAGATGTATAGAAAGATTTATAGGCAATGCTTACAACGAGTCAGAAAACATAAAAAAAATAACTAATACAATTTACTTAAATTATATAAATCATCTATATAAATAAAAAATAATAAAGTAAAACACAAATAATATATTGCAAAATTTAAATAAATTGTAAATTGTATAATTTACCTATGAAAATTTTTGAGATTTTCAGTTTTTCAGATGAGATTCTTATCCCCCCTATTCTTATTATCCAGCGATGAAGAAATTGCACTTATCTCCAATGGGTCAAAATTGGAAGCAGAAAATAATTTGAAAAATAAACGTAGAAAGCTAAATACTTTTGTTGCAAAAAGAGAAATTGATAATGAGATGCTGTTTAAGTCACTTTAAAATATTGTCCAACTACAGCCTTTGGAATTTGTCCAACTACAGCCTTTGGAATCAAACAGTGCTATTTCCTTGAAAGAATTGTAAAGATAACTTTTTACAAACTACATTAACAAAGGCAACAAAACATATTTTCATCTGAGCAAAATGAATATAATCAAAGCTAGGAAAATTCTGCTGATGAATACGAAAAACTCACATGGAGAGTCTCCTCTATAAAAATAAAAAAATTTGTCCCCTCTATAAAATGGTTTTCGAATTTTTGTGGACGATGAAGTTATACATGAAATGGTTAATCAAACTAACTTGTATGTTACCCAGATTTTGTGTGATATTGATGACATCAGTAACAAATCTAGCCCTCCGGCAGTCACACCAAAAAAAAAATCCATAGTAAGTCGCGAGGCGGTTTTTACACCGCATTAGATAGTTTGGATTTTTAGATCCTTAAAAAAGACATTGTTCTGAAGCTATATATATATATATATATATATATATATATATATATATATATATATATATATATATATACATATATATATATATATATATATATATATATATATATATATATATATATATATATGTAAAGAATTAAATCTTTTAGCGAAAGCCAAAGCGCTATCGCTTTATATATCAAATGGCCAACTATATGGCCTAGGAGACAAATTCGTTAAACTTCCCGTGCTCGAATTGGTATCACTAAAGTGTTATGATCATTTCAGCCTATCCCAGCCATCGTCAGACACATGGGCTGATACAAATTCAAACTCGGAAAGTAAAACGAATGTCTCCCAAATCTTTACTGCCGTGTAGTTAGCTTATAAAGGCGCCACCTACTTTGGAGGCCGTGAACGAAACGATATGAATAATCGTTTTCTGTATCCTTTATGCTATGCGAAATGTGTAAAGAATTAAATCTTTTAGCGAAAGCCGCTATCGCTTTATATATCAAATGGCCAACTATATGGCCTAGAAGACAAATTCGTTAAACTTCCCGTGCTCGAATTGGTATCACTAAAGTGTTATGATCATTTCGGACTATCCCAGCCATCGTCAGACACTTGGGCTGATACAAATTCAAACTCGGAAAGTAAAACGAATGTCTCCCAAATCTTTACTACCGTGTAGTTAGCTTATAAATTACACCTACTTTGGAGGCCGTGAACGAAACGATATGAATAATCGTTTTCTGTATCCTTTATGCTATGCGAAATGTGTAAAGAATTAAATCTTTTTCTAGTTTCGCTTTAACAATGTTTTGAACGGTTTCGTGATTATCTGTATATTTTTCCAAATAAACATAAATTTCTTTAGGAAGACTTTTTAGTGTTGCTCTCAATTTTAAGTGGTCATTTATAAGTTCATATGCCAGATCTTTAAGAAATACTCTTCGTCGTTTGTTAATGGCAAGGTTATTAAATTTGAAAACAACATAGGCATTTATTGCTGCTATATCTAGATGTCTATAAAATAATGAAAGAAGCCATCTCCGGGTAATTCTGGAGCTACTATAGGATTAAAATATCTGATCGACGATATCTACCCCTCCTTTTGTAGCAGTATAATCCAAATTTACAGTGAATTTTTTGGTTTCTTCGTCAACATTATTGTCGTTATGTATCATGGAAAAAAATGATACAACCTTATTTTTTTTTGAACCGTTGAAACTAGACACTTGCCATATTGGAAACCAAATAGGCTTGATTTAAGATGTCTGGACTTAGTTTCTAAAAATTCTCGCGGTATCTCATTCTTCTTTTTTTTTTAAGTTCCCAAAAATGTGAGTCTTTTTCTAAAAGATATTCCGCTAACGAGAAGCTACTATAATAATTGTGAGTTGTCACATTTCCATTAGATTTTTCATTTGGTACAACCAATCTTTTTACAATATCAATGGCTTTATTTGATTGTAAGTATGGCCCAGAAACTTGTTTTCCCCAATACATTTCATGTATTGCGGATGTGTATAAAAAGCGATGTGTATAAAAAGTTTTTGCATCGCATAGTGAGTAAATTTTAATTCCATACCATCTTCTCCTAAAGGCGTATGTAGCATTTTATCAATTGTAACAAATTCACTTAAGTTAAAATGAGAGTTACACTTCGTGACAAATTGTTCATGAAATTCTTGTATGGGTACCAGTTTATCAGTTTTGTCCTTTTTGTTTTTTTTTTGTGTCCCAGAGCTCGGCACAGTCTGTGTGCTCCTTTTTTAACACCAATAAGAATTAAAGCTCCAAAGAGAGCCTTTATTTCAGATTTTGATACTTCTCTACAATCCATGTCTCTTGAATAATTGTATATTTTTAATTCAATATATTTTTTGTATTAGATACAATGTTTTCTATCATTTTATCAGTGATGAATAAGCTAAATGCTTTTACACCCTTTGAAGCGTTTCTAGCCAACAGTTTTGTTCCGGGTAATATTTTAACAATATTTTTTTTATTTTGTCTTACCTGAAGTAAGAGGTTTGGTTTTGATTATAAAAACATTTTCATCATCTCGTCCAATAAAAAATCTGTAATCTTCAGGAAGGTGTTAAAGTCTTTAGGCAGGTATGCATTCTTTATGATCATCTTCATTAGCAGATTGCTCGGACTCTTCATCATGATTTTCTCTTCCTATACATTCTACTCTCGCTATACACTCATCATCATCAGTGTTTATTTCACTTTCACTGTGCTTTTCTTGTTCGTTCAGCCTTTCTTCTTATAATTCTCGTGAAATTCTTTCTGCTTTCCTTTCCAACTCGTTAGGTTTTAGACTCCTTCGATTCCTAGAACAAAAAATCGTTCAGAATATCTTAAAAATTGTAAAAAATAAAACACTTATATTATCGATCGCGTAGTGTTAACTGAACACGCAATTTGAACGTTCGGTGGTTTTGGCGTTCGGTAGATTTGACGCACGTTCAGACTTGATTATGCTTTCACACAAGGCGTCACTGCTGCCGTACTTCAGTTTTAACAAAGTCGTTTACCCTATAACACTAAATATAATTTCTTAAATTAAAAGGTGTAGTGTAGATATGGAGCAAAATCAAATTATAGCGTTGTGGTTACTCTATCGTCGAAGAAAGAGAAATAAGAGGGACCGAATTTATTGAATCCATCCTATTAACGCAAAAAGATACGATGTTGGTATGTTTGTCACATTATTTGAAGATTTAAGAAAATTGTCACATTAATTTACAAATAATTGCATTTATAAAATACCTTGTGAATGCGATCAGTTTTATTTAGGTGAAACATCAAGGCCATTAAATGTTAGAATAAGTGAACATCAATCTTATATTAAAAATAGAGAATTTGATAGATCTCAAATATGTAAACACTCATGGGATCATGAACATAGGGTTAAATGGAATAATTCAAATGTAGTCCTAAAAGAAACAGATGGTAAAAAAAGAAAAAAATCAAAGAAGCGGCTCTTATTATGCTAAATAAGACCAATTGTGTCGCAAATTCCTTGGCAGAATGTATCTGGTTACCAATATTGAAACAGGAAGTTATTAATAAGAAAATAACAGTATTAGTAAGTCAGTAACATATATAGAGGATATATTATCATTTATGTTTTTTAAATAACGAAACATATAAAATCAGAGTTTGGTGTTTATTGAAGGTAAACTAAATGCACGATCAAATACTTACCATGTCGGGATAGTATTATGAGGTTTTTTCCTGGTTTTTCCCTCATAATTTACTATGGAATCACTAACAAGAGAATTTTACTGTCATCATGTTATGTTCTTGTCTTTTTAAAGACGAATTACATGCTATGATTTTTCTGACGGATATTCTCAAGTTAAAGTTGATTTCATGTAACCGAATGAACTATCTTATAAGTAAAGTCGTCCCAGGAGCGCAACTTAACAATATTGGCAATATCATTTTAAAGTCGTCTACTTTAAAATGCATAATGTATGTCTGAATTGTCAATATAAATGAGTCAGATAAAATTAAATTATTAGAAGAATTTTTCAGTAAGTAACAAAAAACAAAATTTGTTTAATTTACTGTTTGTATTTTGAGAACGATTTCCGAAGTGGAAATTGAAACGTCAATAAACGTATTTTTACATTTAATTGTGGCTTATTCCCAGTTAAATAGTAACTAATTTATGTTGTCTTGGTGTTGCATTATAAAATTTGGGCTAAAAGAAATTAAGCTACACAAGGATATGTAATATTATGAAAAAAGTATATCATCACTTTTTATTTATCCTAGTGTTACACTTAACAGAAGGGTTTATTTCAAATCATTTGACATGAATATCACAACGGTCATTTTTTTGCGTCATTACACACATCATACACACATCATTCCAAGTATTTCTTGTCAAGTTTCTATCTTTATATATTTCTACTGTTTTATCCCAAAGAACAAGTCTCGCTTCAACCAATGTTATTAATATGTACTATCAATTTCAGACATCATATTCATCACCTACTTTAAACAGCTGCAAAGTGTAAATAAAAAATATACCAAACAACCCAGCAAGGTACCTTCGTGCGACTGAATGACCGTATCATGTGAAAGGATGCATTTAGTCACGTATACTACTAGGGTCGTAAGCACGACACGTCGCCGTCTGTTTGTAGTGGCAGTGGACGGCCTGCACACGGCGATTTCACCGAACGTCTCAACCGCCGTGTAATGTGAAAGGTACCATGCTATTGCTTGAGTCACTATTGGAATGTCATCGTGCGTTCAAACCATCGCACGTTCAAATTCTTAGTGTGTGAAAGGAGCGTTAACAAAAACCGTAATAATAATGGACTTGATGCGATGCTGACTCCACTAGCTGCTCGTGCACACTGAAAGGAAGGAATACCTAGCACTATAGAGAGTTGGACATTCAGCGCTTCTTGTGTTATACAGTTTGAAACAAATTGTGCATTGTGTTTGCTGCCGGCGCGAGTGCCAGGGATAGACTACATCAAGCGATTCGAACCAACAGAAAATAATTGATACAGTTTGTTGGGCTTGTGGGTTATATGGGACTTGTGAGGCTACCTTCTATAGACAAATACTGAAGTACTGATAATTTATACAAAAATTGTATGGTTATCCAAATGTGACACTTATCCATTAATACCACGTGCTCAGATAATAACCTCTTGCACAAAGTAAAATCATTGCTAGAGAAACGTTCTAGATACATATATAATACATATATAAACTTGTTATAAACTTTCAAGCAGTTTATACATCAGGGAGTGTATTCTGTATTGATGAGTCAGTTATTCCTTTCCAAGATCGGCTAGTAATGAAGCAGTACATAAGTTTGGGGTTAAGTTTTGTAGTGACAATGGCTACACATGGAATATGAGGATTTATATAGGTAAGAAGAAAAAAATAAAGGTAACGCTTCTGTGCCAACAAATGTAGTGATTAACCTATTAGAACGTCTTTTAACTTCGGTACGTACGATAGTAGCGCTGATAACTACTATACAAGCCTCGAATTAGCTAATATTGTACTTGAAAAGGAAACGCACTATATTGGGACGCTAAGACCAAATCGTCGTGGAAATCCAAAAGAAGTAATGAATAAAAAATTGAAACAAGGAAAAAAGTTTGGACTGGAAAACGAGAGAGGCATTTGCGTTTTGAAGTAAAAGAAAAAGGGAGATATCTTTTTTCTATCTACTAAACACACCATCAAAACTCGTGCAATTCAACGACAAAGTGGTGCTGTGCATAAACCTCAGGCTGTAATGGAATACAATAAGGCAAAATCCTGAATTGACCAGCCAGACTAGATGGCAAGTTATAATTCGCCTCTACGAAAATCACTGAAATGGTACATAAAGATTGCTGTGGAATTTTTTCTTGGTATATCATTCGTTAATTCTAACATTATTTTTAACCAACTAGCCGATAAAAAGATGAAAACAACTGAATTTAGAGAGCATAAAATATAGTCGCTTCTAAATTATGAAGACAACATTGAGCCACAGAATGATTCCAAAAGGGAACAACAACAAATACGAACTACGAGAAGATCGATGCGAATTCATACTTTGGTGAACAAAGGAGGATCATATGATAAAATGAAAAAATACTGTAAAGGTTGTTATACTAGAAGATTGAGGGAAACATAACAAAAAATCGCTTAAAAAAGTATTAACTTACTGTGACACTTGTTAAAGTCAACCATATCTTTGTGTATGACGGTATTAGATTTTTGTTTCGATACAGTATGTATACAGTTTTCGGTACGGATATAGAAATACCTATAAGCGGCTTGCCGCTGCCCTGTATCGGAACAAAAATCTAAATACAGTCATTATGTTTTATTTCTTTACTCGGTTTAAAGTGCCAGAAATTGAATTTACTACGAATTTTGACCCTGATAAACGGCATGTGGAATGCAATTTTTAGATTCAAAACTGATATGTATATGTGACGAATGTATGCAACAGCGGTCGAATATTGCAATAACTCCACTTCTCTACCGACCTCTGGCAAAACAGGAACTATACCACAGACCGTATCAAGTCAGTAGTATACGATCGCTGTGGCATGAAATACTTATTGAACTGTCGGTCGTATACGATAGGCAGTCAACCTGTTACATATCCCATATATCCACTTGCGTATACCGGTGGAATATCTCAGTACTTACGTTTCCAAATTCAGTATTTTGAAAAATGAACTAAAAACCAATATATTGAAGCTCTATAACTCAAAAACAATAGCTGGCTGAGTCTTGTGGAAATAACTTTTGATCAGTAAGATCTACAAAGTTTCAATTAATTTAACTAAAACCAACTGCGACATTATTTTTGCAAATTTGGACAACTACGACAACCAATGAGGCTAAGAGTTGCGTTTTGTGACACGTTTCAAGGAGGTCATTTTGAACATTTTTTGTAACTGTGTGTCTATTTAAAATAATATTAGTAATACTAAAGTCTAGTGATATTCAAGCCATAAAAATACGTGTGAAGATGTTTTTTTTTTGCCTAAAAACAGATCCTCGTATGAAAAAAATTAAAAATTTTGTCGTGAATTAACGAAGAATTCAAAAATGATTTTTAATAATTAATAATATTAAAGAATATCTTAGTGAAACGTTCAGGGCAATAAATAAATCTTTAGTATGCAAGAAAAATTTAACAACCCGTATATCGGAAAAGTGTGCATTTGCGAGCGTACGTTTGTATAGCAAACTGTTATTATTTTTTATGCATAATTTAACTAAAACCACTTGTACACAAAAAAAACTGTCGCGGTACTTATTTTTAATTATTTTACATTTAATATGTATTATAACATTATTTTTATTATTTAAATAGATAATTTTGATCAAACTATCTTTATTATTAAAGTATGGGTACTACTTCATCACAATAACAGCTTAAAAGCGAAAATAATATTTATACACAAAATAATGTAATTGTTTTCTTAATAGTGACCACAATTGCAGAGTTCGCGCGTGGACTGTTAGTTAAATCATTATTCATCCATCCGTAAAGTTTTTTTAACTGTTAAATGCATGGTAAGGCTTAACAATTCACGCTACTACATTCATGATTATAGTGCACGACTTGAGGCGTGATTTATACTGCTTGTTTGAATCTCTTTCATTTAAAAATTACTGATTTATAGTGTCTTTATGTGGAATAATGTTGCAACATTTTCTGTGGGCGTGTTTACGTTTGTAGTTTGAAAAAATTTAAAAGTCCAATGAGAATTATTAAGAGTTTTTGTAATAGGTGGTCTAGTATTTATTGGAGCTTTTGTCTGAGCAAAAAAATTAAAGGAAACAAAAAGAGAAAAACCACGACAAACCTAGGCAACTCGGCAAGTATCTTAGAAAGGAGACGAGAAGCATGGACAGTCACAGTAACTTTGGCAACAGATGACATGAGATAGAATGACCAAAATTTTAACATAATTAGTATAATTTATTAGGCGAGAGCTATTTTTTAAATTGTATTATATTACTTTACACCACTAGTTGTTAATGAGTAGTTTATTAATGTATGGTGAGGACAAATAGTATTTGTTTGAGTAATAGCAATAATATTAGGAATATCACCGATTCAAACAAATACTATATATCCTTACTATACCACAATGATTTCTCCAAACTAATGTCGAAAATGTAAACAAAATGTGAAAGCGATGTTGGATATAAATCATCAAAAACATCCGATAAATATTTTTCAAAATTTTTGTTAGTAAAGATCATTGGTCGGGTGTTGTTAAAATTAATTGTAAAGACAGTAATCCAACATATATTTGGCAATCACACCACTCTTACACTACAGCCTTAGCTAAGTATTCTCTGGAAAATAGCCATTCTTTTGATTTTGAAAACGTACAGATTTTGGAAATTTAGATTCATTTAAAAAGGGCCGAAATTGTATCAGTAATAAGACCGAAATAAGAGATCTATCCAACATATATGACAGCTTAATAAATTAAGATATTCGTAAGTGCACCATTTTTTGTTTTACTTTGTTTTTAGATATACCTACTTTCTTCTGTTTTTTTTTAATTTTTTCTTCATACTTGATTCTTAAAGCTTCCATTTTGGGTGTATCTGTCAGAGCAGTCGATTTTCTTTTGCTTCTATTTACTGTATTTTGTTTAGCCTTAGTAAAGGTCTAATATTTGAGGACAAAAATTAGTTTGAGTACCTGAATATCTCGGGATTGGTCCGGTGGCAATTTTAATGGTATATATTATTTTATTTGATTGGTGCTGATAGATAATTTAGGTCCAGAATCTAATAGTTCCGGATTTTTAAAATCCAATGTTAAATTTTTCTTTGTTATGTTTACTTAAAATTATTCAACAGGATTTGGCCAATCGTGCAGTCACTATAAAATATAAGCATTCAAAATCAAAATACCAGAATATTTAAATCCACTATTATATTTGCAGGGTTTAAAGCCAGGGTTATCTACACCAGTGATGTCATACACTCTCGTTGTCTTCCCAGGGTTATTATGCATCTATACTGGTTACTACGCTCTGTCTCATAGTTCTTAAACGGACCAACATTCGTTGGCTCCAACATCTAAGGCTTGCAGATGAAAAAAAAAAACAGTGAGAAGGAAATAATATTCATATGTGAGTTACGATTATCGAGTAACAGAAGATTATTAAGAGCAACTTCATACAATGTTTTCTTTATTTTTAAAGTTTTAATAATATATTCAAAATTAAATAAAGTAATTTTATTATGTATTAGTTTTTTATATTTTAAACAAATTAAATAAATTATTAAATTTGCTCCTAACCCGACCTGATAACGTATTAACAAAGCATACGTTATTTACTTATGACAAACCTATCAAACACAGACCAAATATTATTAATAAAATGTAAATAAATATCACTCGAAATTAATTTAATAATTATATAAACTAAATAATATGTTTAAAAATAATAATTGTATTTATATGAAATTATTTTAAAACGAAAATTAATATAAAAATTTATACATTTATTATATTATAAACATATGATTCAATGCTGTTGTTAATCGAATGATATTTATGACCTTAATAAATTTTGACAATCGTTACGAATCGAATCTTTTAATAGTGACAGATATTCTTTTAATTTTTTACTTCTCATTTAATGTCTATATTTGGTTGTCGAGAGTAGTGAATATATGTCAAAAACATCGCATAAAACGCCAGTATACAAGGTTCCCTTCAATAAAAGAAGGGGTAAAAGGAGTTCGCCATATGATTCTGAGTCAGGGTCAAAGAATAGGTTGAATGTATTGTACCTCCTTTATTTACATTGATTGTAACTCTGATGAAGATTTATGTGATTATTTCTGTGTCTTGCAAGTCAGTTATTTGTTTTATTTCGTCAAATATAAATATTTGAGATTTTGGTAAAAAATCAATATTTATTATTTAAATAGGAAAAAGCCACAATTAAAGGTTAAAGTAAATTTATTGATAATTCAATTTTCACTTCGGAATTCGATTTCAAATCGAACACAAAGCTTCGGACCATAGAATGTAGTGTTTCAATAAATGGAGAAAGAAAATGTGTTTGTCGTCAGACTTTTATTAGCTTCCATGCCAAAAAAGAGTTCGCATTGTTTTTGACAAGCTTACCACCACAGAAACTATGCTAGGTTATAACTAGACTTCGGCAAATATGCAAATAAAAATGTAGAAAATATGCGCATAACTAGGCACGTGTTTACCCGAAAATATGCAAATATTTTACAAAATATGCATAAAAATAAATAAAAAAATCGTAAAATAGTAACAATTTTATTTAAAAAAAAGTGTACATAACTAAATATTTCCTACTATTCATTAAGATTTACATTTATTTTAAGTAACTACATCATTTTTAAGTATGAATAAACTTATTTAGAATTATGGTAACAATAAATGACCAAGTGGTGTTCAAAATTTTCTAACAAAAACTTGTGGCTTCTGTCTGAGTACATATATTTATATATGGAAAAACTTCGTTCAATATCAACTGATGTAACGGGAGCATTTTTCAAACTAACCAAAACATTTGGTTCTAAATTAATTGTTTCCGAAATATTTCCAGCTAGAACACTGACTACTTCAGAAAGAATATGGTAACCTTTATTTTTTTCCATAGTAGCTTCAAATTTTTTTAAAATATCTTTTCCAATATTACCTCTAACGCTCCGACAACATGACGCAAATTCTTTTATTAATGCTGTACTTTCGAACAATGACAGTTTTGGTGATTCTAACTGAGTAATTGTTTTTTGAACAAAACTAAAATTTGATTTTATAAATGAAAGTTCTTGTTGAAGCAAGTTACTCTGAAAAGTTTGTTTAGAATCCAAAAGAGATTGGGAACTTTCATGTGTTAACGTATCAATTATGTTCTTTATTTTAACAAACTGATCTACATAAAAATTAGCTGCTTCTAACCATGTTCCCTATCGCGTTAAAATAGGTTTGGTGGAAGAGGAATGTTAGGTGGCATTTCTTTATAAAGTTGAATTCTTATAGGAGATTTAAGAAATACTTTTTTGACACTGGATATCATGGTATTTACAAGAGGAAACTTTTTTCGTATTTCCTCTGCAACTCTGTTTAATCCATGCGCTACACAAGTAACATGTATTAAATCTGGGAAAAATATTTTTAAATTTTTTCCTGCTTTCACCATATAAGGAGCAGCATCCGATAAAATAAGCAGTAATTTATTAGAAGGAATAGTTGTCGGAAGAAAAAAAGTTGCTAATGTTTCTTGTATAAAAAGCGAAATTGTTAAAGCATTTGTTTTCTCAAGTTGCTGGCATGAAATAAGATGATATTTTGGTAAGGTATCTTCTCTAAGAACACCAATCAATAAATAAGGAGGAATTAGTGGTTTTGTCTACAGATATGTAAAAATAATTATCTGCAATTTCTTCCTTAATATTAATTAACACCAACGAGTATAGCCCGTTCACATTATTTCTTCTTAGAGACCGATCACTTGGAACATTAAGTTTGCAATATTTTTTTAGAAACGAACTAAAATTTACATTTGCTAATTTTGAAAGCGGTATGTTTGCAGACACTAATGCGCGACACAAGTCTTTATTAAAAGTGTCTTGCTCATCTAATTCTTTTGAAGTAGATTGGAAACATTTAGCCATTGAAGTTTGATGTTTTCCTCCTATTTTTCCTTTTTTGAGAGACGAACCAGATGACTGGCGCAATTATTTGCGAATGGACACCTCAGCCTATTGTCATTTGCTAAAGTTGGTAACACCATACATATTGAAACAAGACAACTGCATGAGAAAAATCATTACACCCCATGAAAGACTCACAGCAACTCTCAGGTATCTTGCAACAGGACGCAGCCTCAAGGACTTGGAGTTCACAACCATAAGATCCAAACCAGCGTTAAGCCAAATAATTCCTGAAACCTGTAATGCAATCTACTTGATTTTACAATAAAACTACTACTAATTAAAGCTAAACCACTATTTGTTTAGTAGTTATAAATAGCTAGAGGTTTAAAAAAATGTTTTTTTTTTAATTTGAACACTAAAAAGAGTAAAATAAATAAAAAAGAGTAAAAAAAAGAGTAATATTTCCGGTAAAGTTAAAAAACTTATACGCGGCGTTTTTTTTTTTATTACGGTCACTATAGTTTTTATTACTTACTTGCCTAAACACGGAAAACTTTTATACAATTTAATAAATTCCCTGAGAAAATCGTGGATGCATTTTTTGGTAAAAATGAAGCGAACTGCAGTGGAGCTAGTCGTCAACTGAGTCAAGATCGGACGACTTGTCTGAAAATGTATTTTCACGTAACGTTTTATCCTATCAATTCTCGCAAAACTATGCTTCTCCCATCATTTCTGCGATCTGACTTTGGATTGCATTTCGATTTGACAAGACGTACGTTTTGCTGTTTATATGCCACGTTTTAATGTATAGGATTTGTCCTATCCAACGAAACGTACAATAAGATGTAGCGTGAAAACCGGCCTTTACGATTCCGAGCTCCGGATATACAATAATTAATTTTATTAAAAAATATAAAAAATACATATTAGCTCTAAAACCTGCTAACTAAGGTTAGGAAATAGACCAAAGATTTAGTAACTTTATAAGCGTACAAGTAAATTTAAAACATCTTCTTATTTAATCCAATATTTGTTGCCATATTTATGGTAATCAAGGATAAATGCGATAATCAGATAATTAAATTGTTTAAAAGTGTTTGAATCAACAAAAAACATGAAATATTTGCCCTCCATATAAAGCGTCACCTTGCATAAATAAATTGTAGTAATTATTTAATAAAATAAACAAATTCAAGATCTAGATAAATAAATAGCTATCTAATGAAATCTCTTTTTTTACATGTTCACTAACCAGTTTTTGTAATATATTGCTTGTCTTCCTGAAATGTTATTTTATACCTCTTTCTATAGAGAATGTCACCTCTCAAGGTAAAAAAGGATTTATGTTAACTGCAACGATATGTATGTATGTATTGGTTGGATACATAACCTTAAATGTCGAATATTAAATGTTTCATTGCGGGGGGTTTGCTATTATTTTTTTAAGTTTAGTATCAGTATCAAGTCAGTTTAGAATCTAATTCAAATTGTTTCATAATAACTGTCAAATAAATGTCACATAATAGTCTTAGATCTAAGATTACAGAAATAAATATCATTTCACTTGGTCACGCCATAACTTAAGAACGACTTACCGAATTTATTCATCTTTTTTTTTTTAATTTTCTAGGTAATAGGGAAGAGGCGGGTAAAATGGTATACTTTACTATTTGGTAATACTAATTTGGTTTTACTTGGTAAAACGTTTAAATTAGGATTAAAACAAATCTGTAGCTTTTAAGGTCTAGAAATAGGGCAAATATCATTATTCTAGTAGTTATTAATATAACTTAAAGTTAAAAAAAAATTAAAAGTTTTTATATAAAAAGTCCGTCGTGTAGGGTAAAATGGGATACGAAATTGAACATAAAAAATCCTATTGACAAAATTTGTATATAAGTACTGCTTTATCATCTTAATCTTCTACAACTGCATATGAATTGTGAGCCCATTTATGACAACTGGAATAGCTTATCCATCCCTCTAGACTAGGCGTGATCTGTAGATATTCAGACCATAATGGACATTTTTCATAGGAAGCTATTTTTTTGCTGGAATCCCTTCAGGATGTGCCCAATATCGATAATCACTTTATGCGCCAGTCGCAAACCCTATGCTAAATTTTTTATTTAACAAAATCTGAAAAATTATATTTAACAAATAATATAATATTTAACAAATCTTAAACTAGAAATTGAAAACTTATATTGTTGAAAAGCTGTTTATTGTTGAAAAAATAGCAATAATTGGAAAAAAAAGTACAAAAAAATGAAGTTAATCCTTTAAATGTTTTTTGCATAATAATTTTACAATCCAGCCTACTGGAAAAAAATCGCAAATTTTCAAAATTATAGTAGGCCCTAAATAAGGCCCTCAAATAGTTGCAAATTATTTTACATATAAAGAAAGACTTAAACTTTAAAACGCTTTTTGTAAAATTTAAATCGGTTCACTAGGAGAGCCTAGAAATTTTTTTAAAGTTTTAAACATTTTTTAGGCTTATAAACAAATTGAATAACTTTACGAGCTTTGAACATATCAACTTTAAAATTTATACACACTTAAAAAACATTAAAAGACGCTTGTTTATATAAAAAAAGATACATTCGGCTTACTGGTTGCCGAGATATTGAAGGTCAAAGTTGGCATACATTTGCCGTGTAACCATAAGTGATAGAGCGCTAGTTTTTAAACAAATACCCTCGTCTTGTCAAGTACTTTTTATATGAAAAGTTTAACGTAATGCGCCTTATAGCAAAATCCATAAAAAAGACAAATAAAAAACTGTTTTCGCGTAAAATGTCGCTCGGAATGCATGAGACGTGGTGGTGGGGGACATTCATTCGAAATGTGAAGCCGAATGTATCTTTTTTTAACGAAGTATCTTTTAATGTTCTTTAAGTATATAAATTTTGAAATTAATATGTTTAAAGCTTGTAAAGTTATTCAATTTGTTTATGATCCTAAAAAATGTTTAAAAGTTTTAAAAAATTTCTTAGCTCTCCTTGTGAACCGATTTGAATTTTACAAAAAGCGTTTGAAAGTTTGAGCCTTCCTTTATATATGTAAAATAATTTGCAGCTATCTGAGGGCCTTATTTAGGGACTACTATAAATTTGAAAATTTCCAATTTTTTTCCAGTAGGCTGGATTGCAAAATTATTATGCAAAACCTATCCGACCAATCTTAACAAAAGTTAGCATAAGTACGTTTTAAACATTAAAAAGTTTTTCTAGGCGGAATATGGAGCTTGTAAGTCAAGATTAGAAAGTCGAAAACATTTAAAGGATTAACTTCATTTTTTGTAATTTTTTTTCCAATTATTGCTATTTTTTCAACTTCTTCTTCTTTGGGTGCCGTGTCCGTATTCAGACGTTGGCCGTCATCATGCTTACAATTTCCTGAAACCTTTCTCTGTCGGCTGCTGCGCGAAATAATTCTTCTACTGTGAAACCACACCATTGTCTAATATTACGCAGCCATGAAAGTTTCTTTCGACCAATCCATCTCTTTCCTTCCACTTTTCCTTGTATTATAAGGCGAAGTAAATGGTATTTGGGTCCTCTAATTATACGGCCGAAGTATTCTGTTTTTCTCCTCTTTATGATGTTTATGATGTTTATGTTTATTTTTTCAACAATAAACATTAAATTTTTAATTTTTAGCTAACGAAATATTATGTTAAATTGAATAATGAAACTTTTAACTTCTTATAATTTTTTCTCTAGGATCAATATTTTCCGAATTATAAACGAAAATAGGACCAAAAAAATGAGAAATTTTCAATTGTTTTCAGATTTTGTTAAATAAAAAATTTAGCACAGGGTTTGCGACTGGCGCATATCGTGATTATCGATATTGGGCATCCTGAAGGACTTTCAGCAAAAGAAATAGCTTCCTATGGAAAATGTTTAATCCAAAACAGATTCCGCCTAGACTATTCTGTAAAACTTGAAATAAAAGTCTCCGCAGTACAAGCAGACAGTGTCACTATCTTCGCCTTCTGAATCTGACCAATTTTTTTCAATTTTGATTTTTTACTCGTATGTGATTTAGTTTGATGATTCACTATCTTCTTGCTGATTTCGCCTCCATAGCCTGCGTTTGTCCCTGTGCCAATTTTAACTCCGTTTTGTAAGGCGAAAACGTTACAATGGCGGTTTTGCCTCTTATTTTTTATATACGTTTCTGGGATTGATTTATTTTAGGCATTGCTACGATAGTTTTGGGACTTACGAACTTAAAACTAGAGTCACCTTCTTTGTCTAATGGACGACTCTAGTTGAGGCTCGGTAGTTTTCCCTCTAGTGCACTGTACAATAGAATCTATTTGATTTGTAATTATACTGGGGTCAATTGCCATATCAATTGTAGCTGACGGCAAAAAATCTGATTTAGAAAAATTGGCCATACACCGGCTGCTTTAAAACCATTTACCGTAGTAGCCATTGTAGCTGCTCTTAAATATCCGGCGCTAAATAAGAACGAAATTTGCTGAAATGTTACTACTCTTCCAGGATGTGTTCTAAGCCATTTACTTACTTCGTACAATAAGGTGGAAAACATAGAATTTCTACACAATTTTCACTTGCATAATTAATTACGTCTAAATTTCTAAATTTTTTGTACTTATTAAATGACCATCTAGCAGAAGCAGAACCGATAAATCCTTTGAAGTTCTAGGATACTCAATAAACTTCTTAAACCGTGAAAAAAACAAAATCTTATCTATCCACCCTTCTAAAAATCCCTGTTGCATTGGCTTTTGACTTTTGGAGATATTTGGGCTCCTGAGGCCGAGAAACAAATTTCTGCAGTAATAGTTTCACTCCTCTCGGCGGATGCTAGCGCATCAACTTGACGCTTTACTTTTGAAGCTATTACTTTGGAAACACCCTTTGGATTGACCGTAAGTCCTGTTTCTTTTACGTTAAAAAAAATTCTGCTGTTAAGTTATATTTCTGGGCAGTTTCTTCCAATCGTTTAAAAAATTGATGAACAGCTACTTTGTTAAATTTCATCGCACGGGTACCTGATGTAGTCTCTGGCTTTCTGATTGACTACTCTTTGTGCCTACTTAAAAATCCCTGCATCCATCTCTGTCTAGCCATTTTAAATCTTTTGTTCAAAGGGTGCTCAATCCTATTTTAATCCGGAAGGTCAAAGGCAAGTTACCTACATTCTTTTATGGTCAAACCAAATACTCTTGCCTCCATATCTCTAAGATAAGCAACTAGTTATACTTCTTGTTCGGAGATGAAATCAGGCCTTTTAGCGCATAAATTTTGCAACAAAATAACTAGCATTATCTCGTTGTTATTTTTTGATATGGCATTTTAAAGTTGTCTGAAGAACAGCAGAAACTTTTTCTAATAATTTCTAATATTCTATCTAATCTAATTTGTAATAATAATTTCTCTCTTTTTCTTCGCCATATCAGAATTAGCCGACGTTGGCCAAGAGTCCATTCACGAATCATTTTTAACCAAGAAATCTGTTTTCTTTTTAAACAATTACGGCTTTAAAATCCGTAAAATACTTTCGAAACACAATTCAGATTTCTGCTTATAATCTGAGCCTTCTAAAAATTGCAAGGCAAACAGACGTTGATAAAAGATGTTAAAATAAACATGGGGAATCTAAAATTTGCATTCCACGACATGTCTTTACAACTTAGCAGAAATCCTTAGCGAATTGTGTTTCTTGTACTGGTACAGAGCAGATCCGAATAAAATGAAAAAGACAGCAAATATTTGAATTCACGCAAACAGCACCTATGTATCTGTTGATACGTATTTCGACCTAATGGGTCTCATCAGAATAGTTATTCATAGGTGTTCTCAACGTGAAAAATGAATATTTTTTGTCTTTTAAAAAGCAACACTAAAATGGCTTCAATACGGACGCAATAGCGACATCTAATAATAAAATCCGTAAAATATTAATAGAGAACAACTATGAATAACTGTTCTGATGATACCTATTAGGTCAAAATACGCATCAACAGATACATAGGTGTTGTTTGCGTGAAATCAAATATTTGCTGTCTTTTTCATTTTGTTCGGATCTGCTCTGTACAAGTATAAAAAACACAATTTGCTAAGGATTTCTGCTTAGTTGTAAAGACAGGTTGTGGAATGCAAATTTTAGATTCCCCATGTCCCTTTTAACATCTTTTATCAACGTCTGTTTGCCTTGTAATTTTTAGAAGGCTCAGATTATAAGCAGAAATCTGAATTGTGTTTCGAAACTATTTTACGGATTTTATTATTAGATGTCGCTATTGCGTCCCTATTGAAGCCATTTTAGTGTTGCTTCTTAAAAGGGAGAAAATATTGATTTTTCACGTTGAGAACACCTATGAATAACTGTTCTGATGAGACCTATTAGGTCGAAATACGTATCAACAGATACATAGGAGCTGTTTGCGTGAAATCAAATATTTGCTGTCTTTTTCATTTACGGCTTTCTATTTTGCTTTTAAGTATCAGTTGTAGTATTCCTTATCGATTTCCTCTCACTATGTCTGTTCATACGTGAAACTTTTAGTGTCCACACCTCTACTCCATACAAAAGTACAGACCAAACATAGCATTATTTGTCTTAGTTTCAAACTGAGATGATAATTTCAAAAAAATGTCTTTATTTTCATAAAAGTAGTTTTAGTCAATAATATTCTTAGTTTTATTTCTACGTCTGGATCTAGTTGGTTCGTTATTACAATATGTAATTTTGTGACGACTACAGACTAAAAATTTGGTTTTGTTTAAGTTTATTTTAATGCCCATTTCCTATTTTATTTCTTGAATACGATCATGCCGAATTTGAAGACCACCAATATTTTCTGACAGAATTACTGTATAATCCGCGTCTCTAATTATGTTAAGTAGTTCCCCGTTAATTTTAATTCCATGTGATTGTCTCTTACGTCTTTTTGCTATCTTTTTATTTATATCTTAAAGCTGCTGTGTCCGACTGAACATTCAACAATATTGGCAACAAAATACAATTATGTCTGACTTGGACTATGGAGATTTCGTCTTTGTAATTGTTTCCAATTTTTACGATAGTAGACTCATTTCAGTTTAGATTTTTAATGACACAAATATCTTTGTCATTTATTTCTATATCTTATAGCATTTGCGTTTATTTTACATGCTGTACTTTATCGAATGCCTTTTCTAAATCGATGAAGCATGGAATACATATTTTCTTTGATCAAGACATTTTTGTAATATGATATTTAGCGTAAACAGTGCCTTCCTAGTTCTCCTAGCATTACTAAAACCAAATTGGGTATCTTTGAGATCTTCGCATTTGATTCTTATTCTGTTGTGGAGAATTCTTATGAAAATCTTAAGAGTGTGGCTCATTATGCTAATTAGTCAATTTTGTGAGTATTTTCTGGCATTGTGTTTTTTATGTATTGTAAAAAAGATGTACTTGAGCCAATCTGCGGAAATCACTCTAGTGTTTTATATTGCATTCAAAAGTTTTACTAATATTTTTGTTATCTTCATCTATTAGTTTTAGCAACTCACTTGCTGTATTATCTGGACCACAAGCTTTAATAACTTAAGCATTTTTAAAAGTGTGTTCTACCTCTGATTTCATAATTTCTGGGCTGTCAGAACAATTTTGGTATGATTCGATATTATTTTCGTCATCTTTAAACAACTCTGATATGTGTCGGGTGTATGAGGAAAGGGATATATGTCAAAAAATGCGCAAAATGAGCTAAGAACACCACACCTTCCAAAAATGGATGTTACATTTCGAGGAAAAGATATATGTCATTCTTGTGGTAAATGTAATATGAGCTTATATATAGAGAGGTCAGAGATTAAATGTTTTCTGAATAGAGGTATATGTCGACAAATGATCAAAACGTTTCAATTTTTTTTCTGATTTGTTTTTGGGTTAACAGAAATTAGTCAACATGTATCATATAATTTTGAACAATAATTTAGTGACAACGACAATATATCAACTTACATCCATTTTAACAAGATTTTCATATGCATAGAAGAGTTGTAAGAAATGAACGAAAGAAGAGACGAAACCAATGGCCTAAATATACAGCTAAAAATGGATTGGTGGTAAGAGCTAGATATTGCAAACCTATATGAAAATGTAAACTGAATTGCAAAAATAGGGTAAACGATGAAAAAAAAACAAAATGTTGTTAACGTATATTGGAAAATGCAAAGTTGTAATAAAAGAGTTGCATTTATTGCAACTTTAATAACCACGGAACCCCAGAAATGTTTAAAACACAAATAGTCGAAGAATCAAAGAAGAAGAACAAAATTGTTACCCATGCTTTTCATTTACCTACTACTGATGCCGAATCCTCATACATGGCCTCATACGAGCCCACATACATGGTCTTAAAACTAAATCCAAAAACTAAAATAAAGATCGTGAAAGTTTATGCTCCAACTGAAAAAGCAACCGATGAGGAAATAAATTCTTTTTACGAATACGTTAAAAAAGCTATAGACAACAACAAAGAATCCAAAATCATAATAATGGGAGACTTTACCGCGAAAATTGGAAGTAAGGTTGAAGACTCTGAAAGCAAGATTGTACATTTTGGACTCGGCACAAGAAACAAAAGAGGAGAAAAACTCATGAAATTTCTGGAACAAGAAAACATGTCTGTTCTGAATACCTTCTACAAAAAGAAACCTAACAGAAAGTAGACATCGTCGCACCTAACGGAACTAGCAAAAATGAATTAGACTATTTTCTCTCAAACAACAAAGGAATATTTGAAGACATCACAACAATAAACAACATAACAACGGGTAGTGACCATCGTATAGCCAGAGCAAAAATAAATATTAGCATGAAAGAAGAGAGAAAAAGGATTAAAAGAGCAATTCCGAGAGGTCTTAGCGGATAAGTTCGAACATGAACCTTCACATAATCAAGATCAAATTGACGAGATTATTAAAAACCTAAATAAAAACCTTCTCCCAGCAGGACTACAGGTCGCAAAGAAAACAAGGACTAAGAAGACAAAACAAGCAACGAAACTAAACAGCTAATGACGGAAAAAAGATAACTACTAGCGCAAAACATACGCCATACTCAAGAATATAGAGAACTTAATAAAACAATTAGAAAATAACTAAAACGCGACATACAAAAATGGAACGAGAACTTAATAGAGCGAGTCATTGAAAACAACAGAGGCTTAAAATGTCTAAGACCCGCACTGGGAGTTCAAAAAATCATCAAAATTTAAGACGCCAACAATAAGGTAAGGTATAAAATAACAAATATTGTCGAAGACTTCTACACATCCTTGTACAGCTTGCAAGGCCATCCTAATGAAACAACAAAGGAGAACGTCAAAAGAAAAATAAAAAACGTGGGATCAGAAGTACTACCAAATATAAAGGGATACGAAATAGAAAGAGCTTTAAAAGAACTAAAAAATCATAAAGCTCCAGGACACGACGGTATAATTGCCGAGCTCTTGAAAACAAGCAAGACATTAACAATCTCTGTACTAACAGAGCTATTTAATAGATGTCGCCATAATAGCCAGATCCCTAAAGACTGTAACGAGAGTCTAGTAATACTCTTACACAAAAAAGGGGACAAATATACAAACTATACAAGTCAAGTATACAAACTATTTATGAGTATTATTAATTACCGGTTAACCTACAAAATGGATAATTACCAACAGGTTGAACAGGCTGGCTTCCGCAAAAAATATAGTACATCAGACCGTCTGCTGACAATGAGAACATTGATAGAGAAGGCAAATGAATACCAACTACCCGCATTTCTTGCCTTCGTCGACTATGAAAAGGCGTTTGATAGTATCGAGATGTGGGCCATAGAACAAGCTATTAATAATTGTAGAATAGATTCGAGATATAGGCAACTAATACATAATATATATGAAAAGGCAACTATGATAGTACAACTAGATGAAGTTTTGTCTTCTGCATTCTTATGCCGCTGACTAGTTGTTGAATCATCCGCCTTCGGGGCTGATTTCTTAACTCCAGGACAAAAGAGTGCCCTGCCACTTACGAACTCATCTGCCCGAGCCCCGAACCCGTTGGTTAGTACGTGGGGGCATATATATATATATATATATATATATATATATATATATATATATATATATATATATATTTAATCTATGAGTGGGGGTCACTCGGCATCGGCAATCACTCGGACGTTAGATCCTCGCTTGACGCATAACTATTCCTTACATCTACGTATAACTACGTTGGTCGAATTTTTTGAGCAGTGCGGAGGGATTATGTGGAGTTTTGGAAGCACATATAATAAAGGAACTTTTGTACTAAAATTAGGTATATTAAGTTAGCAATGTTAAGCAAAATTACTTAGTCAAATAATTAAGCGAACTAAAATATTTTTGTTTGTAGTTTCGAGCGTTCAGAACCAGTTTAGAAAGATTTCACAGATTACTTATGCGTAGTATTATTGCAATTTGATATGAAATGCTAATATTAACCTAATAACAAGTAGTTGAAAATTTATTAGAAGCATATCAACAGCGTGTATACATAAATTTTAAAACCCCAACTATGACAGCGACTTCAAAAATCGTTACAGAAGAAAAAAAAATGTATTTTGAACAAATTGACAATATGATCTCAGATCTCAAAGATTGAAAAATTACAGGAGGTTATTTTTTAACTGGAAAATCTGGGGAAGTCAATAGAAAGGACGTATTATCTCGTGATTATCGAAACTTTTATTGCGTCATCACATTTAAGCAAAAAAAGGGGCTTTTTAATTATTGTGAAAAAACTACGCATTCTAGATAAAAATGTTCAACAGACGACTCTCTGATGCCATGATACCCCCTCCCCAACACGCACATAATTTCTTTTGCAATAATAGACAGGAACACTTAAATTTCATCTCCAACATTTAATTTAAGATTTAAATATATTGTGCAAGGTTTTTGTGTGGTCCTTCATAGAATGTTGCATTTATTGGAACCTGTAAAGACGTTGCAAAAAGTGTTGTTTTGTTCGTTATACAGAAGAGTTAGTGCGTGGCTTAAACTTCAATTAACATATTTTCAAAAACGGAAAAAGAAAAATGGAAAGATATTTGATAAGTGTTTTAAAATATAAATTGACAGGTCATATTTATATCGGGGCTTGGAAATATGAGGTGGCCACTTAAGCTGCTGTAATAGAGGCCACGATCGTGCTGTAATAATTTCATTAAAAAAAAAACAAATTTTGTGCACTTTTTCCAAACAAATTTAATATATGGATGAAATATATTTAAAATAAAAAGGTTTGTTAATCTTAACTTTATATTCTCACTTTTGTCATTTTAAATAAAAATGTATTGTTCTGAAGCTATTTTCTCGTGGCATTGTAAATTAATTACTATTAAACTGGGAATAAGCCACAATTAAAGATAAAAATACGTTTATTGACGTTTCAATTTCCACTTCGGAAATCGTGTAGAAAACGGAGACTCAGGTCTATAGAAAACCAACACACACCAATAGATATTTAAATTTCAAATCAAATCACAATATTAATGTAAAAAAGGGAATAATTAAACCCTTATACGATAGAGCCAAAATTACTTGTTCTAATGAAAATTCGTTCTTGGAGGAGAAACATTTGTTAACATCTGTTTTATTAAAAAATGATTATCCTTTATCGTTTATAAATAAGGAATTTTCAACAATCGATCGAATAGAACAGAACAACTTAGAACGAGATCCTACAGCATACACAAGGAATAATATAAGGAAAATAACAATACCGTACGTAAAAGGACTATCCGAAAAACTTAAAAGGATAGGAAATAAATTCAACATTTCAACAAGATTCAAAACAACAAACACGTTGAGATCTATTTTGTCCAAAACCAAACCTAACAATGAACAAGAAAGGACAAAGAATTGCATTATAAAATACCTTGTGAATGCGATCAGTTTTATTTAGGTGAATCATCAAGGCCATTAAATGTTAGAATAAGTGAACATCAATCTTATATTAAAAATAAAGAATTTGATAGATCTCAAATCTGTAAACACGCATGGGATAATGAACATAGGGTTCAATGGAATAATTCAAATGTAGTCCTAAAAGAAACGGATAGTAAAAAAAGAAAAATCAAAGAAGCGGCTCTAATTATGCTAAATGAGGCTAATTGTGTCGCAAATTCCTCGGCAGAATGTAGTAGGCTCTGGTTACCAATATTGAAAGAGGAAGTTATTAATAAGAAAATACCAGTATTAGTAAGTCAGTAACATATAGAGGATACATCATTTATGTTTTTTTAGATAACGTAACATATAAAATCAGAATTTTGATGTTTGTTGAAGGTAAACTAAATTCACGAACAAATACTTACAATGTCGGGATAGTATTATGAGGTTTTTTCCTAGTTTTCCCTCATAATTTACTATGGAATCACTAACAGGAGAATTTTACTGTTATCATGTCATGTGTTTGTCTTTTTAAAGACGAACTACATGCTATGATTTTTTTCTGGCGGATATTCTCAAGTTAAAGTTGATTTCATGTAATCGAATGAACTATCTTATAAGTAAAGTCGTCCCAGGAGCGCAACTCAACAATATTGGCAATATCATTTTAAAGTCGTCTACTTTAAAATGCATAATGTATGTCTGAATTGTCAATATAAATGAGTCAGATAAAATTAAATTATTAGAAGAATTTTTCACTATGTAACAAAAAACAAAATTTGTTTAATTCACTGTTTGTATTTTGAGAACGATTTCCGAAGTGGAAATTGAAACGTCAATAAACGTATTTTTATCTTTAATTGTGGCTTATTCCCAGTTTAATAGTAATTAAATAAAAATGTATTATCACTAATTGTCATTGATCGTTTTTTTTATTTTTGTTATAAATTATATTTTATCATTTTGAGCCAAATTAAAACCTCTTTCATTAAAACTTAAATATGATTTTTTTGACGTCAGTGAGCTCCTAATCATCCTTTGTTCGGAAACAACTTTGCATAAACGAGAAGTTTGTTTTCAAAGAACTCTCGAGAGAGAGAACAGTGGTGCACACTCAGGGACTCGTAAATACGAGGACCATTTTCTAAATTTGAATAAAAAACATTCTATAACAAGTGGCAGAATCAATACTTCATAAGCTCAACGAAATAACTTATGATAAATATCAAAATAGCATACCAAGAAAAACATTGTAAATGGTTCCAAGGAAGAAGTTAAGGTCTGGAAAGTGAAACTTAGAGAAATACCCATAAGATCCTAAAAATAAAATCTTGGATCTTTATGATTAAGAAAATTATATATATATATATATATATATATATATATATATATATATATATATATATATATATATATATAAAATCTTCTTAGTCATAAGATCAGCAATCGATATGTAGGAAAAAAACTATATTTGTTTTATGTCTCAATATTTAGTCACGATTTTGTGTCACTTGTCAAAAAGAGAAGAGACTTTTTGAAATGTTTTTAAACGATGGCTATCCAAAGTACATATTAATAAAACTTATTTAAAATACTCACTTCTATAATAGAGCTTTAATAAATAATCCACTACCAGTTACAAACAAAAAAGACCTAGATACAAAATTTAACAGACCAAATTGTCTCACTTTTAAAACATTTCCGAACATTAATTTAATTAAATACAATCCACTTCTAAATGTAAGGTTATTCTCAAAAATAAAAGCTAAAACTCCAAATTCACTAATGAGCAAGATAATTTACTGAATAAATTGAATATATTTATTTGAACATATATTTATACAATACATTTGAAGACAGGACTTAAATTTAACTAAAATAATGTAAAAATAAGGAAATAAATTCTTTTTACGAAGACGTTAAAAAAGCTATAGACAACAACAAAGAATCCAAAATAATAATAATGGGAGACTTTAATGTCAAAATTGAAAGTAAAATTAAAGACTCTGAAAGCAAGATTGGAAACTTTGGATTCGGCACAAGAAACACAAGAGGAGAAAATCTCATGGAATTCCTGGAACAAGAAAACTATCTTCTACAAAACGAAAAAAAGAAACCTAACAGAAAGGGGACATGGGTCGCACCTAACGGAACTACCAAAAATGAAATAGACTATTTTCTCTCAAACAGCAAAGGAAAATTTGAAGACGTCACAACAATAAACAACGTAACAACAGGCAGTGACCATCGTATAGTCAGAGCAAAAATAAATATTAACATGAAAGAAAAGAGAAAAAGGATTTTTAAAAACACAACGAGGATAGATGCCTTTAATTAAGAACAAATGAAGAGCAATTCCGAGAGGTCTTAGCGGATAAGTTCGAATCTGATCCTTCTAACCTAAATAAAAACCTTCTCGCAGGAAAAGGACTACAGGTCGCAAAGAAAACAAGGACTAAAGAAGACAAAATAAGCAATGAAACTAAACAGCTAATGACGGAAAGAAGACAACTACTAGCGCAAAACAAACGCCATACTCAAGAATATAGAGAACTTAATAAAACAATTAGAAAAGAACTAAAACGCGACATACAAAAATGGAACGAGAACTTAATAGAGCGAGTCATTGAAAACAACAGAGGCTTAAAATGTCTAAGACACGCACTGGGAGTTCAAAAAATCATCAAAATTAAAGACGCCAACAATAAGGTAGAGAAGGACAAATATAAAATAACAAATATAAAACAACAAAGGAGAACGTCAAAAGAAAAATAAAAAACGTGGGATCAGAAGTACTACCAAATATAAAGGGATACGAAATAGAAAGAGCTTTAAAAGAACTAAAAAATAATAAAGCTCCAGGACACGACGGTATAATTGCCGAGCTCTTGAAAACAAGCAAGACATTAACAATCCCTGTACTAACAGAGCTATTTAATAGATATCTCCATAATGGCCAGATCCCTAAAGACTGGAACGAGAGTCTAGTAATATTCTTACACAAAAAAGGGGACAAATGTGATCTACAGATTTATAGACCTATATCGTTGCTCAGTCAAGTATACAAGCTATTTATGAGAATTATTTATAACCGGTTAACCTACAAAATGGATAATTACCAACCGGTTAAACAGGCTGGCTTCCGCAAAGGATATAGTACGTCAGACCATCTGCTGACAATGAGAACATTGATAGAGAAGGCAAATGAATACCAACTACCCGTATTTCTTGCCTTCGTTGACTATGAAAAGGCGTTTGATAATATCGAGATGTGGGCCATAGAACAAGCTATTAATAATTGTAGAATAGATTCGAGATATAGGCAACGAATACATAATATATATGAAAATGCAACTATGATAGTACAACTAGACGAAAATACAAATCCCATTCCCATTAAGAGAGGAGTGAGCCAAGGAGACGTAATATCGCCAAAGCTTTTTAACCTAGCCCTAGAAGACGTCTTCAAAACTACAAATTGGCCAACCTATGGCATTAACGTTAATGGCAACAAGTTAAACCACCTCAGATTTGTTGACGACATAGTGATTATAGCGAGCACATTCGAGGAACTGCAAATTATGTTGGGAAAACTAGCAGCCAGCTCCCAATACGTCGGCCTAAAAATGAATATTAAAAAAACAAAAATAATGACAAACACAGAAGACCCCAGACGTATAACTATAAACGTTAGTGAGATAGAACAAATCCAGAAATATATCTACATAGGCCACATCCTGAGACTTAGCAAACCAAAGTGCTAAGAGAACCAAGTGCGGAAATTACTAGAAGAGCAAGACTAGCATGGGCAGGATTTGGAAAACTTAGTTGTATACTTAAGAACCGCAAAATACCCCAATACTTGAGAAGCAAAGTGTTCAACCAATGCATCCTTCCTATCATGACATATGGATGTCAAACCTGGACCCTAACCAAGGTAAACATGAATAAACTAGCCACAACAGAAAAAACAATCGAAACAGCAATGTTAGGTATACGACTGTCAGATAAAAAGAGGAACGATTGGGTAAGATCCAAAACAAAAGTCGAGGACATAACAACAAAAATTGCCAAACTTAAATGGGGCTACGCGGGTCACACTGCTAGACAGAAAGACCAACGTTGGAATACTACAATACAACATTGGAGACCTTACGAAAGTAAATGACCAAGAGAAAGACCATAGATGAGATGGGATAATGACATTAAATAAATAGCCGGAACAAATTGGAAATATGTTGCTCAGGATAGAGACCGATGGAAGGAGTTGGGAGAGGCCTATGTCCAAACATGGACGACAGAAGGCTAAAAAGAAGAAGAATGTAAAAATCTTAGAACAAGTTGTAAATTTTAAAAATCGGCTTTTCCTTAAAAGGGTATACATTAACAAAACTCCTAAATCTATCAATTATTATAAGACTGACACATTTGATTAATATCAACTGTAACAATCTAAACAATACAAGATATGGTAGATATTAACCTTTAAAAATAATACTCTATTAATCTTTTCGTAAATCTATCTACAATTTTATTTCATTTCTCAATATCAGGATTACAATAACTGACTACGTACAGTGGATTCAATCAACTTACACCTCTAAACGATTAGCGAAATTCGCAGAAAACCTTACGTTGTAGTAAAAGATACTTTGCTAAATTTTAGGTCTAAAGTAAATATATATGTCATTAACCCGTTGTTTATAAAGATTTTGCATATTTTGTTACATTTTTTTAATAAATAGTATTCTTGCATAATGTTATTTAACGTAAATTTCTTTCACCTACTTGTGTATTCATTTTTTTCTGAAACAAATACTACCGTGCTAAGGATAATTTATATTCACAATAGATATACAAAGTACTAAAATCTCACTTTTAATTTTTGTTAAAAAATACTTTGGAGTAAACTAGAGCATTTTGTCAATTTAAATAGTAGTGGTTAGATTGACCATGTCTGTTAGAGTTCTATGTCTGTTAACATGTCTGTAACAGACACAGTCTGTTACCATGTCTGTTAACAGACTGTGTCTGTTACCATTTTTGAGACGTCTGCGATTACGGGTTAAAGTTATGGTTTTGGTAAATATATTTAAACTTTTATTTTCAAATGAAAATACTTGTATTAAAAAATAATATTATTGTGGGAAGCATTTTAATTTGTTTATACACGATTTCTAACCATTTCTAAACTTTTTATCAAACATAATTAAATCACAATGGGCGTTCTGATCATTAGGCTAATTTGCTTAATGTGTTTAAGATCTTTGTAAGTAGTTATATTATATTTTACCTCTCAAGCACAACAAAATGAATTGCAAATATGCTTAAATACTTTACCGTGAAAAAAGACAATGGTAGACCTTTAAAGTCATTATTATGTATAAATCAACGGGTTTGTGACGCACTCATGATAAATGGAAGTAAGTTAAAAACTGTAATGAAGACTGTAAGAGATTTTCAAGAAGATCTTACTGTGACTGATATTCACGAAGACAAGAAAACAACTCTTGACTGACTACCGACTGAAACTACTGACTTAATTGATGTAGAAATATTTGAAATTCGCAATATTTTGTATCGAATGCATGAAAACAATCAACATGTCAGTTTAGATACTTTACTGGCCAAAATATGAGAAAGAAAAGTTTCTGAAATTAAAATGACTATCCTTTGAAAAGTGTTGAGAGGTTTAGGATTTCAATGCAAAAAAGAAAATAATAGGTTACTTTTATCCGAAAAGAGTAGTGTGATTCACAAAAGAATGAAATTTTTGAGAGAATATACTAGACTTAAATCTAAAAATGCAACATTCTTATACTCAGATGAGACATGGATAGGTACTTGAAAAGGGTAGAATTAAAACAATTTGGCAAGACGACAGCATAAAATGAATAAGGCACACAGATAGGAAAGGCAAAAGACATATCATTCTTCATGTAGGAGGGAAAGAACTGTTACCAAGTCTGAGTGAACCATCAGTTACAGTTTTAGATAATGCACCTTACCATTCGAAGCTTTTGGAGAAAAATGGTTAATTAAAAATAATATCAATTTTCCGGAATACGCCTTCAAATCAGAGTTACTGGAAATTTCGAAACGTAATAAAAAACCAACAGTTTATTTAGTGGACCAAATTGTATCAAGTTATGGACATCAAGTACTACGGTTACCGCCGTATCACTGCCAGTTTAATCCCATCGAACACATCTGGGGTATAAATGTAAAACGTATTATGAGAATAAAGTTGAATGCAGTGGATACAGAGATGATGCAGTAAGGGAAATATGACAAGACGCTCTTAAAAATAAAACTCCAGAAATATGGGCCAAAACTGTAAATACATGTGAAAAATTTATAGAAGAGTCTGCGAAAATAAAATTAGTGAAATTAATCCAGTGATTATTGTTATGTTTTTATTAATTCTAATTTATTGTTTTTATCATTTATCAAAGGTTCAATATTTATAACACTTAAAATTTAATTTACTTAAAGTTTATTTGTACGAATTTATCTTACAATAATAACTACATAATTTATTTAAATACGAGCGTTACATTTTAAAATACCCGTTCCCGATCTTATTTTCTGACTTGCTTCTTTCAATGAAAATCCCGTTATATACCCATACAGCTGTTAAACTGGAAGGATGTTGACCCATGGCGAAAATACTGGAAGGTTACGGCCTGGTTTCTCATTCAGTCTATTTCCGGAACGTTGGAATGGACCGGTTTTTTATTTATTACTTGGAATTTCTGCCAGCTAGTCGAAGGGTCGTAAAATCTAGAACATATTAGTGAATTAACAACATATTTACAGGTTTTTAATATGACTTATATTTTTTACGCAACATTGCGCCCCTCTTAAAAGATGGCTCCTCCTAGAATCTCGTCGGGACTGGAAATGGAACGGCATGCTGGTATCGGCAACTGGACCCTCTTTTACAACTTCCAGTTGTATAAAAATGACAAGGGACGGTTTTCTCTTCGCACCAGTAATTGTGCGGATTGCACAGACTAACACCTGGACTTCGGTATCTTCAAAGAGCTCCTCCACCATATTTCGGATAACCCTCCAAACTAATTAGCGCACTCCAACTTTGGCATGGCTAACTTTGGCACGTCGGACTCTAGTACGTGCTCTTTCAATTGAAGTAAGGCTTCCCATACATCTCGGTAGATAGGTTGGTCACGGGCAGTGTCTTTTGTTATCAGGTAGAAAAAGTAACGTGATGCATCTTGGAGTTTCAAAGCTTCTCCGGGAGCTGGCACTTGGCATTACAGTTCTGCAACTCGAGCGAACTTTCTTGGAAAGACGGATGCCAACCCTGGTGCGTTGATACTGACCGGGGTGGTAAGGGTAAATGAGTAGTAATCGGAAAGCGCGAGTAGATCTTGCCTTTCTTCAGTGGTAACTCCATGTCTTGCTTTACCGGTACCTCCATAGGCACCCATGAATTCCTTAAACGTGAAGTCAGACACATCTTGGACTTGATTTACTTCCACTTTTTCATCTACGTCGTGGTCACCTTCGAAAGACGCCAGCCGGTTATGGTGTACTATCATCGGCTTTTCTATCGGAATCTTGCTTATTCGGTAAATGAAATCATTGATCTTCTCCATAATGAGCTATGAACCTTCCCAAAACTGCTGCAACTTGAGAGAACAACCTTTTCGCTTTTTAGGATTATAGAGCCAGACTTTGTCGTTCTTTTTAAAACACCCCTTTTCAGATTGCGTATCGTACCGTTTCTTTATTCGGTCACTAGCGATCTGGAGATGGGAACGGACCAACTCGTGTACATCATCCATTCTTCCTCGTAATTCGATCACATAATCTTCCCCTGCTACATTTTCTCCAGGTCGACACCCAAACTCTAGATCACAAGTTAGTCGCATCTCGCGTCCGAATAGAACTCTGGCTGGTGTCAGGCCTGTCGATTCGTTAACAGCAGATCTGTTGGCCATTGATCCCAGTCTCGCTGATGATCTGACACCATCTTTGTCAAATACTTGCCAACTGTCCTATTCATCCGTTCTACCATCCCATCTGATTGCGGATAATATGCTGTAGTTCTTGTTTTTTTCATGCTTAGTCTATCACATATTCCTTGGAATAGATCGCTTTCGAAGTTCCTGCCTTGGTCACTATGGATCTCCAAAGGCACTCTAAATCGGCTGATATATTCTTGGATCAACTTATCTGCAACGGTGGAGGCCTTCTGGTCTGGAAGTGCGAAAATCTCGACCCACTTAGTAAAGTAATCCATTACTTCCAACATGTACTTGTCTCCATTTTCACTTTCTGGAAATGGCCCAGCAATATCCAAAGCTATTCTTTCAAACGGGCTTCCAACATTATATTGTCTCATAGGAGCTCTCCTTTTTCGATAAGGCCCGTGACTCGTAGCACAAATAGTACATTTCTTACACCAGTCTTTTACATCGTCGGAACTGTTCATCCAATAAAACCATTCCCGAATTCGCTGAAGGGTCTTCTTCACACCAAAATGCCCTCCTGATGGACTGTCGTGTAACTGACGAAGTACTTCGGCTATTCTGCTCTTTGGGATCACCAATTGTCTTCTCTTCTCTGAACCGTCATCATTTTCCAGGACTTGTTTGAGCAAGCCATCTTCGATGATGAATGAGTCCCACTGGGCCCAATACGTCTTAACTACTGAGCATAGGTTTGATATTTCTTACCAAGGTGGTCGACGGTTTTTCTCTTTCCATTTTCGGATTTTCTGTATAACTGGGTCTCTCTCTTGTTTTTCTCTTATCTTCGTAGGCGTTCAGTCGTCGTTGACCATCGTCGTTCTTAGCACTGCTGCATCCTTGGATTCCATTTTGTTGCAGTGGGAATACTCTGCTGTACATGGCCTTCTGGAAAGAGAATCAGCGTTTCGGTGGCTAACTCCGGCCCGGTGCTCAATCTTGAAATCATATTCTTGGAGTCGTTCGATCCACCTGGCTATCTGACCCTCTGGATTCTTAAATTGCATTAACCACTTAAAGACAGCATGGTCGGTTCGGATTAAAAACTTCCTTCCATAGAGGTATTGATAGAAGTGCTCTACTGATTTCACTACTGCCAGAAGTTCTCTTCTCGTGATGCAATAATTCCGCTCAGGTTTTAAGAGAACTTTACTAAAATATCTAAGGACTCTTTCCTGTCCTCCTTGAATCTGAGACAGCACTTCTCCAATTTCCACATTACTTGCATCTGTATCTAAGATGAACTCTCCTTCTGGCAGTGGATACCCTAAAATTGATGCTGTGGTTAAATGCTTTTTTAAGGTCTCAAAGGCATTTTTGCAGTCTGTATCCCAGCAGTAATCTCTGGCTTTCTCTCTGAGTCGCGTTAATGGCTTAGCGATATCCACAAACTTCTTAATAAACCTTCGGTAGTAAGTACATAGTCCCAGAAAACTTCTCACTTGGTGTTTGTCAGTTGGTTTTGGCCATTTCTTAATGGAATCGATTTTTTCCTTATCCACGGCCACTCCTTCTTTACTGACTATATGACCCAGATAATTGACTTTACTTGAAAATAGCTGGCACTTTTTGGGGTTTAACATTAATTGGGCAGCTTTAAGTCGATTAAAAACGTTTTCTAAATTTTTCAGATGGTCTTCAAATCTCTCCCCCAACACTATTAGAATGTGAACCCTAAACTACGGTTGGTATCTCACCTTGTAGTTCTGTCATATTTTTATGTCATATTTTTATGACCTCAAGGTTGGCTGTCTTTTCAAGTTGTTTGGCGCCGCTTGCTTTAATCTAAAGCCATTTTAGCGACAGCAGTTGGGAAGCCAACAGTGGTAAATTAATTATACACTACTTTATTAAATTTCAATATTATTCACTTTAATAATGCTACCTAAGGTTAAAATCAGATCATAAATATTAATATATTTGTTGGAAGTGAATCTATGATATTCTTAGTTCTTTAATCATTATTTAATGTTTTATTACGTTTACATATATAACAGATCACCATGTTCTTTTGCTGTGCTAAGTTTATACAATATTATCGACTTGAGCTTGAGCGAACTTGAGCTTCTTTACATTTTTAATATCTTTGACTGCTACATATCTTTTTAAGGTAACGCATGTAACAACTTTTCCATGCTTGTGTGTTTTTTTTTTTCATATTGTTCTTTTTAGATAAACTGATGATGCTTTCTGAATATGAAATCGAAACGTCTTCAATAAATAGATTAAGTAGCCATCAACTTTGTCTTTTTTCTCCACGTTTTGACCGATAAAAAGAACCCACCACTCATCTGAGTGACCCTTAATTTATATTGGATTGAGGTCGTACTTCTTTTCCGATATTTATATCCGTAGCGGGAACGAAACTCATGAAAGATAGGCTAACTGTTGCTCCTTGTAGCAATGCTGATGGAACACACAAGCTTTCGCTGTTTGTCATAGGCAAATCTAAGAAGCCCAGGGCTTTCAAAAACATAAACTTATCATCCGTGCCGGTTTATTATCGCAACCAAAAATCTGCTTGGATGGACTGTAATCTTTTCAAATCTTGGTTTTTTGACGAGTTTGTGCCATGTGTTGAGAAGGACTTGACGAAAAAAAATCTTCCTGTTCGAGCTCTACTGCTATTAGACATCGCACCCTTCTGAGGAAGATTTAGTAAAAGGGGATATAAAAGCTATCTTCCTCCCACCAAATGTTACATCACTTATCCAGCCTATGGACCAGGGCGTGATAGAATGTTTTAAAAGGCGTTATCGCCGAAAATACATAAGCTCGATTTTAGAAAAATCCGAAGAAGGATGTGATATTTTCCAAGCCATGAAATCACTCAACATTAAAGATGCTATCTATACAATGGCTGAGTCTTGGGCAGAACTAAATCCTGACACGCTAAGAAAATCTTGGCGTAAGCTTTGGCCAGAAGTTATGATCGAAATTGACCAGGTCGAAGATGAGCAAAACGACGTGTAGGAAATCGTTACCAATCTTCAGACCCTGGATGCAAATATACCTGCTAGTGAAGTTGAGGAGTGGATTGAACAATGTGACAAAAACTGCGAAACCAGTGAAGTGCTGAACGATAACGAAATTGTTGCCGCTGTTATGGAACGTGACGGTGACGGAATCGTGAACTCAGAATCCGACAGTAATGATGATGACGAGCCTCCTGTCCGGATTTCACACACCGATGCCAAGAATGCTTTTGAAATTGGCATTCAGTACATTGAGCAGAACTCAGCATCAACACCGATGGACATCGTGTGGATGAAAAAATGAAGGAACATTGCAGCTAAATCCAGAATTTCATCTTGTAAACAAAAATCTATTACTGATTTTTTTTACTAAGTAGGCCTACATATATAAGCACTAATTTTTTATGCTACCTTTTTTGAACATTATATATTTACATACATATTTAATAAATAATGTACAAACAAAAGCTTTCTTGTATTTTATTGAAATATAATTATTTATGTATTATATCACTGTAGAGAATAATACAGTCGTTTTTTAAAAACACATACATACGTCATACACAATGACTTTTTCTGATAATCCGACCTTTCTTGCGTTCCGACCATACTGCTAGTCCCGAGGGTGACGGATTAGAGGGGTTCTACTGTATATATATATATATATATATATATATATATATATATATATATATATATATATATACCAGGTATTTATCTCTTGCCGTACTGCTCCACTATAAGCCGATCAGACACCAGCATATTCTAGTCTAAGCCGCAGATTCATTTAGAACTTTAAACTGCTGCGTTGGCCTTTTTGTTTTCTGTACACCGAGCTGGAAATCGAACTCACTTCCTCTGAACCACTCGCAGTGAAGCGAATGAGAAACCGGCCGCCCAGTTATTATTTGGATTTGTTATTATTTGAATAGTGACATTTTTTATACAAAAAAAATAAATTTTATTATTTAATATCAATTATCATATATCATTACTCATATGATCAAATATTTCCAGGTTAATGTATGTGTAATAAAATTGCCATTAAATACAATTTTCAAACAAAATTGATTAAGCGATAAGTAGTTAAATCAATACTTCATTATTATGCAACTGTTGATTAATCTGCTATTAGTCGCGCCAACCTCATACGCATATCCTCATGTAGGTACGAAAATGTCACGGATTTAAATTTTTTACCTTTAAAATCAAAGTAATTTATTCAATCTTTATATATGGTAAACCTATTTGTTTAACTATTTAATTGCATAAAAGGAATTTTGATTACCTATAAAATTAAACATAAAAAATCCGGAATGTTCTTTACTCATTGGAAAATATTTTTTATGCGTGAGAAAATTTTTACGCTTTCAGCAAAATTCACAATTCTTTCATATATTCAATATGTTAGGGGTTTGGTTGAGGATTAAAAAATAAAATACACACTTCTTATTAATTTGTCAATGCATGCGACCATCGGAAAGTTTATATATACACATAATATAAATACATAAATATGTATATACAGGGTACCCAGAAACTCCCTGACAAAAGAAGACCGGAGATTCCTCAGATAATTTTAAGAGAATTTAGCCCAATTTAGAAAAATGAAAATTGGTGCGATTATTTACCTTTCAAAGTTGAATCGATGTCACCAATTGTGAATTTCTATTACCGATCATAGGCGTCCATTTTGGGAAGGTCAACGGTTATTTTAACGCATAACTTTGTTATTTTTACCTTTTAATTCTTTGTGATACTAGAATATCAAATTTTCAGGTATTCTAGTACTCTTATTATTACAAGGTACTCTTATTTTAAGTCGATAGGATACAGTGTTTTAAGACTGAGAGTTAAATTAATATTTTTTGCACTAGTTGGCCGTGGACCTGTCAACAGAAGTATAACGTACGTTTTTTATTGTCAAATTGTGGTCAGTTCGCGAAGTTTATCTTTTAGTTAAGAGAAATGGGTGAAGAAATGAGTGACATGAGTGACAAACTAACTAACTGAAGATGTCTTTGTGTTTTATTATTTTTTAGTCTGTCACTCAAGATGTTGTGTTTGTGCTACGCTGTTTGAACGATTACATCTGTAATTTAGTGCGCTCTTGAAAAAGCCATAAACCAAATGGCGAAATACTGAGTTTACGAGAAAAAAATCGTTTTATTTTCTGACCAAAAAGCCTGATATTATACATTTATTTTAATTATTTGATGGTCGATAACGAAAAACTAACTATATATATATATATATATATATAGTTGAATAGCAGAGGTTTTATCGGTCAATAATTGGAAAATGGAAGTCGTCAACTACTTCATTGATTTATTAGAATACGTTTCGCTTTTATTTTTAAAAGCATCATCAGTTCACTACAAATAAAAATAAAAAAGATTTTAAAATATAAGTAAACAACCAAAAGGGTTCATACTTACAAAAACAATTTTTAGGTATACGAAGAATCCTAATTTTTAGGTGTTTTTTATTAGATGTTATAAAAACTCTACGATAACTTAACATTAAAACTTAACAACTACACGAGAGAACCAAAACAAAAAAACACAAGAAAAACTGTAAAAGCATTATTGTTTATTTAGTTTTGACCGATAGCTTCATCTGAATGTTAGTTAAATCTCTTTCGAGGATCCAACCACACTAATCTCTTCGATTGTTTTCTATCGGTTGTAGGATGTCATAATTTACACATGTGGCTTGTGTCGTACATATGTTTCTTTGGAAAGCAGGGAGGTAGAATTATTAAGGGAGTTAGCGAACGGAATGGAGACGGACCTATTTTTAAAAAAGGAATAATTTTTTTCTTTTTCTTTAAAGAACAAACAAACAAAAAAAAAGAATGGGAATGAAGTTACTGTCTTGTAAGTGGTTTTTTTATTTGTTATGTATGATTAGAGAGTGATATATCTGGCTCAAGTTGTCGATGTCGGTTCTCTTATTTAGGGACGATGGATGTTTTAGAATTTGACACATTTCAAGGATGGAACGCTTATGATAATTTTTTTGTTTGCACAGTATTTTGGTATTCGTGAAGTCGATACTGTGTTTGGTTGAAATGACATGTTGTGCAAGGGCACAGAAAGGTTTTGAAATCCTAATGTTGCTTTTGTGGGACATCGACCTTGAAGAGAGCGGCTGGTCTGGCCAATGTAGCAGGAGTTGCACTCCGCACAGGGTACATGATAGACGTCGTTAGTTTGTTCTAGAGGGGCCAATGGAGTTTTTGTCTTTAATTAACTGAAGAACAATACACAAGAAATACTAGAAAAGAAAGATAACATCAAGTACACCTAATTACATGTTAATTACAGTGTTTTTACCTTCCATTCTCTATGCATATGAGTTAAAACACACCAGTAAAACATGCCATAAACTAAGGTTTACTATCTTTACCCTAAATTTTAAAAATTTTAGAATGTATTTTGTCCATGATTTTATATTTTAATGTGTGTTATAAATGTTGAGTCTCAACGCTTTTGTAAATAATCTCAACGACTAGTAAGTTACACTGAAGAATTGTGATATTTTTTAAATATTAACATATTTGTCTTATAACAGTGTCTTGAGAAAGAAATAAAACTATTCCGAAAGCTAGACAAAAAGTCAAAAGAGTGTTTTTTTGAACATCCCGGCCAATATTCTGACTGGAAAACTAATAAACTGTGTTGTTTGTTTATATCGACAGCCACTAACATCCAGTATTTCTTGTATATATATATATATATATATATATATATATATATATATACATATATTATATATATATATATATATATATATATATACATATATATACATATATATATTTATATAATGTTAGAAGATTAAATCTTTAATCAAAAGCACCAAATAATATATGGCCTAGGAGGACAAATTCGTTAAACTTCCCGTGCTCGAATCGGTATCAATAGAGTGTTATGACTTATTTCAGCATCTCTGCTTCATCATTGGAAATCGATATCAAATTGAGAAAAGGGCCTTAAGATGAAGAAAAAATATCCTGGCTTGCTAACCTGAGAGCATAGAAAGACCTCATCACAGCTATTCCGTATAACAACCAACAAAGTCATCATAGCCAGAATGATCGCCAACGTTCGGAACAGACAGCCACCCTAAGAAAAAGACCCTGTATAATATTTAATTTTTGGATTTTCCAGAATAATATTCTAGATATATCTAATGTACAATGTTTTATCTTTAATTGTTTTTAAAATATTAAGTGTTTTTAAATGTATGCTATAAATGTATGTATACAACAGACGAATTAGTGACACTGTTTGTTTCTTGATAATGTAAAAAGACAAACAAAAATACATTAATGTGAATGTCAAAATGCTCGCTGTGAATATCTTAGCAACATCTTAATCTTAAACATAAATTTCTTCTAACGTTACTTAATATGTATCTCAGGTATGACCGATCTAATCGCAAGCAATAATTTTCTTTTTAAGTAAATAAGTCGAGGGGTTTAGTTTTGTGTAAAATATTTTTCACATATTCACATAAGAAGAAGTCTAATGGATAGCTACTACCGAAATACTACCGAATATTGATTTTGATTTGGTAATGGGGTGGTACTCCTTATTGCCGAAATATTCGGTGGAACTTGTAAGTTTGCCAAAGTAGGTATGACATTATTTTTGAACAGTGCTGCATAATTATAGCCATTTCAATTTATATCAATGAAAAAGGGTTCTATAATCTCCTACAATTCCTGCCCATACATTAAACTTTTCAGTGTATTGGGTATATTCTTCTCTCATCCAGTAAAAAATCTTATATACTAAAAGGCTAAGCCCTGTTCTTGTGTGCAATACTCCTCCTAAACGGTAATAGATAGGAGAAAAATTTTTTCGCATAATTAAACAGATTGTTGAGTAGATTCCCCCTAAGGTTTCAAATTTAAAAAATTCGAACCGGTTTAAAAATGGCGGCAATAAAATGAATTTTTCCTATAGTAAAGTATAGGAATTTTACAGGTTTCATTCTTCAAAATTTACAGTCCTAATTTTTAATGTATTTTTAAAATATGACCGCGTCTACTTTTTTCTTATTCTTACTGATTGAATTCAGAATTATGAAACCGGAAGTATTTACTTCCCTACTTCCGGATTTAGTTTTGAAAATTATGGTTTCTTTCACGGTGTTCCAGAGCATATGGACGGGGCCGCGAGTTCTCAAACCGAGTTCTTTTTCTTAAACGTGTCATTTTACAATCTAAAATATGCAAAAAAAGTTGCTTTCGGTTTTACTTACGTTTTTTATTTAAGAGGGGTGGAGTCTAACAATCATATTGTTTCCGTTTCCTAATGTAAATCTTCCTGAAAATCCTATGTATCGATTTTCAATTTAAACAAATTGGCGTCGATACAGTTTATTTTTAGGATTTTTGGAACATTTACACCAGGCGACAGAAATGATGGATCGTTAGACTCCGCCCCTCTTAAATATCAGCAAAACTTACATCAAAACTCGATGTCGAGTTGGTCCGCTAGTTTTTCCTAGACCAATAGCGGCAATTCGTACAATTAGCAATTACATCACTTACTTATGTTTAAAGTATGTTAATAAGGTCTTAATTAAACTACTGTATTGGCTGAACATATATTAATAATATTCATACATTACAACATGATCATGTCGTCCATTGTACCCGTTGGGAAGTGGTGTTGACTTGACATTGACATAGTTGACATAGTTACCAGGTTTACGTTAAGCCTATCTTACATTAATGTCAAACAACTTACATTATCTGAATTTACATCTCCAATTCCAATTTACGTCTTAGTAAGTTTGCTGTTATAACCTTACATTTTGCTTACTTACTTTTTTGGGGAAATTAGCATGTTAAATTTTCTGGCGGTTATATTAAATCGGTGCAGCGTGCAGCATACGTCGTAAATCATCTTCACTTTGAGCGAGTAGAATTGCACCGTCAGCATATCAGATTATTTTAAGTTGTTTATCTCCCATTTGGTATCCTTTTTTGATTCTTACTTTTGGTACTATTTCACTCATAATCGGGTCCAACAATAGATGACTCAGGGAATCTCCCTGTCTTATCCCATTGCCAGCTTCAATAGGGACAATTAGTTCTTCTTCTAGTTTTACTTTTATTGTATTGTTTTGGTAGATATTTTTGAACGTTTTGAATATTCGTAGAAGTATCTCTCTCGTACGATACTTGGGTAACATCCTGCAATTCGACCCGGTCAAATGCCATCTTAAATTTCACGAAACACAAATATGTTGTTTTGTTGTATTCTAATGATTTTGTTTGCACTTGCCTTATTATAAATATAGCATCCTAATATTTAAATATATATTAGGATGCTTGATCTCCATTCTAGAGGAATTCTGTTTTGTTTATTGCTCTTTCTGTTGTGGCTAGTTTACTTATATTTTCCTTACTTTGAGTCTAGGTTTAACATCATTATGTCATGATAGAAACGATGCACTGGTTAAATAATTTGTTTCTCAAATATTGAGTTATTTCGCCACTCTTAAGTATCCAAATCCTACTCATACTGGTCTTGTTCTTCCAACCATTTCCGCACTTTCTTTATAAGAAAGATAAAGTTTCCAAAGTTTTAGAATTTGGCTCAGGTAGATATATTCTTGGACTTGTTCTATCTCATTGCTTTGTCATTGTTTTTGTTTTTGTCATATTCATTTTGTAGGTTGTCTTATTCTGAGTTGTCTTCAAGTTGTTCTACTACAGTCTGTATTTGCTCGAATGTGATCGCTATAATCACGATGTCGTCAGCTAATCTGAGGTGGTTTAAGCAGCTGTAATAACGGTGATGTTATTCTTCTCTCTTCTTCTTCAGACTTAAGTAATTCAACTTTAGACATAGGCCTCCCCCAAATCAATCCAGAGTCCTCTGTTTTACTTGCCACTTGATTCGACGTGTGTCCTCCGATCTTCTTAATATCATCCGCCTATCTCATTTGTGGTCTTTCTCTGCTTCTCTTTCCTAACCATGGTCTCCATTGTTGTGTTTCGTGGTTCCATCCCTTATCCTTCATTCGGGCATTGTGTCTTGTGAAGCTCCATTTTAATTTGGCAGCATGTTCTAATGCGTCTTTTACTTTCGTTTTGCTTTTAATTTATCTGTTTTTTTTTGTCCATAAGTCTCACCCCGAGCATTGATCTTTCCATCGCTCTTTATGCTTTTACTTTTTTATCCATGTTAGACTAACGAGTGTACACGTCTGTGAGCCATACGTGAGTATAGGGAGGATATACTGATCGAAAATTCTGATTTTCAAATACTGCCAACACTCACCAACCCGTCCGGCAAGCGTGGTGTTTTAATAATAGCCCTCCACCAATATACCCCTCAAAACAAAACATGGTAATGTTATATGTTTTCAAAATTACTTTCGATTAACAAAATTACTAAATAAACTTTTTTTGAAGGACCAGCCACATATTTAAAAATATTCTTCGCCCTAAACAGTTCCAGGTAGGGTTCACTGTCGACTGAGAGTCTACTTTTAAAATAAAATTCGGCAGATGTCTTAAACTATACAGTTGCCAATCATAAACTTTATCAAAGTCTTGATTCACTGGAAGAAAGAATACGTAGGAATTAGAGGAAAATTTTGTTGACCGAAAAATATAATTTATGTATAAAGCGTAAGGCGACGCTGGACCAATTAAGGATAAGTGGAATACCGATACATCGTTACACCTTTACGTCTTTTGTAGATTTTAAATGTATGTATTATACTATAAACTTCTTTAAAATCTATAAATACATGTATGAGTTACCTATGCCATTTAAAGTACCTTGAATATTTTGATCTCTTTAAAAATTAAATCAGAGAGATAACAAGATATATATTTATATAGCTATCATAAACTATTCGAACCTGTATTAGAAATTAACGCCAAATTACTACCTGCCATTTGTTGCTACGTCAATGTGCTACGTCGTGATAATTGTAATAACTATTTTATCTTTGATTGAACTAATAAATATGTCAACTGTAAAAATTAAAATTCATATGTAATAATAAAATCCATAATATACAGCTATTATTATCGCTCGATGTATGCGAGTATATAATAGCGCTACAGGCCTTGTAGGCCCCTGGCTTGCCCGTTGTATATTAATTGTAAATTAAAGTAGTTGTAAAATGCTGATTTTCAATTTTTCTTTCAATATGACTGAAACAATATTTTTCTTTTGATTATTAATAATTAAACTTGGCTATAAAGGCCAACTAGATTATAAATGAAATCAAAACAGCGTATATTAAATGAAAAACGACTAAAAATATAGTAGAGTACACTTCAATAGTAAAAATGTAGAAATAATAAGAAATATTATAATACATAATAATAATAATACATAATAATGTAGAGAAGCATCTAGTAATAACAAACACAAAAACTTCTTCTTATGGTGCCTTATCTAATTAGTGGATATTGGCGACAATTCTGGTATACCCCTCTCGATCTTGCGTGACTCTAAAGAGTACATGGACATCGAGGTTTGTCCAATCCCTTATGGCTTTAAGCCATGAGTATTTCTTTCTTCCGATGCCCGTTTTCCTTCTATCTTCCCTTCCATAATAAACTTTAAGAACTGGTACTTGAAATTTCAAAATATATGACCCAGATAAGCACTTTTCTTCTTTTTATTATTGGCAGCAATTTTCGTTGTCTGCCCATTTGATTTAATACTTTGACATTTGTTGTGTGATCTGTCCAGGAAATTTAAAGTAGTCTTCTAATTACCCACATTTCAAAGGCCTCCAATCAGTTTATCACATTATCCTTTATGGTCCAGGTTTCTACACCATATAGCAATATGGAGTAAATGTAACATTTTACAAAGCAATATCGAAGCGTTAAGTTAGGGCTGCTGTTGCTTAGCAAGGTTCTCATATTAGTAAATGCTGTTCTGGCTTGCTCAATTCTGCTACGTGTCTCTATGTCTGGATCTAGATCTTCAGTTATTCAACTACCGAGATATCTGAACTTGGAGACCTTTTGGATGTTCTTATTGTTTACTTTTATATTTAGTTGCATATTTCGTGTTCTACTAACCATCATTACCTTCGTCTTGTCTATATTAATTTTTAAGCCCATTCGCTCTTCTTCAGTGTTTATTCTGTCTAATACAAAAACAATAAATAAAAATAAATAAAAGATAGACAAATTCAGTATTAGCCGTCAAAACCTATCCAAGTGCAAAAAGTTACTGTTAAACGAGAAAAGATGTCCAATAATACCGTAAAACAAGAAATAAGTAACCATTGTGTTAGAATAAAAAATAAAGTTGACATTAAGCAAAAATGAAAGTACTGAGGAAAAGTGGACGAGAATTAAAAATATATTAAATATTGTTTAAAAATATACGTTAGCTAGTATCTAGGATAATTAAGTTATGAATTTGAAGGAATCAGAAACTAGGTAATCAAGGGAATTTAAAGGACTAATTATTTTGGATTCAACATGCTCTTGTTTTGTTTTGGAATACTTTTCTAAAAATTGCTCCTAATTCATATGATTTCGAATATAATGCTTTATCGTTGGTTGTTTTATCATTGTATTTGATTTTACTGAAAAAAAGCTGGTTAACTTGGATATCCATAAAAAATATCTGAGTCCTATTTTATTAATTATAATATAGATTTTCTTTCATTGAAAGGACCCCGACACTTTTCTTATGTAAAATTAGTCCCAGTTAATGTAGTTATCGAGCATTTTTGACATACAATTAAGAATTTACATACGGGTAATCGTCTTAATTTGTCTTAACTAACATTGGTTATATTTTTAATACATTATCAAGAACTACATATTACAATAACATTAAACAAGAACAATAACCGAAAGTATCACTAATAGACGCAAAGCTAAAAAAATGTACAAAATGAGCTCTCTGAGCGTGATTCAAGATTCAACTTTTAACCTCATTGTTGGTCGTATTCGCGTAAATATTCCTGGTGTATTTCTTATTGTTCCATAGCCGTTTATAGTTCGATTATGCAGAATTAGATTATTAACATTTTCCAATGCGAGTGGAATAAACTATGGACTTAAGAATACCTCCAATGCAGAAATCTAGAGGTTTAAATCCGATGATTGAGTAGGCTAATATTCCGTACCTATTCAATAAGTTGACTATATTATATTTAAGCGATTACGTACATTACATATGCTTACATCGGTTGGAGCATCATTATGCAATAATAAATATTATCTCTAGCTGTAGAGGAATTTCTTGAAAACTAATAAGTAACTTCTCCTGTGGGAAACTAAGGTATGAACTAATGAAGTTATCATTAATTATCCAAAGCGATACATTTACTAAAAATGTATGCTGAAAATGAGCTTTAAAAGTTTCATGTAGATTTTACTCATCCCATGAGTGGACATTATGGCAATTTTGTATAGAATGTCGTCTTAAAGTCACCTCGTCAGTATACAAAACTTCTTCTTCTTCAAGTGTCCTCTTCACTACGGAGTTTGGTTATTATCATTGCTATTCGTATCTTTGAAGCTGTTATTCCAAATAATTGATTAGATGTGCTCTGGAACCAGTCTATTAAATTGCGCAGCCAAGATATACGTCGTCTCTTCACGCTTCGTTTGCCCTGAATCTTTCCTCGGATAGTTAACTGAGGCAGTCGGTACTTTTTCCCTCTCATCACATGACCGAGATATTCCAACTTTCTTTTCTTGATGGTGATCAATAGCTCCCGTTCCTTGTTCATTCTTCGAAGAACTACACTATTTGTTATTTTGTCTGTCCAAGGTATGTTCAGGCAGACAGACGGACAGTATACAAAACGCTAGGTAGAAATTGAAATTTAAGCAATTTCATGAAGAATCCATTGAAACGGATACAGTTGATATTCTTTAAGAATTGTAAATACAGTGAATTTGTTGACTCAGTTGTTTAGTCAGCCGAATATTGTGTGATGGAGTACCCTACGTCCTTTATACAACTTAGCATATAATAGTCGAGCTTGTCGACCATTTCGATGACTACAAGCCACATCGACCAAAAACAAAAGGCAAATGTAAACAAAGAAAAAATTAAATAATTACTAACAATCACAAGTTTATTAACCAATTTGCTGTTAAAAATTAATAGCAAACTAACATTTAAATCAGAAAAAACGCTAATTTGACATTCCGTATTTAACATCAGATAAATGTTGAGAGTAGCTTAATAAAATATCGAGATTTTTTGTCACAAATTAAACCAGGAATTCAAAAATATTTTTTAATTTAAAGTATATCAGTGGTTTACCCCTCTTTTCTTAAAAAAATATATATCCATTACCTGTATGCGCACCTATAATGAATATAAAATTCCTAATTGTATACTAATACTAAAACATGTGCAAAAACAACCTCTCAAAACACACCAAATTTCATTTACATTTCAACCAGTTGCAGAAATAAATAATCCGTCAGTTTTAATACAGAATGACCACCTGAAGTTTGTCGCATTTATGTACTAACATTTTGAATATTATTCAAATATATAATATTCTAATCGCATAAAAACCGACACTTTGAAGCTCTGTAACCCAAAATAAATTGATTTCTAGGTCTCGGGGCAATGAAAACTTTTAACCTTTACAAAGTTTGAGCGAACTACTATAAGGAGCTAATAGTCCTTTGATCAGACTAGAACCATTCTTCGGTATAGTAATAATTCACATATAGGTAACATATCCAAAAATAAAAAAGAAACTTCTTTTGTTATGTATAAGCCGTCAGTCTTAATGCTAGTAAATGGCTTAATATACATTTTTCTATAACTTTCTATAAGCTGTTTGTCAACATCAAACAAACCTCTTATTTGGCCCTAGTATACCTAGGACTCTTATATCAACGCGGCATCAAATCTTCTTATAGCAACAGTAAGCTATGCCGAAGCTGCTCTACAGAAGCTTTGTCTTAAAGGTTATTGAGACATTAGGAGCAGAGCAGAGAGAGAGAGGCAGCAACCATGATCGCCTCTTCACTTGTTCCCTTTGTAGACTCGTTAGTTGATTATGTCAACTCAAACAACTATAAAACTTTAAAAAGTCTGGGTTGAAGGGACAACTTTAGCCTAGGGATGAGCCACAATAGACTTCTTGTGTCGAGTGTTACCTAACCATACCGTCTGATACTGTAAGTAAGTAAAACGTTATCATTAGCATATCAGAAATTATTTACGGAAATCCCCTTAACTGATATTTCCTTTTCAATGTCATCCAAAGCTTTTCTAAAGATATGCTAGGTAAATCTTAAATAATATTGGCGACAAATATGGCTAAATTGATAAGAGTACTTGTTTTCCACTTTGACGATATTTGTTTTTTGTTCATATAACTTGGCCATGATTCTAAGATCATGCTTTTGTATTCCCGTTGTTTTTATTTTACCAAATGCATTTTTAAAGTCCAAGAAGCAAGTAAAAATATTACTGTTTACATTCCTAGCTCGTTTAATCAGATCTTTTATGCTAAAAAGTGTCTATATCGTAACAAGGCCGTTTCTAAAGCCAAACTGAAATTCGTCAAGATGTCATTCTAAAATAGGGTAAACTATTTCTTGGATAATATATAGAAATTTCTTTAACACGTGACATGTGTATAAATATGGAGGTAAACCAGTCATTAGGTAGTTATTCAAATAATAAAAACGTATCATGTTAGATAAAAAATGATAATTTGCAGGTACTGAAATCTTGTGTTCGCCACCTTGAAAAAAGAAATGAGAAAATTAATTAAAATGTAATGAATAACAAAAAAATGTTTTAAATAAATATAATAAAAAGTAGAACAACCCTTGTAACGTCATTGTAGTTTAAATGTGTGCGTTGAGCTTATATTAATAACAATTTGGACGTTTGACAAAAATTTAATTTTTGTTTTTATAATTTATTATTTACCTATTCATTTAATGTTTTACATTATTTACATTCCGTTTAACTTCCTTACTTTAAATTAATTATATCACAGTTTATATACAAATAGTTGCAAAGCTTTATGGGGATGAGCAGGTTTTAATACTACTTCATCATTAACTTTGTAGTTTTCGTAATCTAGTGACCATATTAACTCGTATCCCAAAGATTTGGCCACAGCGGCTGAAAAGAAACTGGTACATTCCATAAACATTATTTGGGCTCCGTGTTCTTTGGCAAGTTCTCTAAAAAAATAAAATATTTGTTGGTAAAAAAAAGCTAACATTACAATAAAGTTTGATTAACTCTAAAGCTATATAGGTACCCAGGGAAGCAAACCAGACACAAACTAATTGCATCTTTAACCCTGTTTGAACTAGCTGGTGTCGATTCACACTAGCTCGAGGGGACCGACGGTTTTATGTGCCCTCAGAAGCAGGGTGAATGGCTCGTATCATTTTTAGAGTAGATCCATAAATTAATAATTTACTTTATTTTAATAACTTTTATATTTATTGTAACAAAAAATATCAACTATACACTATAACTATTTCTCCAATAAAGGCTGTTCTCCTGGAACGTAACAAAAAAATACTGAGAACACAATTTTTAAATGCTATATTTAAAAAATAATTGCATATAAAAACTGTATGTGTAAGCGTCACAGAGATCAAAAATTCTGTTTGATCTTCTACTGGTACTTAAACGTAATCTTTTTCTCCAACTTTAAAAAATCTCTTTCTAGTTCGATCTATATGTCTTCTAAATGATTGGTCAACTGTCTCTATCAAACAATTTTCATTGTTCTGTCTTCTGCTATTTAGTTAATGTATCTATTCCATTTTTTTTTCTTTCTCTGTTGCACTCACGATCATGCACATGTTTAAAAGGGGCTCTGATCTGAATCCGTGTAAGACAGACTCAGGAAAGTGTTGCGTAAACGATGACCTAAAGAGCGGGCACCCTTTTAATAGCTTTGGCACGATACAGGCGCACTACAGTGTCTGACAGCATGTCTTAGCCTCTCATGGACCTTAAATGGATACGAAATAAAAAAATAAATAGAGATAGTCCAGAATAGAACTTAAAACAAGGAATCAAAACGTAATTGAAGAAGGACAGAAAAATATAGACTCCTACTGGACGAAAATAAAGGAAGATATTGAAGCAGCAATAAAGGATGAACTAGGAACAGAAACTTTACCTAGAGAAGCCTACAAAAAAAATGCTTACCCGACGAACTAGAACAACCGTAGAGAATTACCAGATGAAGAGAAGAGAAAAAAAGAGGATACATAAAAGAAATAAACAAAACCACTTAAATAAGCAACTTAAATATATTTAAAACATTATCAAAGAGAAAGAATTTAGAGCATTATATAAGAAAGTTAACATCAACAGAAAAGAATTCAAGACAATTACAAAACAAATGCAGAAGTCCGAATGGTGGCCTATTAACAATGAGAAACGATTAAAAAAAATAGATGAGTAGACTGCTTTAACCAGGTACTTAATATTGAGGAAGAAGAAGACAACCTGGAAGACGAAACAGACCAGAGGGAAGAAGAACCACCAACGATTCTTGAAGTTACAGACGCATTTAAAAATTAGCTAGAAATAAATCACCCGAAATAGATAATTCCAGCTGAGCTATATAAAGAAAGTGACCACGATACATAATGGGCACTACAGCAGTTATTAAAAGAAATATGAACACAGAAATCTTTCCCCGGTGATTGGAATATGGGAATACTTTGCATCATATACAAGAAGGAGATATCTTTTAATACTCTAACTACAGAGGAATTACGCTTCTAAATGCAGCATACAAAATATTCTCCACTATACTATGCCATTGTATGGTACCATTTGTATGGCTAATTTTAGAGGTGGTAAATTGACAATTCATCATATTGCAATCCTAAGACAAATTAAAAAAAACGCTAAAATATGGGATAGATACTCACATATTTATAGTCTACAAGACAGTATGTAGGCGGACTCTGTATATAGCGTAGAAACGTTCAAAGAAACAGCTAGGAGTACCAGATGAGTAAATTGAACACAACTAACTCTTGAAAAAGTTGAATGTAGAGAATCCAGAAAAACTGAACATTTTAAAACAAATAACAGGCTGCGCCAGGCAGAGACTCTCTCGTGGATGCTGTTCAATCTGGTTCTGGAAAAATTAATACGTATGTCACAAATCACAACCACCGGTTTAATATATAATAAATCTGTGCAAATCCTTGCATATGCTGAGTATATCAATATTGTTTGGAGAACGCTAAACGCTGTATGAGAAGAGTATATAATATTTCGGCCACTTACTATAGAAAATGACGGCATCAAAGCAGTTAACAAATTTGTATATCTCTCAGATCACTCTCTTCAGAACACTGAAAATAATACGACCGCAAAAATTAACCAAAGAATTTGCACGGCCAAATGCTACTTTGGGTTCAATCTCCACAGGACCTGTACATGGTTGTTAAGCTTGCCTGATAATGATCATTTTTTCATGTGCTTAATTTGTTTACTATTTTGAATAATATAGCCTAGAGCTGATATAATATTTTTTAAAGATTATTTTTATTCTCTGCTATCAGAGCTGCGTCATGTACATAAACACTATAACTTATTTCATTGTTTCAGGTGACGAATACCTGACTTGACTGGTTGAGAAATTATCTCCGACTTTGAAATTATAAGACATTGCCATTTGATGTGTGTTCCAAACTCGAATACGTGAGAGGCTTCATGGTAAGGTCAGCTTCCTGTCAAAAGCTTAAGAAAAAAGTACTAAAATCAACAATTTGGTTTGAGATATGCTGACAAATAACTAGAAATATAAGACATAAAAAATCACCAAACTTGGAAAAGGAAACTTGGGTAGACCACTTTCGATCCCTATTTGCTAAAGGTGACGATAATGAACTACCAACACCAGAGTTGACGACAAACGAAGAACTAACTATTGAGGAGAAAGAGGTAAAGGAAGCATTAAGGAAATTAAAAAATAGAAAATCACCAGAAGAGGACAGAATACCGAACAAACTCCTAAAGTACGGAGGACCAGATCTGACCAAACAACTATTAAAATTAATTCAAAAAATAATAGAACAAAACAGAATCCCTCAAGAATGGAGGTCAAGCATCCTAATACCTCTCTTTAAAAAGGGAAAGCAATCGGACCCGGAAAATTACAGAGTAATTGATTTATTAAATTCAATATTAAATTAACAACTAAAGTGATAGCAAACAAACTGCATGAAATTATAACACTAGCAGAAGAACAACAAGGTTTCACGTCGGGAAGATCATGCACCGACGCTATATTTATAATGAGGCAAATCCAAGAGAAATCATTAGAATACAACAAACTGACATATCTATGTTTCGTGGACCTCAAGAAGGCATTTGACCGATTATTATGAAAAAAAATATGAACTAAAAAAGGATACCAAATGTAAGAAAAATAACTTGAAATAGTCTGCTATGCAGACGACGCAAGACTACTCTCTCAGAGTGAAGACGATTTACAACGTATGCTGCACCAATTTATTATAACCGCCAGACAATTTAACATGTTAATTTCCCCAAAAAAGACAAAATGCATGGTTACAACAGCAAAGTTACTAAGATGTAAATTTGAGCTGAAAAGTCAAATAATAGAACAAGTGACGGAGTTTACATATCTAGGCATCACATAATCTAGCTACGGAAAGCTCGAAACTGTGGAAGATCAAGTGAATAGAGCAAACAGAGCCGCAGTCTGCCTGAATGAAACAATATGGAGAAATAAAAATATTGGGAAAGAAATGAAAGGCGGAATTTACAAAACAGTCATCAGACCAATAATGACATACGTGGCAGAAACACGACCTGGCACAGAGAGGACAAAAAGGATGTTAGAAACAGCAGAGATAAAAACGCTTCGGAATAAGAAATAGAAGAGTAGAATAAAACGATCATATAAGCCGAATGGCAATAACCGAAGGAAGACCACGAAAACGATGTAACGACATTTACTGGAAGCACATTGGAAAACAGACAGAGTCATGTCTACATAGAAAGAAGAAAAAGAAGAGGAAAAATTTAGTATTATTTTATATTCTCAAATTCGTATTAATTTAGTGAAACCTCTCTTACATATCTTTTTAGTGAAACGCATTGTGTCAGATTAATTAATAAACTTTTGCATGTTATCGATCTAATAAACGTCAATAAATCGTCAATAAACGTCAAACGTTCAATAAATTTGGCAACACCTGAAAATAATATCATTGTTTATAATTTACTTAAACATTAACAAATGAGTGGGATGGCATATTGTATTGAAATCCAAACAATCAATGTGACGTAATAAAATCCATGCGTGATAAAATTTGTTCTTATATGCATTTATTACATATATTTTACCATCCAATAGATACAAATTATATAGAAGAAAAACGTTTACTAATTAATGTAACTAAATGAAAGGTGTACACCTTTGTAATATTGGTGTTCAAGATTAAATTACACGTTAAGTAACTATTATTAATAAAATTCTCGGAAATACTTTCTGTTCTTGTTATTTAATTTAAGCTTTTTAAACAATTTACACAATTTTACACGTTTTTAAAGTCTTGTAATATAAAATGAAATATTTCATTGAATGCTAATCGGGTACCATTTTACAGGAGGGACTGTTTATATATTGTTGTTTTAGTTGGTAGTTAATTTTAATCTAAATTAAGTATTAAATTAGAATGTGTTATAACAGAAGTTATTGTCTGTCCAGTTTTTGATAAATATTTCGATAAAGAACCATTTCGATCATATGCATATGCGAAATTGATTTCAAAAATAAAATAATGAAAAAAATAATTCTATTATAGTATTGTTCTAAAGCTATTTTCTTGTCGCATCTTAATAAAATTTACCATTTTTACTGGAAATAAGCCACAATTTTACTTCCTTCTTTGGAAGACGTCTCTACTGGAGGTTGGCGATGAATTTTGCAAATTTATCTCTATTCTGTGCTTTGCTTTGGACGTCTAGTCTTGTCCAATCCTTTTTTTTTCTTACATGACGCATCAACCATGCAGGGTTATTAGCTTGTATTGATTATGTTACAAAATAAGAAGTTTAACAACAGAATATAACAATAGCAATAGATAATTATAAATAGTCCTAAATCTATACAGAGTACAATACTAGATTTTTCTTTATTTAAAACTGCTTCAAACCCTTCAAGGGTTATTAGCTTCTTCTTAGGGTGCCTGTCCGTTCCGAACGTTGGCGATCATTCTGGCTGTGATATTTTTGTTGGTTGCCATACGAAATAGCTGTGTTGAGGTCTTTCTATACCATGCTCTTAGGTTAAAGCCAGGATATTCTTCTTTATCCTGGGGCCCTTTTTTCTTCAATTTTACCTTTTAAAATGCATTGAAGTAGCTCGTATCTGCCTTGAATTCTCATTATATGTCCCAAGTACTGGTACATGGACTTGGTCTGTCCATGGTATCTTCAGGATCCTTCTGTATAACCATAGCTCAAAAGCCTGAAGTTTTGATAGAGTTTCCGCCTGCAATGTCTACGTTTCTACTCAGTAGAGAAGCACTAGTACACGTAACATTTAAGGAGCCTTATTTTTGTTTCTAGAGTGAGGTCATAGCTCTTGAACACAGAGCTCATAGTCAAGAATGCACTTTTCATAGTCTTTCAGAGACAGTTAATCTCTTGTGTATTGTCCCACGACTCATTGATTATAGTTCCCAAGTAGGTGTATTGTGAGACACGTTTAATTATCATTTGGTTCACATACAAACTTGCTCCAGTTATGTTATCCTTGCTGATGATCATCAGCCTGGTTTTGCTGGTGTTATTGATATGCCTTCGTCAATATCTTTTAGAGCCTCTTTAAAAATGTGCTTCGAGTATATTGAATATCAGTGGTGAAATTATGCATCCCTGCCTCACTATACTATCTGGTTATCTGGTCGCACAGTTTTTCATTACCGCTTCTGATTCATCCATCGATATCGGAAAATTCAGTTTGCTGTTATTTTGATTTTCAAAATCTATTATACATTTTTTTTCATTTCTTTCGTTTTTTTTTAAGAAATTTATTGGATAGTTTGAATCGCTTGAATTTTTTTCACAAAGATCGATTTTAATTATGGGAGTGGTTAGGGGGTTGTTTTCTTCGATTTTTTCGTAAAAAAATGAGGTATTGGCTTTATTTTCATTATAACTCACTAAATTTTTGAGCTAGAGTCTTTTTTTTATGATAGATCTATTTATGCTCTTTAAAAAAGGTTGCGTGAGTTTTCTTCCAAAAATGCATCATTTTCCCGATATTTGACTTTGAATCTTTCAAATTTGGCATTTGAAGAAAACCGCTGAACATTGATAGGCCGTATTTCGGTTCCTATTATATCGCAAAAACATTTTAAAAAATGAATTGTATTTGTCTTTTTAAAAGCTACAAATTTGTTCTCTACAATTTTTTGATAAAATGCACCATTTTCGAGTTATTCGCGAAAAATCGGTTAAAAACGTCGATTTTTTCGTCAAAAAGTTGTTACTTTCAATCGCGAATAACTTGAAAAATATCAGTTTTACAAAAAAAAATGTATAGAACATTTTTTGTTTATAATCACTTTTGTAATCGAAACCTGTAGTTAAAACGTAAAAAAAATTTCATCCCCGGGATGGGGTGGAAACCACCCCCAAGGCTTTGGGGCACTTTGGTTCTATATAGATTTTAATCCTTAGGCTATTACCTACCTTCTGTTAAAATTTCAAGTTAATCCACGCAAGACGAAAAAATTACGGGGTGAAATGCTTCATTTCCTGGACTATAAGTGGTTTGACAGCATAATAAAATCGTAGATTTATGTAGCTTTCAATTTTTATGAGTTCAGAATCCAGCAGCCCGCAGAAGTATTGGGTTTTTATAATATAATTATTTGACAACCTTTTGTTGGCCAACCTCCTACAGCAGAAATGAGCCGAAATACATGATGTTTCCTATGTTCCGAATTTATTTCGTTCAATCTGTATATTATTTTATTTTGCCCTAACAGATTTATAAACTTTTGTGATTTTGTACCAGATATTCTTTTTACTTTTTTACAATCGGTTGTGATTAAAGGAGAACTGTCAATTGTAGAAACGTATGTCATCCAAGATTCGCGCTTTGCTTTTTTAATAGTGAATCTGGCTATAGCTCTTAGTAGTTTAAATTCTAAAGCGCTTTATTCATTTTTCTGCCGTTTGAGTTAATTAAACGGCTTTTTGAATTGTTGTATTGCTTGTTTATATTTATGATTCCATCAAGAAACTGGATGGAGTTTACTGGTGAAGTTAATTTTCCCAATATTTTTATCTGCTAAATATTTTATTAGTTTTGTAATAAAATCTACTTCGTTATTTATATTACTGTTTTAATTTATGACATGCAAGTTGAGTTGGATATGGTTTTAAAATTTCGTCCATTTTTAAATTCCATTTTGCTTCTGTGTAGCTGTAGATTTTAGCATGTTGTTGATTTTTAAAGAAACAATTAAAGTTTTTTAGTTTATGTGCAGTGTTGTTTTTAAAATTAGTTTCTTATACACATAAAATCAGTGGACTATATTTTGAGATTAGTATTTGAAATATTTCTAAATGGGTGAAATACGCATTTAGATTCCAATAAATTAGAATTATAATTGTTTCTTTGCAAAGTAAATGTATATTCTTTTGTTGGATAGCCTTGAACAAAAAATTATTGTTTATTTTTTTATTTTTTATTTATTCAGTAATTTTCGATTCACCTGTACTGCAGCATCATGTTCTGGATGGTGTCAATGTCTACTTCGCAAATTTTTTAGAAATATTCTGCATCGCAATCATTATTGGATTTGGGATTTTTGTCCATTATCATTATTTTTTCTACTTAATATTAAAATCTTAAATCAGACAAGCCTGGAGTACATTTTTGGGGTCAGTTTTGAACAAAAATGGGATCTTGTCGTCTATTTGGTCTTGTAATTAGTTTATTGTCAATATTAACAAAAATTCTAATTTTTTATGTATGTGGCTCTAAAAACGGGTACGGGTAGGAACTTCTTTTTAGATAGTCATATCAGGAAAGTAAATCAATCCCTACCTTCCGCAGATTCCAGGTGTTTCCTGACCCGGGAAACTAGTAACTGCTAAGGGTCCCTTGTCCAGGGTCACGGATGAAGTCCACAACGGCATCTAGGGCGGAGAAGAAGGTCTTCATAACGGTCTGGAGGACGGAAGTGACAGCCCCCTGGTTTTAGGATGTATTTAAAATCGAAGGGTAGGTGAGACTCTTTAGCTGTAGTGGAAGCAACTCGCATAGGAGAAGGATACTCTGATGTGAAATCCCTGGCCTTCCAGGTTGGGGGTTGAGACACCGGGTCAACTCCTCGGTACTCATAAAACACGTAAAATGTTAAAAAGCCTAACCAAAGCCTCGGAACAAAAGATTGGAAACACAGTAGACGAAAACAACAAAGAAAACGGTTAATGAATTTTTGTATATGGAATGTGCAAGGTATCTCCCAAAAAAACACCAGAAATCATATCAGAACTCAAAAATGCAGAGATAGATATCGCGGTGCTTACAAAAACTAAAAAGAAGGGTATGGGTTCTGAAAAGTGGGGTCACTATGATCTGTTTTATAGGGGAGTAACTAAAGACCAAAGAGCACAACAAGGTGTTGCTATTGTTATTCGCAAAACCTTAAGAAGACATATTAGGTCTTGGGAAGCAATTAATCAGAGATTGATAAAAATGAACACCATGATAAAAGGAAGCAGAATAGCCTTACTAGGTGTATATGGAATTAATGAGGACGCATTGGTCAACAGTAAAGATGCATTTTTCGAACAACTAAAGGATGAAATTATAAAAGTAGGAACATCTAGGGAGATCATACTTCTAGGAGACTTCAACAGCAGAGTTGGACACGAGTAATGAACCAAGGTTCATTACTCGCCATTCAGGATCAGGTTATACCAACCAAAAATTTCCTGAAATATATCGTCAGACCCTTAGGTCCAAAATGACAAATGCCGATATGGATGTCAGGCATTTACTGCAACTAAATATAAGGAACGGCATGACTCAGTAGGAAAGATCCTTCATCAAGAGATATCCATCAAACTGGGACTTTTCCAAACAAACCATCTCCCTATTATCAATACGTTCCTGGGAGTATACTTAAGAATGGCAACTACAAGCTATATTGGGACCGCACTGTGCTCACAGGCAGTTTGTTATATAGTTAGATACTTAATAAACTAAATAGATAACCAACACTTATTAATGTGGCGATACCCAACAACAATAATCTTCGTGTTAAACAGAACGAAAAGATCACCAAGTACAGGGATCCGGAGATTCAAATACGAAGATAGTACAAAATGGAAAGTACCTAGATAATGACTCTACTACCGGAGTCATTCCGAAGAACCTCCTCGAAAACATAAAAATCTAGATCTAAATGAACATCTCTATAAGACCATGCAAAAAGCTGTACTACTTCAGTTCTAGATGTGTACGAAAATTTTTGGTAAATACTCCATTATACCCAATCACCTAGTGCTCGATAATACAGAAAGAGTCCCGCCAAAGCTCAATCCTTTTGATACTGTAGATATCTGGGATGAGTGAATTTTCCCCTTTGAGGGAGTGAGAGTCGTAAGACTAAATCTGATGATGTTTGTATCGAGCTTTGAACGCTCGAGTATCGAGCGTATGAACTTTGTATCGAGACCTGAAAATGCTTTGCATATTGTAGAAAGCGAAACCGGTGGTCTGATAGTTAAATTAAATTGATTGTGAGTAAGTCTTATTTATTATTTCTTTACCTATCTGATGATGTTTATTGACAAGAAAGAATTATAATGAGTAGTTTTTTTCATACATGGTAATTTTACATTTGTCACTCAATAACCAAAAAAACATTTACTCATTATCCGTTAAAACCTATTGGTCGAACACGGGAATAGTGTGTGACGACATTTCATTATATTTATATAGGTGTATAATATTCTACAAACATTGCATAATATGTATATTACATGTATTTGATATTTTTATATTTAAACGAACGAACATAACAAATCACTATATTCCAAATATTCTTCTTTTTCTAATATTTACCATTATTAATTAGCGAGATCGAAAAATGTATGCAAAAACATACGATCCAGGGTTAGTACATACTTTTTAAATATAGATTTTACCATATTGTTCTGAAGCTATTTCCTTCTGGTATTTTAAGTTAATTACTATTGAACTGGGAATAAGCCACAATTAAAGGTAAAAATACGTTTATTGACGTTTCAATTCCCACTTCGAAAATCGTTCTCAAAATACAAACAGTAAATTGTAAACAGTAAACATTAAATATTTTTGGAGCAGGATTCATAGCAGATCTTTGTCCTATTGATTTCATGATATTTCCCAATTGAACATATTGATTGGTTTTAGTGCGAGTCTCGTAGTGATGAGGTAAGATCCGTAGAATATGCTTATGATTATATGTGTACAGTAGCAGGAAATATACAGTATTGGAAGATTTAAAACGGAACATACGGATTATTAATACAATTAGTAAGATCCCCTGACCTGCAATTACCCAGTGTAAATTTCAATATAACGTCGCGATGTCTTAATTAATAATTAATTCATTTGTTCGACTGGATTGCTACTCCTTCGCGATTTCTAGTAGCGTATTCGGCAAGTGTACGTCGATACTGTTTTCTATCGTCCACTGATTTACTGTGTTTTTGTGCAGATAATAACAATGTTTTATTAATAACAATTTTTTTGTGTTCATTAGATATTATTTGAATTGGTTAGTGTACAGTTTAATATATTTATTATTCCAAATATTGTTGATAATTTAAAATTTAAAAGGATGTATATGATACATCAAAATCTACAGATTTTTGCCGAAGGTATCTACCGATTTGGCAACAGTCCCAAGGAACATCACTGGCCGAGCAAAACAAATACATGCCCTTTGCTTTGCTTCTCATTATAACGCCCTAAGCTGAAATAAAAGTAGTGTTTCTAACCATAAACCATGTATACAAACAAAGAAAAAGTACAAATTTTAAAATGGTATTTTGGGGGCAACTCGTACCGTGATATTATAAATTTCTTTACTTGTGCCTATGAAGATACAATCAACTATTAGTCGTATTATTAAAAAATTTGAATCGTTTGGTTGTGTACAAAACTGTCAAGAATGTACGGATCTACCACGAGAGAAAATAATCAACGAAGTTAGGCAAAATAGGGAAATTGATGTCAGTAGTGTTGCTGAAACTAGTGATCCTTGTTCAAGCAAAACTATTGCTGAAAAGTTGACATGAATGATAGGACTGTCAGGAATATTTTGAAACGGAATGGTTATCGTTGTTTTAAGGTTTGAGCAACTCAAGAGTTATTAGCCGAGGACAATTTCAAGCGTATGGAATTTTGTGAACTGATGATGAATAAACAAAATGAAAGTGAACATTTTTTAAAAAAACATTTTGTTTACCGATGAATCGACATTATCGTTACATCGGAAACATAATCCTTTTATCGTACGATATTGGTCTCGACATAATAAACACTTGAGTATTCCAGTACGAACACAGTATCCCCAAAAACTTAATGTTGGGACAGGTATTTTGGGGGATTAATCGTCGGCCAATTTTTTATTGATAGTAATTTAACGGGAAATAAATATTTAGAATTGTTGCAAAATCAAATTATTCCAGCAGTTCAATTACTTCCTGTCAACTTTGACGATAGTTGGTTTCAGCAAGACGGCTGTCCTGCTCACAATACACGAGCAGTTCAAAATTATTTAGAAACCATTTTTGGAAATAAATTAATTTCTTCTCGTGGTACGATCAAGTGGCCTCCCAGATCACCAGACGTATCCCCAAATGATTTTTTTCTTTGGGGATATTTAAAAACAAGTGTTTATCGACATAGTTTTAAAAGAGTCCGAAATTTAGCGGAATTAAGGGACAAAGTAATTCATCTTTGTGGAAGCATTAGATATGGACTGCTCAGGGATATGAGACTATCTTTGTACAACAGATTTGGTTATTGCTTCGCAGAGAGAGGTGGAATATTTGAACCTCTATTACGTTGAATTTTTGTTTTTAATATTATTATGTTACTTTTGGAATTCGTTTTTATTTTAATTTTTAGAAATCTACTTTTTTTATGCCATTATGGCAATAAAATATAACAATTTCTTTTAATAAAATAATATTTTAATTCCATATCTACGTAATATTATAGATTTTTGGCGCTTTGAGATATAGCCTCTCCAGTATTCCGTTTTATACTAGCGGCTTGGCGAGATACAAGATTTTATTACTCGATGATCGTTTGTGTTTGATAAGGTGCGTACGTGCGCAGCAGTCGAAAAATATCGACTGCAGAAGAAGTCCAGTCGAACAAATGAATTAATTATAAGACATGACGACGGTATATTGAAATTTACACTGGACAGTTGCAGGTCAGGGGATCTTACTAATTGTATTAATAATCCGTATGTTCCGTTTTAAATCTTCCAATACCGTATAAATATAAGGTTGCATCGGTCGATGGGAAAATAGTGGATACAATTTCATATCTCGGTAAAATTTATTCATGTTAACAATAATTGTATTCTGAAGATATAAAGATGCTAGAAAACCGAAGAATAGTTACACATTATTAAAATAGAAAATAATCATATTTGAACTTACTTTGCTTTATTGCTAAGTTTCTTTGCAATGCCTTTGCCTCTAAGCGACGCATCGACTGATAGGACAAAAATACTGAGTATTTTATTAACGTCAGGATATCTTTTGAAGAGATCAACTTCCCTTTCTGCGTACTCTAGCATTCGCAAGACTTTTACAAATCTTTCGTCCGTGACAGGGTATTCTTCGAATTCAAATTTGTCTAAAAATCGAATTAGATTGTGTATGCAAGGAAAACTAAGTATATAAAGCTAAAATAAATTATTCTTTATAGTAAATAACGATGCGCGATGTTTGATGAATTAATATTAAATATTTACCGATCTGTCAATAACTTGTTTAAAAACTAAAAAGCAACAGTATATCTTTCAAATTCTGTTACAGATAATTAGGAATACAAAACGGTAATGTGAACAAATAACAAAAATGTGTTGCTTAATAACTAATATAAAGCATTAGTTAAAATTGCTGTAGCCTATTAAACAATTCCCATTAAACACAATGGTAATGGATCGTTGAATAAACGTTTCCTATGTTTAAATTTGTGTGAGGATAAGTAAATACTTAACGTGGCTTATTCTAGACGAATAGAGGCATTCCAGTAGGTGGAGTCAAGGTATCCAATCTTTGGTTTGTCGATGACACATTGTTGTTAGCTCAAAGTTAGGAAGAGCTAAAAAAAGTTAGCGATGAGCATAAACTAGGAATATAAAAAATAAGACAAACGTAATCATTGTCGAACAATAAAATACTGAAAACTTTGTTTTCAAAACTTCCACAAATTTTTTTATAAACTATTATTGCTATAGCTGTTCGGCTGATTGCCTTTCTCAAGTGATCTAATTTTGGCATGCGTTTACACCTTATAGTCTTTAATAGAATAGGTTAAGAAGGGGAGAACTGTTTTTGTCAAGTTAGTCATTCAGAATTATATCTGTATTTTTTAATTTGTTAGTTTTTATAGATTCTAACAAAGATCGCTTAAGGCCTAACAGGCAACTCGATCAATTTTTATCGTATATTAATTCACTTTATAGTTATATTGAATTTACAATAGAAACAGAACAAAATCAATCCATAAATTTTTTAGATTTACAAATTATCAGCCTTAAAAACAAACATAACTTCTCCATATTTCATAAACCTACCCATACTGACACGACTATACACAATATATCATCCCATCCCACACAACATAAACTGGCAGCCTTTCACAGTATGTTACATAGATTAACAGAAATTCCGATGTCAAAATACAACTTTGAGACATAATTAAATAGCATTAAGCAAATAGCAGTGAACAATGGATACAACGAACAAACAATTAATAAAATTTTAAATCAAAAACTACACAAGAAAGCTCTGAAATTAGTATTTCCACCACCAGAGAAAAAAACCCAGTACCTTCTGTTCGATTACATATACAGGCAAAATATCAGCAAAAATAGCCAAACACATAAAAAAGAAACAAATAACACCAGATTTCGGAACAAATAACAACTTGGGCAAATATATTAAAAACAACAAGAGCCAAAATAAAAAGCACTTACACAGTGTTGAATACAAACTTAAATGTGACGACTGCCCAAAAACGTACATCGGTCAAACTGGTAAAAATTTTAATATACGAATACCAGAACATAGAAGGGCTTTCAATAATAGAAAAACAGATTCTACATACGCACTTCACCTTCTAGATCATAATCATTCTTTTAATGACGAATTTAAAACTCTTCACATTTAAAATAAAATCATTAAGCTATCTTTTTATCTTTATAGAATCTATGGAAATTAACAAATTACTTAACACCTATATAATTTACAAATTAACACAGATATAATTCTGAATGACCAACCGAGACAAACAGTTCTTCCCTCCTCAACCTATTCCATTAAAGACTATAAAGTGTAAACACATGCCACAAATAGATCACTTAAAAAAGGCAATCAGTCGAAACAGCTGTAGTGATAAGAGTTTATAATAAATTTTGTGGAAGTTTTGAAAACAAAGTTTTCAGTGTTTAATTGTTACATAAAATGAATTTCCATCAAGTAACGGTCGAATCCATCAATTATGTAATGATTATCGATATAATCGAAAACAACAGCACAGAAATTCAGAACATTATTCGATATGAAGTAGTTAAAAGTTCCGTTTATTTACGCACACAAAAAAAAACACTAAGATCGACCTGGTTCGACCACTGGTTTTCCCTATACTGTAATCCTAGCAATAGTCTTCATTGGTCCTTATTTTCCCATAGGACTTCTTCCAGATTTCTCTCCCACATCTGGTTGTCGATGTTCTCTTGTCTGCTTTCGGTTTCCATGGGGTTTTCATTTTAAAATTCGTTTCGGTAGTCGCTCTTCAGTCATTCTCTATACATTGTATCATTGTTGGTAATTTACAAATCTAGGTTATTAAGTTTTCCACATTATTTTCTCTTCCATATTCTTAAGACCCACTCTAGGTATATTTTAAAAAGTGTGGAGGGCAGGCGGCATATTTGCTTTAACCCTATCGTAATTGTGAAACTTTGCGTTATTTCATCATTAACTTTAATTTTTGAAAGAAAATGGAATTATAGAACTGTGTGGTCTCTTCAATAGAATTTATGACACTGTGATATTACCAAATAATCGGCTTAAGTCGGTGTTTGTCACAATACCAAAAAACATCATGCAGTGATTATCTGATGAAAAAAGAGGTTTAAAATGTTTTTGGACCCTTACGGAGAATGCCTGACGAACGTTAACCCCCAAAACTTCACAAATGGAAGCTCCCTGGAAAAAGAAAAGTGGTAGACCTCTTTAAAACTTATTTTAACGTTGAATTGTGGTTTATTGCCATTAAAATAGTAATTACATTAAAATATCACAAGAAAATAGCTTCATAACAATAGATAAGATCTAGATAAGAGAAGGGAGTGTTCAAAAAATGTCGTCAGCCTTACAGCGGCCACCCCACTTTTTGACAAAACAACTGCGTACAAGTAAGAGAGGGTGGTTTTAGTTGGTGGGCACGATAATAGATACCTTAATCTTTGAGTATCCGATCGTTCTCACATTTCTGTTTTCGATTCGACTATGTTGAAATATATTATATATATATATATATATTATATATATATATATATATATTATATATATTTATATATATTTATATATATTTATATTTATATATATATATATATATATATATTATATATATTATATATATATATATATATATATATAATGATTAACAAAACGTAGTAAGATCATTAATGTTACTAAACTTACATTTTCCGTTCCAAAATAGCGGTTTAAAATATTCTTTTGTATGACCTTATGATAACTAAATTAATAGTACTCAAGGAAACTTATGGTTTTAGTGTCCTAATATGAACGTTTCAGTTTATCTAAATAAAAGTTACCTTTTTCCAATAATGCATTAATACAAACTCCCACAATCCTTCCATTATGTTCTGCAATAAGATTTAGACCATTATTAAAATCCTGTAGTGTAAACGACTCCAAATCGTGACAGATTAGTCGATCTTCCGTTACTACTCCAACAGATTCACAACATGGTTCTTGTTTGTAAAAGAATGCTCGAAGATGATCTCGAACTGCTTCTTCCTCATCAGCACGAGCAAGTCTTATCTTGACATCTTCATTCTACAAAATAATATATATAAAAATAATTTAATTTTCTTAACTCGTGGAAACAAAAAAGAAATTAGACGATATACTTCATATATAGACAAGTATAGGCTTAAAATATTTACTAAATGTGTGCCCGATCAATGAAAAAAATATAAAAATGCAGAACAAAATGGAATAAGCATGGATGAAAATTAAATAACTACTAAATGTTAAGTTGTATCATGTTAAACTGTATCAAAGAAAAGACGAAATGTAGGACCAATCTTGAAAAAAAAAACGGTATAAGGTTTATACCGAAATGGGCAAAAAATGCACAAGCCCATTTATGATACTGACCAGATTCTTTTGTTAAGGAATTGATATTTAGAAGAGAAAAAATAAACTTATTTATACTTACTTCTCCCATAATTTTACAACTTACGTACAGTCAAAATCTAATAACCAACTAAAAATATATATTTTAGTTGTATTTTTTTCACTTTGCAAATAATTCGTCGATACTTCAATAGATAAAATATACTCAAATAGAGATAATATATGATATCTTAACATATGATAACTAAGTAGTTTATCTACCCAAAATAAATTTTATTCATGAAAATATATTTTGAAAATTTTTAATATTTTTTTTAGTCAATTTCTGTTACGCTCAGCAATTATTGTTTTTTTGGGTTACTTAGTCTCAGACCATATTGTTTTAAAAGTGTGATCTTCTAAAGGAATTAAAAATCAGTAATATATTTGAAATATAAAATAACATGGAGTGTAAGTTTGAAGTTTGAACAAAAATAACTGTGGCATGTTTCCAAATTAATAATCACCTATTTTACAGACAAAATTAAAGAAAATAAATTTGATCATCGCTTAACTAATATATGGTATTAGCAAGAACAAATGCAAGAACGAGGCGAGACTTCGACAGTCTTGTTCTTGGTCTTGCGCCAATACACCTGGTCTTACTCTTTGTCTTAATATTGCGTTTCCGGTCTTGGTCTTGGTCTTGTACCAAGAGTCTTGCAAGTCTCGCAGCTACCCATTAGCCCATTGGTATTAATTTATTAAACGTTACTTTAGATCTTAAAACGACGTAACAGAGTACGTACATTTTAAGCTTGAATTAACATAGCTATAATAAAGGCTAACCAAATTAATAAATGTCTAAACAACTGACACCGGATGGGGTTTAAACCGATGATCTAAGCGAGCCGTGCCTATGCATAACAGTAGGTAATTGCTTTGATATTACTATTACTTTATGTTAATTTTTTGATCACGAATTAAAGTAAAGTAATACAGTTAACTTAACATATCATTTATATAAATGCAACACGAATTAAATTACAGAACAGTTCACAGTAGCCTTTAACATCACTGTTACTTTATATTACTTCCTTATACCAAGAATCAATGACGGCTAGAACCGAAAACACCAGAAATTACCACAAATGAAGAAGTTAATATAAATATAGAGGAAGTTCGGAAATTACTTGCAAACCTGAAGAACAGAAAAGCAGCAGGTAAAGACGGGATACCAAACGAGTACTGAAATATTGTGGAGCAGCAATCACAGAACAATTAACAACGAGAACGAGCGAACTAGTTCTACTATTCAAAAAAGGAGATAAAAAACAACCAGAAAACTACAGAGGTGTAAAATACTATGCTAAAATTTACAACTACAATTTTACAAGTGCTAATAAATCAGCGGATAAGATTAGCAGATGAACAACAGATGCAATACTCTTTATAAAGCAAATTACTGAGAAATCCCTAGAGTATAATAGATCAGCATTGCTGTATCTGATTGACCTAAAGAGAGCGTTTGACAGAGTAAGACTTTAAAGATGTTATCCATCTTCTGCATAATATAAAAGTTTCTCTAAATATTATAAAAACTATAACTAGATAACATCTACAAAAACAACAATATGGAAGTCAGAATAGATGGACAATTTACAGAACCTACACAAAATGGGCAGCGGAATAAGACAAGGGGATTCATTGAGCCCCATGCTCTTCATGAGTCCCATCATGAATGAAATCATCAAAACCGTTAACAAAGGAAGAGGATGCAGAATGGGAAATAAAAGAATCAAGATACTCTGCTAGGCAGACGATGCAATATTGATAGCCCTAGCAAAAGACTTTAATATGATAATCTCATCTCAGAAATCTAAAACAACAATAGTAGTTAGCAAAGAACCAACAAGATGTAAAATAGAAATTGATGGCATCAGTATTGAACAAGTAATGGAAATAAAATACCTGGGAATTACACTGTCTAGCTATGGAGACCTGGACAAAGAAGAGAGAGATCAAGTACAAAAACCAAATAGACTGACAATATGCCTTAATAACACTAGATTAAGAAAAAGAAATATTAATACTAAGATGAAGTCAAGAATTTATAAACCCAATGTAAAACCAATAATGACATATGCCTCAGAAACAAGTAGAAGAAAATGTAACGTACAGTGTATAAATGAATGGACACAAAATATAAAAAAGAATGGAATAACCACATAAGCAGAATAGAGGAGACCTGTGTCGTCAAAATAGGAAGAGATAAGTCACCAATCGGCAGAAGTATCAGACGTTAACGCAAAAGATGGAGTGACAACCTTCCATAGAGGTATTAATTCACCAATAAACAAGCAGAAATGTTTATAAAGAGGAAGAAGAAGAAGAAAAAGAATCAGTACAAAATAACCATCTGACTAACTCATCACTTAACCTAATTTTACGATTTCTAATTACTAATAACCCTTTAGAAAATAATCTCTCAGCAGGTACTGAAGTTGCAGATATTGAAATAAAATCTCGGGCCATTTTCAATAAAGTCGGATATTCTGTCTCACGCGTCCTCCACAACTATAATATGTCTTCTAAGGCAATGGCTCTGGGTTTACTTAGGTACTTCTCCAACTCGTCAATAATTAAGCCTTGACGACAAAATCCAGATGAAGTAGAAGGACATGCATACAGTCTCTCAAATTACAAATTTCTATTACGTCTTTTTGATTTCTTTACATGATTCTAGAGATTTATTCACTAAGTGTAGTATTTTATATTCTTTATAAAATTCATTAAATTTGTGCAGGCTTTCTGTTTAATTAGCTTCCGCCATAATGTCATGTCAAAAGCCTTATGCCTTACAAAATTAAAAAATTGAGTCTGAAATTAAACAGGTATATCCAGAAGTAGAAGGAGAACATGGGCAAGAAAATTATATTAAAATAGAAGAAGTTAAAGAAGCAATTAACAACACAAAGAGAGGTAAATCGGCTGGTCATGACAAAATCACTGCAGAAATGTTAAAAACAATGGGACCGAAAGGAGTTGAATTTTTAACCAAAATTATGAACATGGCTTGGAACCGATGTACAGTCCCCGAAGATTGGAGAATTGGCATAATACTACCAATCTTTAAGAAAGGAGACCCAAGTTCTTGTGAAAATTATAGAGGAATTAATCTACTTAGTATCGTCTCCAAAATATATGAAAGCATCCTAGAAAAGAAATTAAGACACATCGTTGAACCACATCTGGATGAAGTACAAAGTGGGTTTAGGAAGGGACACAGTACGCAAGACCATATATTTACGTTAAAACAAATAATTGAGAAGGCTAGAATAAAGAACACAGAAATATATATGGCTTTTCTAGATATTGAGAAAGCATTTGACAGAGTGTCCCAGGAAGCAGTCTGGAAAAGTCTGCAAAATAGAAATATTGACCATCAACTAACAGGTGCTATCAAAAGTCTGTATCAAAATAACAAGAGTTATATACGTAAGGATAACTTGGAATCAGAGATGTTTGCAATAAACGAGGGTCTAAGACAAGGAGGTGTCATGAGCCCCACACTATTCATATTGATTATTGACGACATAATTAAGGAAACAAAAGCATGTATACACAAAGTACATATCGGATATAGTAAACTACGACCGGTTGGTATAGCTGAGTGTGCATTCGCAGATGACCTCATGTTATGCGCTTCCAACGAAAGGGACCTCCAGAAAAATATAGATACCTGAATAATGAGCTGGCAATCAGAAACATGAAGATTAATGTTAAGAAAACCAAGGTAATGCTAATAGCGAAAACTAACCGAAATGTTAACATAGAAATTAACCAACAACTCATAGAACAAGTAGAGGCATTCAAATACCTAGGGGTTACAATAGACAGAGAAGGTACCATGCAGAATGAAATAACAGAAAGAATCAGTAGTGCTTCAAAAGTGTACCATAATCTTAGTAGAGCATTCATAGGTAAACCGGAAATCACAGAAGAACCAAAATGACAGTTTATAAGACAGTATTCCGACCAATCTTGATATATGGAAGCGAGAGCTGGGTTTTAACAAAGCAATTAAAAAGCAAGATACAAGCCATTGATATGAAATATCTTAGACGAGTCAAAGGAATAACACGACGAGACAAAATAAGAAATGAAGATGTTAGAGAAGAACTGGGCACAGAATCAGTACTACATGCTATTGAAACACAACAAATAAAATTGTTTGGTCATTTGTGCAGAATGAGTGACAACCGACCCGTTAAGCAAGTCTGGAAGGCAAAAGTGAAAAGGTTTAAAATTAGAGGCAGACCACGGAAAACCTGGGATGACGAAGTAGGGCAGATTTTGAAAAGTAGGGGATTGGAATGGTCAGAAGCTCAAAATAAGGCAAAAAACAAGAAAGAATGGACAAAATTCGTGCACAGAATAGAATAAATTTAATAGAATAAATATATTTCATTAGATTTAGATGTAATGTATATCTGTAACCTGTAATTGTATTGTATTGTATTTACCTCACACCTTAGGGTAGAGAGGTTTTCGATTATATATATATATATATATATATATATATATATATATATATATATATATATATATTCAGTTGCTCTTCTTATAATGTTTAAGCATTTTGTAAGCTTAAAAACACAGAATGTTTCTCATCTAATTGTTTTACGATGGACTCAATTTTATCGAGCAAGAGGTAGAATTATACAATAACTAGTGGTAATGTAGAATATTTTTCTACGCAAAGTTTCGTTGAGAAAAGTTAAAAGTTGGTTAGAAACTTATCTATTTGTGTGAGTATTTGCCATTCACTATCTCTGTGATTTGTAAATTATTCAATTCGGTGACAGATAAGCACACGATTTTAATGCGTAATTTTGTTATAGCTGTACGGAGCATATTCTTCATATTCCTCAGTTTCGTCTTCATAATGTTTATACTGCTGTTCTTGTCCATTATTGTCAGTTTCACTGTGTAATGCCAAGATCCCAAGGTCTTTAATTAATCTTGTACACCAAGGTTCAAAATGTAAGCAAAGCATCGGAAATGTTATTTGTCTGAATCAAAGTATGGCAGCTGTTCGCCAGTTCACACATTCATTTTTTATTTGCAGTGGCATTGTCGAACGTGATACCCTGTATTTTATCAATTATGTCATATTCCAATAAACATTCATGGAAAAACGTTGGAATATCTTCCCTAGTATGTCGACCGCGTGACAATATAAAATCAAGGGCTATAGATGGATATTTCCATTCGTTGTCTATATAATGGATAGTGACCCCATATTAACTCCTACCAGCAATAATTGACGTCCATCCATCAATGGTAAATGACATTTTAAATTAAAACTGTTGTAGTCATTTCTTAAGATTCAATTAAAGCTCTTTAAATTGCTGTTTGACCTTTCTTCTAAGTGTGGACTGTTTTTAGGTATACATATAACACCATATTTGGATAAGCTTCGTGGTCGAAAAATGAGAAGATAAGATATTTTTTCACCATCCAATCAACTGTAGCTGTCATTATCTTATCACTGCTATTTTCCAAATGAAATGAAACAATAAATAATTGTGTTAATATTTATTAATAAAAAGTATCCGATTTTAATCATACTATGACCATATTACTAGCACACATATAAAAATTTATTAAAAATAAGATAGACTTCAAAACAAACTCTTGTAATAACTTCTAGATGCTTAAGAGTTGGTTTAAAGCCTTACTGAGAGGGTTAACGAGATTTAAGTTTGGAACAGACTTCAAAACCATTTAAAAGTTATTTTAAGCTTTTTGTTTTTTTTTTGAAGTCGATTTTATTTATTTTTAGTTAAAAAAAAAAGTTAATTTATTTAGTGATACTCAGGATTAACTTCCCAACCCCGTCACTCTAACATTGATGAAGCTTATATTTGAAATCCTTACAGAAAGTCCTTTCAAACCTGTATCAAGAGCACATATTCTTTTGGTGATAAGATAGCAAACTATTAAAACCGCTTATTAAAACAAAATAAATGTTATTAGCTATCTTAAAAAAGATTGGTATGTAGCAAAAAGTCTACTTACATACATTTATCAAGGGCACAGATTATTTTTGGTAATAATATAACTATAATCGGTTTATTAACGCAACATAAATGTTATTACAACCCTAGCACTACTTTTGTATGAAAAACCAACTTGAAAAGAATAAAGAATAAGTAAAAAATAAGGTTATTCAAACGAAGTTATTTTAAATTAAGGAGATATCTGCTTAATCAATATAGTAATTTATCAAAGTAGTAGGTACATAACAGTATATCCAGTCAGGATATACAGTCAGTATATCCTTTCTGTCATTTGGTACATAACAATAATTTTTAAAGTTCGAAGGTCCAATTCAATGTAGGAGAGAAAAACCTTTCATTCTAACCAAAAGAGAATTGTTTTATTAGGCATCCTAATTTTAAATAGTTTAGGAATCTTCTTGTGTAGTGTTGCCCAGGACATAGGCAGGACATACAATAAGCAAATTATAATTGTTACACACTATCATTTAGAAGCAACTTATATTACAGAGAAAGGTCTACGGAAAGAGGGGATCAGATAGAAATAGAATATCTTGGTTCCAAAAGTGGTTTTTCTTGATCACTTCAGGACTATTTCGAGTTGCGGTCAATAAAGTTAGAATTGTCATGCTAGTAGTCAACATCCGTAACGGACAGGTACCACAAGAAGAAGATCATTTAGAAAGAATCGAACCGCATAAAACAGCAAGTATGATAGGTAGGTTTTTAATGAATCTTAATTTTTATTACGTATCCATAATCTGACGTAGCTTCTGATCACAACCCAGTTGTTGTAGAATTCAGGTTATATCTAAAACAATTTCAACAGAGCCAAAATAAACACAACATCGATCTCTCCATACTGAAAAACACAAAAACAAAATTTAACGTTAAAATAAGGATAAATCAAGAACTACTGCTAGCTACAATTTATAACAGAAAATATCGGGATGCACACATCTAATAGAAGAACTTATAAGATACAAATAACTTAATCCATAAGATAAGATTACAAATAACTAAATAGAACTCAATACAAAGTACCATTACAAGAAAAAATACTGGATGACTGTCGAACGACTTAAAGTTGAAGTTAAATGAAGAACAGAAGGGTCATTAAAACTGTAGAAAAAACGAGACATCTCAAGATGCACAAAGAAATACAAAAGAAAATAAGATAGATAAATATATAAGAATATTAGAGAAATCGTCAAAAATTACAGACATATACACGTAAATAAACTAATTGACGACAACGAGCTGACAGCAACAGGCAACGAAACAAAAATACGAGCTGTTTTAAAGATAATAGACTCGGGCCTAGAACATCAAAAGAACAAAAATCGCGGATCAATGATAATAAATGAAAATATACTATATCCACTGAAAATATGAAAAGCGGAAAGGCTTCTGATCCAAGCTAGATGCCTGTTAAACTATTAAAGTTATTAAATGAAGGCACTATACATGAGTTTACCAAAGTCTACAAAAGGTCTATAAGAAAGCAGAATTACCAGGTGATTGGTTAACTTTTACTTTAATTGCAATCCCTAAAGAAAACAACGTCAAAGAATGTAAAGATAAGAGATCAATAAGTTTAATGAATGAAATTTTCATTCATTAAACTTATTGATCATTCATTCATTTATCATTCATTCAGATCATTCATTCATTCAGAAGATTCGTAACTCCACATTACTAGAACGTCTCAGCAAGACTACTGAGATCATAAAAAGCATCAAGCAGAGAAAGCTGGAATATTTCGGACGTGTAATGAGAGGTCCCAAATATAGATTGCTACAAAATATCATGCAAGGAACAATAGCAGGCAAACGCAATCCAGGACGAAAAAGAACCTCATGATTGAAGAACTTGCGAGATTGGTGTGGTGTAGATACAAGCATGCTATTTAGGGTGGCAGTGGATAAAATTAAACGTTCTGAAAGGACATGGTACATGAAGAAGAAGAATGAAATTTTTGTTTTTTAAATTATAGCTTCGTAATACACAGTTCGGAATTTCGCAATAAAGAGAAACTAAAGAGGCTATATTCAGCTTAAACGTATTTACGTAGCACTATTTAGGTGTGAATGAAGATGTTTATGTTTGCTTTGTAGATCATGAAATTTTGAAAGAAAAGCACATAGACAAGCGAGATATAACAATAATAGAAAAAGTATATTTTAACTAGACAGCGTTCCAGTGTTATTTATAGACGTTGCCGCTGGCATGTACCGCCGAGACAATGGTGTACCAACGAAAATTGCTCTGATCGAAAAAGTAGAAAGTCAAATTAAGAACCTGGTGTGTCATTTTCTACCAGAAATAAAAAAGAGAGAGATTCAAGTAAATCTGATGCAAGAAGTAATCATGTGTACAAGAATTAATGATTCTGCTACCTTTTTTCTTCTTAACAACGCTTGCCTCCCTTAGCAGTCCTTAGCTTGTCCCGTAGCGCTCACTTCACAAGAATTAGCGACCGCGACCGGACAAGAGAAAGACTGCCTCTCGGCATGTACGAATATTCTTGAGTGGCCCATGGCCCACACTGGAAAGTAATTGTTTCATTCCGTATTATATTAGACGTTATCTGTGTACATATTTTATTAATAGTAAAATCATCAGATCAATGAACCAAAGAGACAAACATGATCCATATAGATGTTGTCTACACTGTACCAAGGTGGTAGCTGCGAAACACCTTAACCAGTCCAAGGACCGAAGGATAAGTAGAAAGAAAATTAAATATCACCGACGAATCAAAAAATAATATTCGGTTAGGAAACCTCAGCTATCAGCCGGACAGAATTTACGATGACGACATTGCAAAAGGAAATTAAAAAGGAATCAATTTATCAGAATACAAAAAAAAACAATGTTTTAGATAAATAAATATAATCGTGAGTGGAAGAAGCTTAGTAATGTCACATATTACTTATCATATGTCAACTGCAACCTGTCAATTCTTCTTCTGTATCTGCCGCATGATATTAATGTGAATCATGCGGCAATATCATCATCAATATGAATGATATTATTATTTATTTTATATATCTATGATAGTAAAATATTAAATCAAAATTCATACTTGCGGCTGGGGTCATTACTAATCATCTTTGGAGGGAAATTCAAATGGACACCCCTTACATACATATCCTTTAGCGCCTCTTGCAGGCTATTTCGTTACTAATTAAAATTTGCTGGAAAATCTTACTATTTGTTGATGAAATAATCTCACATACCTAATCATTATTAAAAAATGAAAGAATATATAAAATGCACAATACAATAATTCACCATGTTTAGTTTTTTTACTAGCACAACACAAAAAGTCTTTGCTACAATACGTAACTACAACTAAACTTTAAAAACTAAGTAACCAACTTAAATTAAAATTACTAAAAATAAATGCAAACGAAAGTTAAAGATAATAAAATAAAATTGAAAACTTGTAAACAAACGGAAGAACTGTTATTACTTTTGACAGAATTGACATTGCGTAATTAAGCTTCCTTTGATTATTTCGAGCCTGTGCTAAAATAAATGATTGGTTAAAGTCTTCGTAAGAGAGATTGGCTCTCATTTCTCTTTATTAACTGCCTGAAGTCAAAGTGATGGGGGAATGTTCCAAAGTCATGCATATAAGTTTCCGGGCATGGATTAAATTAAAAAGGTCATCGTCCTATCTAAATGCATGTTGCCGTCGACCTTATATGGACGACAATTTATTAGATGGATTGACGAAAATTAATTTTTTTTTAATTTTTTTTATTTTTTCAGTAATTATTTTAAAATACATTGTACATAACTTTCTAACTTTAAATTAAATATATCACAGTTTGTACACAAAAAGTTGCAATGACTTATGCGGATAAGCAGGTTTTAAAACTACTTCACCATTAATTTTGTAGTTATCATAATCCAGTGACCATATTAACTCGTATCCCAAAGCTTTAGCCACAGCGGCTGAAAAGAAACTAGTACATTCCATAAACATTATTTGGGCACCGTGTTCTTTGGCAAGTTCTCTAAAAAAAATATTTATTGATACAAAGAAAAACTAACGTTACAATACGTTTAAGTTTAAAATTCTATAAGTATACAAGAAAGTAAACTAGATACCTAGATACAAAAATTTTAAATAATGATTCTAGAGTTTTATAATTAAACAAAAGGAAATAATTATGTATAATATATATATATATATATATATATATATATATATATAGGGAGAGAGATATATTTATATAGGGAGAGAGATATATATAGGGAGATATATATATATATATAAATATATTATATATATATATATATATATATATATATATATAGGGAGAGAGAGAGAGAGAGAAAAGGTGTACGACCGTCAATCCAATATAAAATAAGGATCACTCGAAAAGTGCCGGGTTTTTCGGTCAAAGATTGGAGAAAAAAGACAAAGATGATGGCTACTTCATCTATTTATTGAAAACGTTTCGCTATCAAATTTGATAGCATCATCAGTTCATCTAAAAAGAACAATATGAAAAACCTAACATCCAATGAAAAGTTATTAAGTATGTTACCTCAAAAAGATATGTAGCAGTCAGTGATATTAACAATTGTAAAGAAGCTTACGACAATGGACATTGTATAATTATGTTGTATAAATAATAAATTGAACTAAAAATTAGCACAGCAAAAAAACATGTAGTTGTACATGTATGTAAAAAAAATTATAGGTAAAAACTTATCATATATAAAAAAACAACATTAGTGTGGAAAAGAACTAAAAAGTTCTAGAATGCACTTCCAACAGTAAATCAATAATTAAGATTTCATTTTAAAAAGTTCAAATTTAAAAGTAATAATAAAATTACTACTGAGAGCTTGTCGAGTGCTGAGGGTGAAATGAAGGCAACAGGTGTTAAACGTCAACAACGTGAAAAGACGTTGTTGACGTCTTTTCCAAGAGGTCAACGAATGACAGAACAACAAGGCGTATTACTACCAACTCCAGTACAATAGAGCAGTTTATTTAAAAAATATGACAAAATTTGGTCTACAAACTGTTTGTAAAAACCAAAAACTGAAAGGAAAAGGTGGTTGAGATCTCCTTTTTTCCCTCCAGTGATCGGTTGAGATGAAATAAAGAACAAACAAGAGAAGTCAATCCAAAAAACCATATGTTAATAGTCTACGTTGTGACTGGTTAGCCAGCCACAGGGGAAGGATGATCAAACTTCCAACAGTCCAAGGTTCATCACATTTGGAACTGAATTTAATAAGATTCTATGAATCAATTTATAATAATAAAGTTGTATTAAACTATTTGTATGGAAACAATTAATACAATTGTACAAAAGCAACGTTGACATTATGTCATGAAATATAAGTTGCATAAATCTAGGATAATTTAAAGTAAGAGTTTATTATTTAAATTATTTTAATTTATATTTGAAAATTATTTAAAAAAAAAAAAAAAATTATGTAAATAAAACACCTTAGGTCACAATTTTTAAGTAAATAACATAGTAAGCCCAATTATGCAATATTAGAGCATGATAAATTTGGCTCACGTTACTAATGCCAGTTCTCTTATTAAGAGTATTAGGGTGTTTAAGTATATGACACATTTCTAAAAACTGTCTTTTGACGAGATTACGTTCAGAACCAAGAATCTTAACTCATTAAAATTTACTCTGTGTTTAGTGTTGATAGCATGCTGTGTAAGGGCACAAGTATGCTTAGATAAGTTGATATCACTGCGGTGTGTCGTAAGGCGCCTTCTCAGTGATCTCCCACTCTGACCGATGTAGCACGAGTCACAATCAGCACAAGGTAAATGAAGTTTTTGAAAACTAAAACACTCTTCGAGTGATCCTTATTATATATATATATATATATATATATATATATATATATATATATATATATATATATATATACATATATATATTTTGTAAAAACTACGACTGTCAATTTATATTAATAAAGTATTCAACTAGTGAATTCAGAGGTTTATTCGGTCAGTCAGGTTGGCAAAATAAAAAAACAGAAGTCAACTACTTCATAAGTTTATCGAAGACGTTTCGCTTTATATTTCTAAAGCTTCATCAGTTCTTTAAAATACAAAGATGACATAGAGTTTATAAGAAATACAGATCTAATAATTAATTACTTACAACTCAATATGTAGTATTAAAGATGTTATAAGATATGTACTTATGTTTACTCATAAATTTAGAACTAACTTAAAAAAATTAAACAGAAATATGCAAAAAATAACATTCGCAGAAACGAAGATTTACAAAAACTTCAAACGTACATTTGGCTTCATTTAGAGATGGTTTTCCAATGAATATATATATATATATATATATATATATATATATATATATATATATATATATATATATATATATATATATATATATATATATAAAGAAAACATAACACTCTGTTTGCTTTTCTTTAATTTATGTAATTTAAAATTTAATAGTTTTTTTACGCCCCTGTTTATACCCCCTCTGTGGCTCAGTGGTAAGAGCGCCTGCCTTTAAACCTAAAGGTCGTGAGTTCGAATCCCACCTGGGTGGAAATTTTCGTTTATTAAAAAAATTAATAAATGAAAATACTTTCTATCCTTGTGCGATCGGTACACACCGGAGGGACCGCAGACGTTCGGATACAATTAGCGTCTCTTAGCAAAGACAATGACGTCGACTTTGCTAAGTATCAAGACAATTACTCTACACACACACACACACACACACTACACCTCAAATTGTAAGATTGGCGAATGGATTTAGTGTCCGCAGTCATTTAAACACAAACAAACAACAATACGCCCCTGTCAAAATATTTAAAGTATCTTTTGACAGTGACATTGAGTCTTGTCATTATTAATTTTTATTACTACGATAAGAGAGGTCATTTTTATATTAGTTAAAAGCTTCAAATGTTGTTTCTCTTTGCAGGTAACGCAGTTTTAATTTAATATTGAACAACTTACTATAAAGCTGTTCTTTTTGCAGAGAAACCTAATTGGGTTTTACTAATGAAAGATTGCTGATTGAAGAAACAAACATGATTACATATATACCATTGGAACAACAAGTTGTCGTTCGATCGTTTTCGTGGTCTTTCCACTGATTGTCTTCCTATTGGGGAACAATATTTTGCCGCCTTTACTACTCTATTTGTTGTCATTCGTCTTATATGATCGTTACATTCTACTCTTCTATTTTTTACCCAGTACTTGATGTTCTCCATTTTGCATCTATGTCGTATATCTGTATTGTACTAGCTCTGTCCGATAGTGTTTTATTATCAAATTTTCTAAGTGTTATTATCTCTGCTGTTTGTCCTCTCTGTGCCAGGTTATGTTTCTGCCGCATATGTCACTATTTTTCTTTCACGATATTTTTATTTCTCCATACTGTTTCATTCAGGCAACCTGCGGCTCTACTTGCTCTATTCACTTGATCTTCCACTTCTGTTTTCAGCTTTCCGTAGCTAGATAATGTTATGTCTAGATATTTAAATTCCATTACTTGTTCTATTATCTAACCTGTCAGCTCCAATTTACATCTTAGTAAATAGGCTGATATAACCATGCATTTTGTCTTTTTTTGCGAAAATCAACATGTTAAATTTTCTATATTGCGTCGTCTGCATATCAGATTATTTTAAGTTGTTTTTCTTTCACAATCGTAAAATAGTTTCGAAACACAATTCAGATTTCTGCTTTTATCTGTGCTTTCTAAAAATTGCAAAGCAAAACAGACGTTGATAAAGGTGTTAAAAGAGACGTGGGGAATCTAAAATTTGCATTCCACGACACATCTTTTCAACTAAGCAGAAATCCTTAGCGAATTGGTTTCTTGTACTCGTACAGAGTAAATCCGAAAAAAGTGAAAAAGACAGCAAATATTTGATTTCACGCAAACAGCGCCTTTGTATCGGTTGATACGTATTTCGACCTAATAGGTCTCATCAGAACAGTTATTCAAAGGTGTTCTCAACGTGAAAGATCAATATTTTCTGTCTTTTAAGAAGCAACAATAACATGGCTTCGAATACGGACGCACTAGCGACATCTAATTTAACAATCGTAAAATAGTTTCGAAACACAATTCAGATTTCTGCTTTTATCTGTGCTTTCTAAAAATTGCAAAGCAAAACAGACGTTGATAAAGGTGTTAAAAGAGACGTGGGGAATCTAAAATTTGCATTCCACGACACATCTTTTCAACTAAGCAGAAATCCTTAGCGAATTGGTTTCTTGTACTCGTACAGAGTAAATCCGAAAAAAGTGAAAAATACGTATCAACAGATACAAAGGCGCTGTTTGCGTGAAATCAAATATTTGCTGTCTTTTTCACTTTTTTCGGATTTACTCTGTACGAGTACAAGAAACCAATTCGCTAAGGATTTCTGCTTAGTTGAAAAGATATGTCGTGGAATGTAAATTTTAGATTCCCCACGTCTCTTTTAACACCTTTATCAACGTCTGTTTTGCTTTGCAATTTTTAGAAAGCACAGATAAAAGCAGAAATCTGAATTGTGTTTCGAAACTATTTTACGATTGTTAAATTAGATGTCGCTAGTGCGTCCGTATTCGAAGCCATGTTATTGTTGCTTCTTAAAAGACAGAAAATATTGATCTTTCACGTTGAGAACACCTTTGAATAACTGTTCTGATGAGACCTATTAGGTCGAAATACGTATCAACAGATACAAAGGCGCTGTTTGCGTGAAATCAAATATTTGCTGTCTTTTTCACTTTTTTCGGATTTACTCTGTACGAGTACAAGAAACCAATTCGCTAAGGATTTCTGCTTAGTTGAAAAGATGTGTCGTGGAATGCAAATTTTAGATTCCCCACGTCTCTTTAACACCTTTATCAACGTCTGTTTTGCTTTGCAATTTTTAGAAAGCACAGATAAAAGCAGAAATCTGAATTGTGTTTCGAAACTATTTTACGATTGTTAAATTAGATGTCGCTAGTGCGTCCGTATTCGAAGCCATGTTATTGTTGCTTCTTAAAAGACAGAAAATATTGATCTTTCACGTTGAGAACACCTTTGAATAACTGTTCTGATGAGACCTATTAGGTCGAAATACGTATCAACAGATACAAAGGCGCTGTTTGCGTGAAATCAAATATTTGCTGTCTTTTTCACTTTTTTCGGATTTACTCTGTACGAGTACAAGAAACCAATTCGCTAAGGATTTCTGCTTAGTTGAAAAGATGTGTCGTGGAATGCAAATTTTAGATTCCCCACGTCTCTTTTAACACCTTTATCAACGTCTGTTTTGCTTTGCAATTTTTAGAAAGCACAGATAAAAGCAGAAATCTGAATTGTGTTTCGAAACTATTTTGCGATTGTTAAATTAGATGTCGCTAGTGCGTCCGTATTCGAAGCCATGTTACTGTTGCTTCTTAAAAGACAGAAAATATTGATCTTTCACGTTGAGAACACCTTTGAATAACTGTTCCGATGAGACTTATTAGGTCGAAATACGTATCAACAGATACAAAGGCGCTGTTTGCGTGAAATCAAATATTTGCTGTCTTTTTCATTGTTTTTCTTTCATTTGGAATTCTTTTTTAGTTCTTACTTTTTTATTTTATCCATAATCAGGTTGAATAATAGAGGACTCAGAGAATTTTCCTATCTTATTCCACTGCCAGCTTTAACAGGGTCATCTAGCTCTTCTACTTTTACTTTTTTTGTGTTATTTTGGTAGATATTTTTAATCGTTTTTATTATTCCTAAAGGTATCTTTCTTGCGTACAGTAAGTGGATATCGTCCTTTTATTTAATCCAGTCAAATACCTTCTTTATGTCTACGGAACAAAGATATGCCAGTTTGTTATATTTTAATGATTTCTCTTGTACTTGCCTTATTATAAATATAGCCTTGGTGCATGATTTGTCCGACATAAAACCTTGTTGTTATTCTGCTAGATTTACAATTTCATTTAGATTATCTGTTATCACTTTGGTTGTTAATTTTAGTGGTTAGTCAATTAATTCCTTTATAATTTTCTGGCTGCAATTTGTTTCCCATTGAAAAAGAGCATTAGGATTCTTGAACTCCATTCTTGATGAATCCGGTTTTGTTTTATTATTTTTTGAAGTAATTTTAGTAATTGTTTCGTCAGATCTGATCCTCCATTCTTTACCTCGTCCAGTATTCTGTACTCTCCTGGTGATTTTCCGTTTTTTTTAATTTTCTTAATGCTTCCTTTACCTCTTCTATCTTAATATTTATTTCTTCGTTTGTCGTCACCTCCGGTGTTGATGGTTTATTATCGTCACCTTTAGAAATAGGGATTGAAAGTGGTCTATCCATATTTCCTTGTTTGTGTTTCGTTTTTATTAGTTCGTTTATCTCTTTTCTTTGTCCTCTGATCATTCTCCATATTTCTTTTTGTGTTTCGTAGTAAAGTATTTTTTCATTTCTGGCTCATTTATACTGGTTCCCGGTTGTATGCCTGTTGTGTTTGTTGTGTTCTGTATTGTAAAAAGACTTTCTTTTGTATTTAACATTTTCTTTTCAGTTCCGCTCTAAACCAATTGGTTTTCTTTTTTGATATGTTAGTGCTGGTTACTTTCCTTTCTCCAAGTAATTCTTTGGCTATGATAATTATGTTATTTTTGAGTTTTTCCCAGCTTTTCTTGGTGTTATCGTTTTCTAATATTTCATTCCCAGCAATCTTCTCAGACACATTTGAAATACACATTATCTCTTTTACTCCACGCTCTTAGTTAACTATCATTTATTACAGTCCAACTTCCATATCATATCCCTGGTGGTATTAGTTTGTAAATATCTAGTATATCTTGACCAGAAACATTTTAATAGCTCTCCGTACATTTTAATATGTAATATGCGGTGCTTTACAGTCAGCCAGTTGTAATAGCAGACGTATTCATGATGAATTTTACCAAATTAAAATTTGATTAGCCCATATTGTTTAGATAATTAATTGTCAAATAACAAATACACTGATGGTAAGTAAAATCGATCTTTATTATAATCATAAATAGTTCCCTTCTAAATTTTAAAAATGTAATTAAATAAATAATCCAAAATTGAAATTGTGATATTAATTATTTTCATGTAAAAATTATTGATTATTACTTAATTCATTATCTATTAAATTGTCACTTTAATTTAATTTAATTCAACATTGAATGAACAATATATTGACGATATCTGATCTAGTCATATCCTCTGTACATGAAATGTACTTTTCTCGTAGTCAGCTCCGCTTGACGAATTTTCTTCGATCAGTCATCGATAGAAGCCGTTTAACAAGGAGTACCGATTAATAAAAATTTACATCGTAACACAATTTGTTAATTGAATTTCTTTCAGAAAGATATATATATATATATATATATATATATATATATATATATATATATATATATATATATATATATATATATCTTGTAAGAAAAAAGAGTACTTGTGACTCTTTTGAAAAAAATAAAAAACTGATTTGGATGGGTTGGAGTCAATAAAAGGGGCTATTTGTTGACTATTTTTTACTCGAGCTTTCAATTGTGATTGTGAAAAAATACAAAATATCTTACAAAGTTGAACTAGAAATAAAAAATTTTTTGTTAACTCACCAAATAAAATTAGTTTGTTATATAAAACTACTGCTTACATATTAATGACAAAAAATATTAATAAAAAAATGTCTTATTCTAATAAATGTTTCTCTGAAAAATTTTTATGAAGTTTCTTAACAAAAACAATTGAATTTGTAAACAAAAATTGAATAGCTACAAACCAGCCTAAATTTCATAAATTCTAACTTAAAAATTTTTATTTTTGACATATTGTCAAAAATAAAATTTTGTTTAAAAAATTCTTCTTTGTTTAGTAACAAAAAAGAAGAAGATTTATTCACCATTGATAGATGCCCGAAAAAATGTAACAAATACATGGAAAATTCAAAATGTGATATTTTACTGACTGCATATATAAATTACATAGAAATAATATAATTATAAATTTTGCTTAGATTTTGAATTTCTTAACTTTTGTTTAAATTATTATCACTTTTGCTAATACAAACCATTTCCAAAAAAGTTCTTTTAAATTTATTACTTTCACTACATAAAATTTTAATATTATCAAAATCAATAATATGGTCTTTGTCTATTACATGCTCTGAAAAAGCACAAGATGGTTTCTTAATTCTGCAATCACTCTTGTGAGAAATAATGCGATTTGAGAGATTTCTTCCAGTCTCACCAATATACTCAGCTTCACACTGAGTACAAACAATGCTGTATACTACATTTGTTTGATCTAATTTGTCTATAGGATATTTAGTTTTGGAATATAAAGATGAAATAGTTTTGATGTTCTTTGTTGCTATTTTTATATTGTCAATAACCTTTAGTGTTTGTATTAATTTAGGAGTTAATGATGGTATAAAAGGTAGCGAATGTAAATATATGTTTTGATTGTTGGATACAGTGTTTTGAGATTTAGCAAAAAATGGTGTTAAGTTATTTATATTTAATAAATTAGAAAAAAGCATCCTATGTAGCATATCTGGAGGATAAGAGTTTTCAATTAAAATATTTTTTAACAAATGAAGATCTTCTTGTAGATAGTCTGGATAAGAAAGTTTTAAAACACGTTCCTTTAATCCTGTTATAAGGTACATTTTCATCTTATTTGGATGATTAGAGTAATAGCTTATAAATCTATTACTACATATGGGTTTTCTGAACCATCGGGTTTTTAACATATTGTCTGTATTTCTTACAATGCTCATGTCAAGGAATGGTAGAGAATTATCTACCTCTTCCTCAACTGTAAATTGTATATGTTGATTATGATTGTTGAAAATGTTGACTGTTTCAAGAATTTTGTGTTTAGGAAGTGCCAAAACTAGATCATCTACATATCTTTTGATAAATGGAATGAAAAAAGTGCAATTATTGATACAATCACTAATAACATCATCCATGACATAGCTACTTAGAATAGGTGAAAGACTAGATCCCATAGGACTACCAAAAATTTTTATATTTAATGGTGTTTTTTATAAACAAATTTTTGGTAGCCCTATGGGATCTAGTCTTTCACCCATTCTAAGTAGCTATGTCATGGGTGATGTTATTAGTGATTGTATCAATAATTGCACTTTTTTCATTCCATTTATCAAAAGATATGTAGATGATCTAGTTTTGGCACTTCCTAAACACAAAATTCTTGAAACATATACAATTTACAGTTGAGGAAGAGGTAGGTAATTCTCTACTATTCCTTGACATGAGAATTGTAAGAAATACAGACAATATGTTGAAAACCAGATGGTTCAGAAAACCCATATGTAGTAATAGATTTATAAGCTAGTACTCTAATCATCCAAATAAGATGAAAATGAACCTTATAACAGGATTAAAGGAACGTGTTTTACAACTTTTTCATCCAGACTATCTACAAGAAGATCTTCATTTGTTAAAAAATATTTTAATTGAAAACTCTTATCCTCCAGATATGCTACATAGGATGCTTTTTTCTAATTTATTAAATATAAGTAACTTAACACCATTTTTTGCTAAATCTCAAAACACTGTATCCAACAATCAAAACATATTATCATTCACTACCTTTTATACCATCATTAACTCCTAAATTAATACAAACACTAAAGGTTATTGACAATATAAAAATAGCAACAAGGAACATCAAAACTATTTCATCTTTATATTCCAAAACTAAATATCCTATAGACAAATTAGATCAAACAAATGTAGTATACAGCATTGTTTGTACTCAGTGTGAAGCTGAGTACATTGGTGAGACTGGAAGAAATCTCTCAAATCGCATTATTTCTCACAAGAGTGATTGCAGAATTAAGAAACCATCTTATGCTTTGGCAGAGCATGTAATAGACAAAGACCATATTATGGATTTTGATAATATTAAAATTTTATGTAGTGAAAGTAATAAATTTAAAAGAATTTTTTTGGAAATGGTTTATATATATATATATATATATATATATATATATATATATATATATATATATATATATATATATATATATCAGACAGGTAAGGACAAATAATCATTAAGTCGTTAATATGCTGTGACCTTACTTTGATTTATTGGTAAGTTTCTTTGCAATTCCTTTGCCTCTAAGAGATGCATCCACCGATAAGACAAAAATAGATAGTATTTTATTAACTTCGGGATATCTTTTGAACAGATCAACTTGCCTTTCTGCGTGCTCTAGTAGTCGTACGACTTTTACAAATCTTTCGTCAGTTACAGGATATTCTTCGAACTCAAATTTATCTAAAAATGAAATTAGATTATGTAGGCAGAGATAACTAAGAACATAAGGCTAGAATTATTATTTATAGTAAATAAAGTATTCTCTACAATAAATATTTCATAAGTTAATACTAATTATTTAATTACCGGTCAATAATATAATAATATTTAGAAACAAAAAGGTTAAGGTGAATCTTTCATAAAGCAAGGTTACATCAGTCAAACACCGTTAGATTTAGAATTTAAAGCTATAGAGTATATACATGATAAGAAGTTGTTCCTCAATGACTAATAATAGACATTTGTTAAATTTGTTTCTAGTTCATTTAGTCTAAGCGCAAAGGGGGGTTGAGTATGCCCTTTTGTGTCCCCTCGTATATCCCCCTTAAGTAATTACGTAAAAATTAAATCTGAAACTGATGTAATTATTAAATTATCTTGTATCTTTTAACAGGTATCTTATAGTTGTCTAACAAAATAAAGTAAAATTTTATTCTTATTAGAGAATGCCTAATACAGAACTTCAAAAAACTGAAAACTTTGGAAAATACTTATTTTTTTCATTAGACTAAAAACAATCTGAAATTTTAACATACGATCTCGTCATTACACATCATTCTCTATTTATAGAATTGCTATGTGATGTAAACGTTTTATTTGTTTTTTTTATTAACTTAATTTGAAAGTTTCCTTGTATTTATTTGTTTATATACATATGAAAATAATATGAAGTTCATATAAAATAAAATGAAGTAAGCTAAACTATTATCATGTGAATGCGTTTATATAGTAGCGCATTTGTATATTTCAGTAAATTCTCGAAATATTAAATGACGATGGCACTAACTACTGAGAGTTAATAGCTTTGTTAGAAGAAAACTCAAATTGTGAAAAAGCTGACTCACTTAAGGCTTATCCTCGAAAATTGTAACGGTAAAATTCAGAGAGATATCTATTTCAAAAATATCTTTCTTTACGAAAACAAAATCCATTCACTAAGAATATTCTAAACGTCATCATGTACTAGAGGTTAGCTTTATACCTACCTTATAAAACCCCCTATTGTGTAAAGTCTTGGGTCTATACAATAAACGAACGGGCTGCCTTCTATTCAGTGCGGTTTTGAAATAATGTTGAATAAAAACATTCATGAAATTAAAATGAAAGGATTTACGTCTATTAGTAGAAGTGCGATTTATAAAATTAGTACTTGAATCCCAAATCGCGGGAGGAATATGTGCATCAGTTTTCAAATATTTATTATTTACTATATAATTTCTAAATTGAACCACTTTCACTTATTTAGGTAATAATGTATCTAATAAATTTATATAGTATAGTATAGTATATAGTAAATATTTATAAAATAATGAGTATTATTAATTTTAAAACAGTTTAAACGAGTTAAAACGTGTTTAAAGAATTAGAAGGAGGTAGCCCGAGCCCAGTTAAATGGTCAAGCTTATTCCAGTGGAAGCAATAAGGAGGATTATTTTTCGTTTTGGCACAGCTGACATGCTCTCTCTAGCACTACAACCTATGAAACCGCGGTAAAAAGCCTGCTTTATTTATACGGTTGTGAAACACGACGATTAAAAGAGACATCGAAGAAAGATATCTCGTCGAACTTAATGCAATAAAGTATGAGAATAGAAAGTACAGTCATGGATGGCATACAACGAAAGCAGCTCAAATGGGTACAGGTCCAATAAATGAACGACAGTAGACTCCTAAAACAAGTACCTGTATGAACCTCTACCGGAATCCAGAAGAAAGGATTGCCTTAGAAATCACGAATGGAAGAAATAAGAAACTTAATGAGCTCGAAAGAACTTAAAGAACAATGGAACAACCGAATTGAATGAAAAATGGACGCCGGAAGACCTTTTATAGGGATTATATCATATTATAGGTCCATTTTTGGGACTAAAAATAAATTTGAAGAAAACCAAGTTCATGGTATTTACAAAAGCACAAAGCATCAAAGTTAACAATGAACAAATATCTTTGTATAAATACCTTGGAGCATGGATCACAGAAGATACTGATTAGACAAAAGAAATAAGATGCCGCATTGGAATTGCACGGTCAACTTTTAATAGAATGAGAAAACTTTTTTGTAATCGCGATATCAATATATCGCTCCGGATAAGAATGCTTTGATGTCTTCTTTACCCTTTTATATGGAATTGAAGCTTGGTCACTTAAAAAATCCAACATTAAAAACCTAGATGCCTTCGAAATGTGGTGTTACCACATTTCGAATGCTTCTTGTTAAATGTGGTATTTTGAAAATATCATGGATGGATCGCAAAACAAACGAACAAAATCTCGAACAACTAGGAAAACAATGCGAAGTTTTAAATTCCATAAAAATCAGGAAATTGGAATACTTGGGGCACATCATAACTAGTAATAACCAGAAAATTAATCGGCCCCGAAAGAAGAATTAGACCCAAAACGAGGTGGATTAGTAAAGCGAAGGAAGACCTTAAACACGTGAAGGTGAGGGACTGGAAAATAAAAGCACAAAATAGAAGCGAATGGCAAAATATTGTACACCAGGTCCTTCAGAGTAGTTAAGAATGTTATATATATACATATTTAAGTTAAAGTTTTGTTTAAAATAATTGTAATTAGTTAGAATTATGTTGTAAAAAAATGCCCTAGGCCTTAACGGCCTGTTGTGCGTAAAAATAAATAAATAAATAATAGAGTGCAAAAATCGAAAGAATTGCGTTTTTTGCATTAAATTGTTAATCATTAAAAAACGGCTCCGAACTTTATGCAGGAAACAGGTAGGTTTTTTTCTTATAGGTCTACAATAACTAAAAACGTTGTCAGCTACCTGGATTATTGAGTGTCACGAGAAAATCCTTATAACCCTTTACTAATATGGCTAGACACGCAATTGAAGAAACAAACTTCATATATTATGTAAACTTTACTAACAAAAACGTTCAAAATAAATATTCCTATAAATATAAATAATCAAATTCCATATTCAAATACAGCAAAATGTTTGGGTATTGTCCAATAAATATTCCGTATTCAAATACTGCAAAATATTTGAGTATTACTCTAAGCTTTTATGTAAAGAAGAAAAGAAAATAATAATTCTGATTGAAATACAAAAAAATGTACTGGCTTATTGACCAAAATTCTACGCCGACCAAGTTTCTACAATAATAAATTATTATTATATAAGGAAATACTGAAGCAATAGTATTATTATAAAAACAGTATAAACATTTAGAAGGAAAATGTCACAAATCAACAGAAAATATTTCTATTCATATAAAAATTTAATCAAATTATAAGTACTTACTGCTTATTTATATAAAATTTCCTCAATCGGAACATAAACGTCTTCGTGAACTACGCATTTTAAAAACAATTAACACACTGGTTTGTCAAAAGTCGAAATAAACCCTAATAATGTTATTCAACATTATTTATGACCCACCTTCGAGAGGGTATTATACTTCTTACCTAACCAACCTAACCGTCGGCGAGAATCCAGAAACTATCGACAAGGACAGCCTGTACTGGCCGAGAGAGAAAGTAACATTTAGCAAAATTTGAGATTTTTAAAAAAGTTTATACCAAATAGCTGCTTTGTGTTACACTTAATGTTAAAAATAAAAACAGATTCGGAAAGTGGGTCAAATTCTGTAGTGCCCTATTTCAAAAAAAATTTACGTTTATTTTAACCAAAAATATTTGAAAAAAAATATTGTTTAAACAATTTATTAATTTACAACCAAATAGTGCACTAGAACTTTTTAAGACCCTCCATATAAAAAAAAATCATCTCAATATCTGCCATAGTTTTTGAGTTATTTGATATAAACTTTTACATTGGAATCTAGCTATGCCCAGAAACGCAAGGAAAGGCCTTAATGTGGTTTATTTACTGCTGAGATTAGATTAGAAAGTTTCTGATGTAGAAGACATTGATGATAATATTATTTGTGAAGAATCAATAAAATTGGATATTGAAGGTACTAAATACAAAACTAAATATGAAATACAAGTGATTGGGATTCTGATTATAATAATCCTCTGAACCACAGATAAAACGTCCATAGAAAAAACCAGGCAAAAATAGTAAATCCAAATTTGTCTCAAGTTGTAACAACAGATACTCATTCGTGCTCAGTAGTAATTCAACATTAGTCTGATTGATATTTAGACAATATAAAAGTCCACCATGGAGGCAAGTCAAATATTGAAGTTTTTTCACTATTTCTTTATAAAAAAGTAATTGAGAGCATTCTATATTTTACAAGTATTTATGCATCCCAGAATAACTGTCACGATTTTGAAATGAATAACATAGATTTAAAAAAAAATTATTAGCATATGTATATTATCTGGTTTACACTCTGCTTCAAGTTGATATGCATTGGTCAAAGGATGAGGATAAAGAAGTGCACATTTTAAGAGAAATCATGAGCCGACATAGATCTATATCTATAATTTATAATAGTGAAGAATCCGCTACATCAGTGTCACTTGGTACATGGACGTGAATCTACATTTGCTTTACCAGATGAAACCAGATTCGACAATATTGGCCACATTACAAAAAGATACGATAGTGCAAAAATGTAAAATGTGCAAAAGTAATACTATTTGTTTGTGTAAAAGGTGTAGATCTACACCCCGAATGTTTCGAAAATTTTCACCTTAAAATTTAATTTACATTTAAGATACAATATGTTCCTTTATTAAATATTGTACTGTTTTCCTTAAAAATGGGAAAAAATCTTTTTGGTTGTAAATTAGTCTTAATTTATGTGTTTTTATTCCAATCTAATAAATTAATTGTCAAATTTCCCTTTGTATATTGAACGGCCGTTAATGGGTTAATGCTATGTAAAGAATAAACTCAAATTTACTTTACTTATCTAAAAACTATTTTAACTGTCACATATGTTACAAAATCGAAATACGCTAATGACCCTGCGTGGTTGATGCGGTAATAACAAAAAAAAAAGTTAATAATAAAATCTATTTAATAAATATATTCCCTAGAAATAGAAAACACTACCGATGTTTCAAACTATTCAATGAACTTGTCCCACTATATAAGTACTCGTGGATATTATCCCATACTCGTGAATCGCACCAATTTATATTGTTACGTGGGTAAATATGTCTTACTTTTTTACATGAGCGAAGCATACAAAATAAAAATGACCCCGGTAAGAATTTAAAATTTTCTTTAAAAACGGGAGAATTATATAATGTGGTGGATTTATAAGAGTTTTAAATTAAATCGAGCCATAAATGTTGGCAGTTTGGTTAATGGAATCTATAGAACAATTCAAAATAAATATTTTATGCTTTGGTAAATGTTTATATTGTAACGAACAAGCTAATTTCGGTGTACCCCATGATACAAAGAAAAGAAATTCGTCCTTTCGTTGTACTATGGGTGTACCCCATATAACGGTTACATCTCTCGAAACGATTATGTGTGTTCAAGAAGTATCGACCGGCTGACAGATTGAAGCGTACATACAAGTGAAAAGAGAGGCAAACGATTCCAGATTATTTTAGTATATTATGACATCTATATTTAAATAATATATTAAAAAAAATTAAATATATTAGAACTACTCGTTTTACGAGCACGTTACAGTGATGTTACAATGTGGGGTAAATTATTAATTAAAAAATAAATTCAGCAGTACCTTTTGAAAAGTATTGTTCGTCGGAAACATCCACTTAGTTCGGTAGTGATCTTTGTGAGAAAGAACATTTAAAAAGTAGGTCTGTGCTAGACCAAAAATGCTGCTTACAAAAATATTAGTAAAACAATTACGTGAACAACTTGAAGAACAAGATAAACACTGCAGCAAGTCCAAATTCTTCAAAAACGACTGAAGGATCTTCTTAACAAGAATGGAGATAACCCAGATACATTCCGTTTTAACAAAAATAAAAGAGAAATTTAAAATGTTTTTTAAATGATTGAGGAAACTTCTAGAAAAATGATGATAAATTCTAAAGTGTTTCGAGAAGAATCGACAAGAAAATGTTTCTCAAATTATTCAAGGAAATTTCTTAAATAATTAAAGAAGTATGTAAACAGAACAATGAGAAATTTGAAGAAGTTTCTAGAACATTCGATATGATACAGAAAAAGTGAAGAAGCGACGTTGAAGAAAATATCAAACAATTAGATAGCATAATAAACAATAAGAAAGTGCTACTACCATTTAATGCAGTAGTTTTAAATCCTGAAATAAAAGAAGAATCACCGAGAGACGAAACGACACTTTATATGAGATTCAAATTGTCGCTATTTAATGGGAAGTCTTCTTGGTTCATATACTTTACACAATTTGAGGCTATTGCGACAGCAAATCGTTGGATAGAACAAGAAAAGGCTGTGTCCTTGACTGCTACTTTACTAGGTGTTGCTACGAATATCCTAAGTTTAAATCCAAAGAGTCAAGAAAAATGTTACCAGACCCTGTTCACTCAACTAGACAAACCTTACGGAGATGCCTATCTACAACAAGTCTACAGAACACAACTAAGAAGTAGAATTCAACAAGCAATTGAAAATTTGCAAGAGTATAAAGCAGATGTTGCTAGTATAGTACGGTTGGCTTATCAGGAGGTACCAGACAACATTTTAGTATAAATTACTGTAGATATCTTCGTCGATGGATTAAAATAAAGTGAATTACAACAAGCTTTACGCCTAGCAAGAGCGAAAGTTCTAGATGAAGCGCTCACTATTGCCTTGGAACTCGAAACAGCTAGTCAAGATTCACGGAGCTATCGAGTACGAACCTCTGAATAAGGTGACGAATAAAACGATAAACGTCTGGAGGAAACCGTAGGGAAAATAGTTTGTAACACAATATAACAAAACAATACCACAGTCAGAAAGCTAGAGCAGATCGAACACTGAGCAGGAAAAGTTCTTTCAAATTCTGATGCTCTGTCAAGACAACCATGCAGTCTAATTTATTTATTATCCTTAATTGGACGGACGACTTTGTCCTGTGGGACGATTCACCGTCATTAATGATCAATAGCATTCCTGCTTGTTCTTTACACATGATTACTTTTTAAAATCAGTATTTATTCTACAATAGATTTATTGAATCTTTTGCATTCTAATGACCGTTAAATGACCTTATTTTAAACATTATTGCAGCTATTCCGAACCGTAAACAATTATTTATGTAGACAAGAAAGATCGCCAACGCCCAATTAGAATATATAAAGAAATCCATTACTTTTATTAAATGTTAATGCTATTGGTTAATACAGGATGTTGTAAAGTGTAAGTGAGTTACCGAATTTTAAGTTATCGAAGCAATAATAAATAATGTTTTATAAAAGTTTGGTCACAGCTATCTGGAGATTCTCTAAATGTAGTGAAGAAAATCAAACTTTCGCTAATATAAATTACTTACGGTACATCAGTGATACGACCGACAGTTATTTATGGTTCAGTATGTTGGTGAAAAAAAAGGCTTTGCATTCTTGTGCAATCTGTCTCGCCATCCTACAAAGACAAGCGCTTCTAAATATAACCGAAGCCTTGAATAATACATGAATGGTATCTTTAGAGTCTAATCACATGCCTCCTTCCACTAAAATTGTATATTTTGGCGGTAGCCTTTATAAATATTTTGAGATTTAGAGCAAACAATACTTTGAGACCGGTCTATGTATGGAATATCCACACAAATACTATTGGGACTAAACTTGAGGACTCCATCTTTCTGGAACCCAGATTTCATGCCACCAGAACTAATCTTCACTGAGAAGATTAACACATGTATACCATCTAGAAAACACAAAGTATCAAATATTAATGGGGACTTATGAGAATATGGTTCATGGATGGACCCAAAACTGCTCATCATAGTGGATCCGGAGTATTTGGGCAGACATGTAATTATAATAAATCTTACTGTTTAGTTCAATATTTGATAAAGTTTATTACTATATTAATGTAGTACTAGATTTTAGTATATTCTATAACGAACACAGAGTATACTAGGTTCGCTATTCCCAGTCCGAACTGTCTAGTGAATTTAGTAATTATATTTTTGCAAAGTTAGTTACTTTTTGACAGACTAAAAGTGGCTGGAAATTACTATACAACCAAGCACACGTACTCATAGCCAATATTAATAGTAAACAAACTAAAAAGTAATTAAAATAGAACTTTGCGAATTACCTACAATCAATATTTAATTATCTGCACCATATAATACATACTTATGTAAAATTATAACAACTAAATATATTTTTTTAATATATATTACCCAAAATTTTATAGGTTTAATATACACTTCCACTATTTAGAATAATTCTTCTTTTTTCAAGGAAAGAAGTCTGCAAAAGTAGTATACTTGAGCTATTAATACTGTGAAGTAGGAATTGTTGTGTTGTAGGTTTCCGACAATGAATCTGTCAAAATATGTCCAAGCGAATGGAGTATAAAAACTCTAAAAACTTGGAGTTTTGACTCTGTGATCGTTCATTAATGTAGTGTCTCGTTTTACGTGTTGAATCTTGATAAAGGCAAGGATACCTACCGAAACGTTGATTAAAATGGAATAATAAAATTTAGTTCCAAATTTAACAGTGATTATTATACGATCTTACTTCAGTAAAAATGTCAAAATCGTCACTATTGATCCCATAGTGTGTAACGCTGCATTTCGCCTCAGTATATAGTAACTTTATAATAGAAATTGTTTTTTGCGGGATGTTTTTTATCCTCAGAGTTTTCTACACAGCAACATGTGATAAGCTGTCAAAATTATGGTAGAAATCGACCAAAACTAGGTATAATTATAAAAATGTTAATAATCTTCAGCAGTTGAACAATATACCCATATACTATGCAACCAGTTAGACATTATTATGTGTACAACTAGGGAAAAGGGAGGAAAAGTGGCCGCCTAAGCATTTTGGTTTATTTATACTACTGCATAGCTTTAAAAATTATACTGTTAACGTAAATAAAACTTCAAACTTTAGTTCTTCAAACTCTATTTACGAAAAATTTTTAAATAGAACAAAAAAATAAAAAATAAAAAAAAAATTAAAACGGTTTTTCAGACTTCTGCTGAGGGTCATATTTACCCGCTGCCGAGGGATAATAGTGCCACTGAGACTATTACCCCCATTTAAAAAATAATTAAATGCAGAAATCGCAAATGTAAATTTTGCCTTCAAAACTGGCGTTTTTGTGTGCCCATTGGCCGCAAATGCTGCATTGGATCCAGAGTTCTCTGTTTTTACCAAATTCGCCACAAATTGTGCAAATATTTCTGTTAATGTCCCTATTACGGTCATCTGCATCATCTTCATCTTCAAAAGATATCTTCTTCGATGCCTATTTTTCGTTTGGTTGCTTTGTTGGCTTTATTTCTCATTTGCTATTTCTTCTTCCGCTGTTTTTCTTCTAGAAGTAACTTCATTGGTGTTGATGTCATTATTTTGGAATGTTGCTTCCTGTTGCTTTTGTGGTTTGATCTATTATTTTCAACTAAGTCACCATTTGAGCATCCTGGTAGTGAAATTATGTCAACAAAAGATACTACAAACTTTTAAATTTTTTAGCTAGTTTAAATTACTATTAACAAAACTGAATCCTCTTTTGAAGCAGCCGAGCCTCTCATTATCCGAGCAGCAGTAGACTGCACCAGGTGGCCCATTTTTTTATATCTGGTTTCATCCTTTTGCGGGCATAAATAAACAACGGTGAAATATATGTTCCTGAGGCACTTATGCAGCACATAATGGTTTTTGTTTGACCTCTTTCCGCGCTTGTAATAAAGCTGACTCTCTTTTGTCCATTTTTAGCAAGTATTTTTCCGGGGTTTTGGACGGTTGTTATGCCTGCCTCGTCTGAATTATATATTTTGGATGCCGAAAATTTATATTTATCCAATATGGATTTTAAATTAAAAAAAAAATAGATTTACTTCAGTTTTGTTAAAAGCAGATACGTAGTTAATACTTTCGCCTTCGGTTTTCTTAATCGAATGGTTGGATTTCTTTTAAGGAAGCCGTTAAGCCAGTGATCTTCCAGTAATTTCTTTTTCTTTGGAAAATGGATGATGTTAATTTTTTTCTTCGGCGTATTTATAGGCACATTTTTTATTTCTGTGGGAGTTATCCCATAAAAATGTTTTGATAACTTTATGACCTGCTTTGTCAAAACTTCTTCTTCTTCTTTGGTAAATACAGAATTACGACCTAAAGAAGCAGCTATTGTATCATTTCGCTTTAGTGGTAGTTGAATTGTAGATCTGGAAATTACTTCTTGCAACTTCACGGACGCTTCTGCCATTATTTACTGCATTTATTTCTGCACTAAGTTCCTCAGAATTCCATAGTGTTTTGTCACTTTTTTTCTTGTAAACTCGAGGCATCTAAAGTACAAGAATTTATGAAGAAATACTCTGTATTATATAAATACAATTTGGGGGTAATAGTGGTCGGCCAGCATTACCTTCAGGCGCATGGCTAATATAACCCCAAAATACATATTTATACTGATCGACTCATAATCATTAATCACTTAAATTAGAGAAAGAACTTTTTATATAGTCTTAAACTGTGTACGTTAAAACTTTAACAAATGGGTACCAATTATGCAGCTAAATAAACTTAACTACATATTTCTAGATCCTTTAAAAATCTTGCACTAATACATCAATTCCAACAAAATATGATATTTTCAAAAATTCCTTCTTTACCGGCAAAACATCGTCTTTATAGTTTGAACGAAACACTGTTAGATGGTGCAACAGGTATTAAACGCGAAATATTATTAGGCCGTAAATGTAAATATTTCATGGCTACCATTACCCCCGAGGCCACTATTTCCTCCCTTTCCCCTACTAAAATACTACAATTTTTAAAATATTATATATATATATATATATATATATATATATATATTTATATATATATATATATATATATATATATTTATATATATATATATATATATATATATATATATATATATATATACGGATATATTGGGTTTAGTAGTCAATATATTGGCCTTTAAGTAAAACTCTTTTAGGTTTGCTAAGCTTTCGAGTTTAAGCCCTTTCTAAGAATATATATATATATATATATATATATATATATATTCTTAGAAAGGGCTTTAGTGACTATGTGAGTAATATATACGGATATATTGGGTTTAGTAGTCAATATATTGGCCTTTAAGTAAAAACTCTTTTAGGTTTGCTAAGCTTTCGAGTTTATTTTACTCTTTTTCAAAACATACTAAAAATTAACATAAAAAATTTACATTAGAAAAATGAAGTTCTTATGTCTTAAATAGGCTTACCCTTGTGAGAATTGTCTTTTAAAATTAGCAAAATTTTACATTTTGTCATTATGTCATTAACATAATGACATTAAATTTGATTTACTTTTTATTTCTGTCAAAACTTATTACTAAGGTTTCCATATCTCTTCTATTTTTTATATTTATTTTAGGTGAGTTTGACAGAAGAAGTGTCTATGTTTATGCAAACCTTCATTGCAAATTTTGATATAATATTAGTTATTAAACAAGCAACAGAGTTTATGTTACTAAGTATTTAAGAAAGAAAAAATACAAATAAAAATAAATTTTATCTCATTTGAACTTGGAATAATCCCTTTCATATGCGTAACTTTGAAGAACTTTTATATTGTTATTCTTTTATTTAAAAGAAGATTACTGTATATAGCACTAAGATTTTCAATGTCTTCTCTTTTGTTTAAGGTGTTTTGTGTAGTTTTAATTAAACACATTTCTAGAAACAGTCTTTTGTTGTAATTTCTTTCCCTTCTCAATATTTCTGTTTGATCATAGTTAGGCGTATGGCTAACTATGATATAAATAATCAAGTATTTCTCAATATTTCATCTAAGATGAAGACCAACCTAGTATTAAATATGAAAAGTAGGGTTATAAGTTTATCACATCCTGAATATAAAACAGCCGGTCTTAAAAAACTAAAAACGATCATGTTAGAAAATTCCTTCCCAGCGAAACTTCTAAATAGACTTATTTTTGGTATCTCTCAAGTCATCAGAACAAATCAAACAGAAGTTTCAACAAACAACCAAAATACATTGTACCACTCTTTACCATATATTCCAGGTTTAACAAATAGACTACTAAATACATTTAGAGAAGTACCTAATATCAAAATTGGAACCAGAAATATAAAAACAATATCGAAATTATATACTAAACTTAAAACACCCTTAAATAATAGAGAAAGCTCCAATGTAGTATACTCTCTACCCTGTAATAATTGTAATAGAATATATATTGGAGAAACGTCCAGAAATTTATCCGGAAGATTAACATCTCACAAGAGTGATATTAATCTGAATAAAGTACAAGCCTGTGCATTAAGTGAACATTGTATTACAATGGGCCATACGCCTAACTATGATCAAACAGAAATATTGAGAAGGGAAAGAAATTACAACAAAAGACTGTTTCTAGAAATGTGTTTAATTAAAACTACACAAAACACCTTAAACAAAAGAGAAGACATTGAAAATCTTAGTGCTATATACAGTAATCTTCTTTTAAATAAAAGAATAACAATATAAAAGTTCTTCAAAGTTACGCATATGAAAGGGATTATTCCAAGTTCAAATGAGATAAAATTTATTTTTATTTGTATTTTTTCTTTCTTAAATACTTAGTAACATAAACTCTGTTGCTTGTTTAATAACTAATATTATATCAAAATTTGCAATGAAGGTTTGCATAAACATAGACACTTCTTCTGTTAAACTCACCTAAAATAAATATAAAAAATAGAAGAGATATGGAAACCTTAGTAATAAGTTTTGACAGAAATAAAAAGTAAATCAAATTTAATGTCATTATGTTAATGACATAATGACAAAATGTAAAATTTTGCTAATTTTAAAAGACAATTCTCACAAGGGTAAGCCTATTTAAGACATAAGAACTTCATTTTTCTAATGTAAATTTTTATGTTAATTTTTAGTATGTTTTGAAAAAGAGTAAAATAAACTCGAAAGCTTAGCAAACCTAAAAGAGTTTTACTTAAAGGCCAATATATTGACTACTAAACCCAATATATCCGTATATATATATATATATATATATATATATATATATATATATATATATATATATATATATATATATATATATATATATAGATATATATACTTATATACAGGTTGAGTCACATCAGAGCATCAATCGGGCGTAATGTAGGATAACATAGTAATAATGTGTAAACAAATATGAGCTTATGCCATATTTCCCATTGAAATATCGAGTAATCAATCGCTCGTATACTCTACTCGGATTTATTCGCTCAAATTATAACACGAATGCCTAGAGATAGTTTAGAGTTACAAAAACGAGTTATTAGGGCCCACTTTTTATTGATTGGAGATGTGCTAGATTCTATGAAACACATTTCCAAAAAAAACACGTTTTGAATGGTTCTTTTCTTTAGCCAAAATAAAGGAATCATCGAAATTGAATTCATATTGCAAACTTAATGCATGTTCTGTTAATGCATATGCATTGATTTTTTTTGGTTTTTATATCACTACGATGTTATATCACCCTGCTGTGAAAATTACGAGATGATTCTCCTATGTAAATTTTATTACAATTAGTACACGGTATAGAATAAACAACATACGATGACTCCTGTATTATGAAAGGATCTTTTGTTTTTGTGTAAAGGTTCGATACAATTTTCACATTTTTGGTTGTAATTTTTAAGCCACTAACATTTTTGAAGATGTTCATTAGCTTAGGTGTCAGAACTGGAATGTAAAATAGGCAACCATAAGTTATTTTAGATGGTAATATTGATATGTTATGTGTCAATGTCAATATTCTGAGTGCAACCCTAATAAACTGTGTTGTTTGTTTATATCGACAGTCAGTAATATCCAGTATTTCTTATATATATATATATATATATATATATATATATATATATATATATGTATATATATATATACAATATATATATATATATACAATATATATATATAATATATATATATATATATATATATATATATATATATATATATCTAGGTCATGTCATCAAACTAGGAAAACCCAATCAAAATGCTGAAATTAAAAGAAGAATACAACTGGCATGGGGGCTTCGGCAAACTAGCATATATCTTGAAAAATACCTCCATTCCTGTAAACTTAAAGAAAAAGGTGTATAACACATGGATATTACTAGTTTGTACCTACGGCTTGGAGGAGACAGTAGCCCTTACCAAAAAATCTGCTAAAAAAAATAGAAACAACGCAAAGAGCAATGGAATGAATGATGCTTGGAATATCACTGAGAGACAAGATTAGAAACACCGAGATAAGACGTAGAATGAAGATTAGGGATATTGTGGAAGAAATTACAAAATTGAAATGGCTCTGGGCAGGTCACGTAGCCCGATATAATGACAGCAGGTGGACACGGAGAATTCTAGAATGGAGGCCAAAGACGAGAACAAGAAGCATGGAAAGACCTCAAAAAAGATAATATAAAGATAATGAAAGCATTTGGGAGAGAGCTACATTCAGGGCTGGATGGAAAATGGTTGACAAAGACAGTAGTAATTATTTCTAGATTATTTATTGGTTAATAAAATCTATATAAAGTCCAAATTTTACAGCACAAAAAAAACTTACACTCACACTTAAATCCTTTACTCTGTATATACCTATTTGGCTTCTTTCAGAGTTTTTTTTTTGATTTTCTTCCAGAATAATTTTTAATAACATCCATTACACCGCCTGCGGTGAGTTTTGCCATTTTCTAAGCGTGCAATGTTTATTCGTTCATGAACTTTTCGAATGACTTTTTCTATTTTCTGCTTGGTATCGATTCCAAGTAAAAATTCTGCCAAACCTTTTATAAATGGGACTAGTGGTACTGTTTTGTTATCATAAGATTTTTTTTAGTCATTGTGGTGTCCTGGGGATATTCTTATGGATCTTTAATGTGGTAGTCAACCTTTGTGTAGCTTTCCACATCTCAATTCCGTTGGTTAATTTAGCTCTTCTGCCTTTGGAGTCTATCTCTTAGCTTCAGGGCAATGATTTTTACTCGCGCATATACACTAAATTAGAAGAACACCTAAGTGAAGCTCAATTTGGATTCAGAGCAGGACTTGGAAGCCAGGGAGCCAGGTATGTCAACTGCGATATGTTTGCATGTTTAATTGATTTCGAAAAGACATTTAATAAAGTCCCACATGGAAAACTAATCGATATCCTAAAAACATCAGTACTCGATGGTAATGATATAAGACTGATCTCAAACTTATATCTCCAACAAAAAGCAACAGTACGATTAGAAAATGAACTGTCCGAGATCTTCACAGTCAAAAAAGGAGTTAGACAGGGTTGCATATTGTCACTGGCATTATTTAACGTATACTCTAAAAACATCTTTAGAGAGGCATTGGAAGAATCAGAAGATGGGATTGCTGTAAATGGCCAACTTATAAACAACATTAGATATGCATACGATAGAGTCTTGCTGCTAGATAGTGCGCAGGGGCTCCAAAGGATGATCGGTAACGCTGTAGAAGCATGTAACAAATACGGCCTAAAACTAAATTGCAAGAAGACAAAAATAATGATCATTAGTAAGAACACCGGCATAAACGCCCAAATTACAATTAACGATACATCGTTAGAAAGAGTGGAAAAATATGCTATTTGGGCTGCAATATTAAGGATACTTGGGATCACAGCTACGAAATAAAAATTAAATAAGCCAGAAGCTCTTTTAACGGCCTTAGGAAGATTGTCTGCATCTTATCTTTAAGTATTAATATACGCATAAGAATTCTTAGATGGTACGTCTTTAGTGTCCTCCTCAATGGAATAGAAAGCTGAAGCCGTTAAGAAGATGCCATAACACGATTGGAGGCATTTGAAATGTGGTGCTACCAACGTATGTTGAGGGTCTCATATATACACCACACAAGTAACATAACTATTCTCCAGAGTCTAAGAAAAGACAAAGAAGTTATTACCACCATAAAAAATAGAAAATTGGCATACTTCGGCCACATCATGCGTAATGATAAATACTGACTTCTACAGTTGATTCTACAGGGCTAGATTAAGGGTAAGAGAGGCCCTGGACGTAGACGTATATCCTGGCTGGCCAATCTTAGGAAATGGACTGGTCTAACGTCAACTGATCTATTTCGAGCTGATGTGAATAGAATAAAATGAGTCAATGTGGTCGCCAACATCTCTAAAAAATAGGCACATTTAAAAGAAGAATAAGATTTTTTATATAAAACCCTAACTATTAATAACTGCAATACTAATATATTCAAAAAGGACTTTTCTTTACCTTTTGACACTTTTGCGGCCGGGACTGTTGTAAGAACTCATTGGTACAGACTGATAATAAGTCTGTACTATCTTTAACCTTATAGTTTAGAACTAAAAAAGGTTTTCCAATTATTTCACCTTCTTTCTTGGATTTTTTGACTTCTTATTTCAGTCTCATTTGAGGTCCATGAAACGTTGAAACCATTTAAATTGTTTTCTTATCTTGACTCTTGAATAATCGAATTCTGTGTATTCTGTGTTTCTATTTTTCTTATTTTTTTTAAGCTAATGAAAAACTGCTGTACCAGTTGTCTGCTACAGGAGTGCGACATTTATCAAGTAATGGCTCAGATAAAGAAAACAACAGGTCCGGAGTGGTCTAATTCAGGTAATATAGACATACCCTGTCCACATATATGGAGTGGAGAAATTCCGTGTATATCCTGATATCTCAGATAATAATTTTATTCCATATTTATGGGCCTTACCGGCATTATATTGCCATATAATGACTAGTCTTCGTCGGTGTTAAATCATGGTTCCACCGACACATATTTCTTTGCCGGGAGTAGGTCTTTTTTAAGCTCTATTCGGATTGCCGAATATAGGCCTCTCCTAATTCTCTCTATTCATCTTTGTTGTTTGTAAGACGTTTCTTCATTAGCCCTGCACTTCTTTTAATATTGTCGCTCCAACGCATTTGCGGTCTTCCTCGTGGTCCGTTGGCTTTATATGGATGCCAATTCCCGATTTCTTTATTCCATCGGCCATCCTTTAGACGCTCGTTATATCCAGTGCATTTCCATTTCAGTTTGTCTGTTCCAGCTGTCTGTTCTACACCATCGTTTACTTTTGTTCTATCACGAATGTCTTCATTGGTTTTATGGTCTTTAAGTGAGATACCAAGCATCTGTCCTTCCATAGCTCTCTGAGTTTTCTGATCTTTTTTATGTTTATTTTAGTGAATGTCGAGGTTTGATCCCCATGTGTAAGTACCGGTAGGATACAGAAATCTAACACTTTGATTCGCAGTCTTCGACCTATATTGTTTTTAAGTACGTATAAGAGTCTTTTGAATGCTGCCCATCCCATTTTTACATTTCTGCTTATTTCGGTAGTCTGATTTTCTTTGCTTACCTTCACATCTTGACCCAGATATGTATCTTCACATGTGTTCTATCTCTGTCTCTTCGATGTTTATCATAGGTTTGTCATCTTTGTTTGACATGAGTTTAGTTTTGCTGAAATTCATTTTCAGTCTTTTTTAGGAATTTTGTGTGTAGCTCCTCAATCATCGTATTCAGTGCATTCCACGTGTCGGCTATTAGTACTACATTATCTGCGTATCTAATATGGTTAAAGTATCTTCTGTTAATAGGGATTCCCTTATTTACCCAGTCTATTGACTTAAGATATCTTCTAGGGCAGGTGTAAATAATTTTGAAGATATTATGTTTCCCTGTCTTACTCCTCGGTTGAACCTTAGAATAGTTAGTAGGTATAGATCTCTTAAATTTGTAAAATAAACAACTTGACGGAAGCATCTATTTTATACAATCTATTGTAAGGTAAAGCTGTTAAATTATCACAAACGTGGCAATTTTTCAGTATTAAGCAAAGTAGCTCATTCCGATTTAGTAAAACTTTGGATGGTAAAATATACTGTCTCGTCTCCAATAAACCTTTGTGTTCAGGTATTGGATAAGTCTAGTTAAAAACAGAATTCCTAAAAAAATTTTCATCTCGCATATTCCATGGACCAATTTATTCATTCTAGAAGACCTTCCAAGTTTGTGACCTCTAAGACCTTCTAAATTGAGCATGTTTATATCAAAAAATTATTAGAATATATCAACAGGACCTACTACATCTGTAACCCTCTTTTGTAAACCGGAATTATCAGTAAAATTTAGTTTCGCTCTCGGCTGAAAGCTTGAACTCCATCGAGGAATAAGTTGTGTTGGTAATGGTGATAGACGTAATTGAATGTCTTCCTCGGAAGATGAAATTGGTAATGAAGAATTTTTTGAACTTTCAAAAGGCACAAACTCGTCACTTGAATCTCTAAAATCTTCTGGATAATGGTTTTCACTTACTTCACTAGATTCATAGCTCCCTTTCTTACTGCCATGGACATAAAAATATGTCGGATTCATTTTTATAAACTCATTCGTGCGTTGAACAGTTGTCGTGCTTACACGTGTATATTAGAAATGTTGGTACAATCAATAGTTTTAGAAGACAATAGTAATTATTTGAAATTAGTTATAATTGTGGTTATAAGGGTGTTGTGAAAGACTAGTGCATTCATATGGATGTGGATGATGGGGGGAAACCCCCTCCTCTTCCGGACCCTATAGAAAACTTAGATCTAGGAAATAATCAGATAAGTGGTTCAAATCATTTAAATTTAATTATAGATTCTTCTGCATTGAATCGGAATATTAAAGATAAAAAAAATAAAAAACAAATTGTATTACAGGATAAGATAGATGAGGCTAGTTCTAATCCAGAATCAAGTTTTTCCGTTAACAATAATAATAATGAATCGAACAAAAAAGTAATAACAACATTTCTTTATCAGTCTACTGATATAGGCCCGTTTCAGATTTACATTGAAAATAAAATGGATAATTATTTAGGCCAAATAAACGCAATAAAAGTTGGAGAAATAATTTTAACTTCACATCCGGAATTAGACAAAAAAATAAAACAAATTCAATCGATAGGAAGAAATCGAATTCGGGTTTTTTGTAAGGATTATTTGAGCGCTAATATATTGTTAAAATCTCATATTTTAGAAAATAAAAACTTGTCAGCTTATATTCCTAAATTTTTAATATTTCGATTAGGAATTATTAGATTCATTGATAAAGATTTACCAGTTGAATATTTAAAAAATAAAATTAGGGCCCATGATTTTCATTGTAAATTTGAAGTGGAATTTGTTAAAAGAATGAACAGAAAAGTAAAAAACTCAAATAACGAAACAGAATTAATACCTACAAGTACTATTTTGGTTTCCTTTAAAAGTCAAACTTTACTTAAGTATATAGAAATTAATAAAGTTCTTTACGAGGTAGAAGTTTATAAACAAAGAGTTGTAATGTGTAATAATTGTTACCGTTATGGACATATTAGTAAACAATGTCGAAGCAAAATAAGATGTCTTAAATGTTGTCAGAGTCATGACACAGTTACCTGTTCATCAGACGAATTTACAGTAAAGTGTTTTTCTTGTAATGGAAACCATTTTACTAACGATTTTAATGTATGCCCGGAGTACAACAGACAAGAACAAATTAAACAAATGATGTCACAAACAAATTGTTCCTTCAAGGATGCTAGTAGTAGTATTCCAAAAAAAAGTTATGCAGATATTGTATCTAAACATTTACCTTCAAAAGCAGTTGATAATACAATAGTTAATTCTAATTTACAACAAAATTCTTCATTAGAGTCAGTTAATGTTCATGTAGCTTCAACATCGTCCAAGCCCTTTTCACATATATCACACCAATCCAATACTCGATCCATTTCTCAAAGACCGAATTCCCAGTCATACTATCAAGCCCAATTAAATAACTTAACAAAAAAAAGTAAAAGATCTTATCCTTTATCTCCCGATCATACATTGTTAGAGCATCAACCCATTATTAGTTCAGTTAATCTTCCTTTTAAGAAAGGGGGAATTTTGAGTTCAGAACAATATCAGTCCAATATTCAAAATGAAAATAAATCAGAAAATGTCATAAGAGAAACCGAAAATAATGAAATTGCAAATGTAATTTTTCGGATAGTTTTATCAACCATAAATACAATAAAGAACACAAATAAATTAGACATACAAGAAAACGAAATTACAAATATTATTAAAACTAGCTTAAATAACCTTTTTGAACATGGATCATATAACTCTATGTCAATGGAACATTAAATCGGCAAATTCAAATAAAGAAAATTTACAATATTTGTTAAATTATCTTAACATCGATATAGCTTGCTTGTCAGAAACTAGATTTACATCAAATAAATATTTTAATCTTCCAGGTTACAACATTGTGAGGGATGACCGTTTAGACCGCAGTGGCGGGGGAACGGCCATCCTTATTAAATCAAAACTTTTGTATACAGAATTACCTATTTCTGTTTTACTACCTAATTGTAATCAATCATCCATTCTTTTAAAATGTAATGATAAAAAAAATATTACCATTGTATCGCTTTATGTTCCACCAAAAACTAAAATTTCGTTGCATATTTGGGATCAATTCTTTAGTTCATTTAATCCACCTGTAATTTTTACGGGAGATTTTAATTCACATAATATTGCCTGGGGTGGGCCAAACACAGACCACTATGGCATAACACTTATGAAAGCTCTTGACCGAAATAATCTTGTATATCTCAACGATGGATCACCTACATTCAAAGGGAATTATTTGCAATCTCATTCTGCTATCGATCTGACAATTTGTTCTCCTTGTATAAAACATTTACTATATTGGCACACAATAAAAGATCTTTATGGGTCTGATCATTTACCATGCATTACACAAATATATATGGTACCCAAAGTTAATAAATTACTATCTTGTAGAAAATGGAATATTAAAAAAGCAAACTGGGATATATATATTGTATGGAGTTACAAGAACTGATCAATAAAACAGAAGTTGGTGATTACAATTATTTTATAAGAATAGTTGAAAATGCAGCAAACTTTTCTATACCTAAATTTAAATCAAATCAAAGTTCAAATAAAAATAAACAATGGTGGAATGAAAAATGTCAATTTCTAGTACGGAAACGAAGAAACAGTTTTCATAAATATATGAATAATCCCACACTAGATAATTTGTTAGAATATAAAAGAACCGATGCTATAGCAAAAAAAACTTTCAAACAAATAAAAAAAGATAGTTGGGAAAATTATTGTAAATCACTCAACAGATCAGTACCTCTTAAGAATATATGGAAAAAGGTAAATAATTTTAAAAATCGAAAATATTCAAATCAAAATCAATCAGATCATGATGAATGGCTTGCTGAATTTCACTACAATTTAACCCCTCCATATGTATCCCCTGACCCAACTGTTCTTGATTGTGTAGATATAATAGAACATATTATTAGTGGACATTATCTTACCAACCAGTTTTCACTTCAAGAATTAGACATGGCACTCAAAAAATCTGCCAATACAGCTACAGGTTCTGATAATATACATTATCCTATGTTGTTCAATCTTCCTAGATCAGGAAAAATTTTACTTTTAAATCTACTAAATGATATTTGGTTAAATAAAGTCGATATACCTTCACAATGGAAAAATTACATTTTAGTTCCCATACTTAAGCCAGGAAAACCAAAAAATCATGCATCGTCATATAGGGCTATATCTTTAGCATCATGTGTTCTAAAAACATATGAAAGAATGATAAAATCAAGACTAGAATTTTTTTGGAATCTAATAATCTTATTCACAGTTCTCAATTCGGATTTCGAAAAAAAAAAATCGACATATGAAAATCTGGCCAATTTTGTTACAGATATTCAATTATCACTCTCCAATGACCAGTCAACATCAGCTTTATTTTTAGACATAGAAGGGGCATATGACAACGTAAAATTAGACATATTATATAAAAAATGTGTCAAATGGGAATTCCCCAAAGTCTGTCTAAACACCTATATAATATATACAGTAATAGAAATTTATTTTTCAGAGAAAACCACTTATTCTCTGAATGCAGACAAACATCTATGGGTTTGCCACAAGGTGGTATATTAAGTCCTATACTTTATATTATTTACTCAAGTGATCTAGTTGTTGACATCCCACATAATATATCTATTTTGCAATATGCTGATGATATTGTTATTTACACACGCCACAAATCCATCGAGATAGGCCACAAACAACTCAATTATGCAATAAGAAATTTAGATAATTGGATTTTCAACAACGGCTTAATAATTTCCGAAGAAAAATCAGTATTAGTTACTTTTACAAGAAAAAGATATCGGTTTCCTCAACAAATAAAATTATCTAAATATTTGTTTCCATACAAATCTTCCACTAAATTTCTAGGAGTAATTTTAGATTGTAAATTAAATTGGAAGGAACACATAAATTATATAATCAAAAGAACAGAAAATAGTGTTAATTTATTAAAAACATTCGGTCATTCCTCCTGAGGAGGGGATCCAAAAATAATGTTACTATTTTATAGAACACTCGTTAGATCTATTTTAGATTATGGATCTATATTTTATCATTCAGCAGCAGAGACAAATCTTATAAAAATAGATAAAATAAAAAACAAATGCCTTCGACTCTGTATTGGATACTTGGGAAGTACGCCTATAGACGTTATGGAAACAGAAACATGCGAACCGCCATTGAATCTTCGGAGAAGGTTTCTATCTGACAAATTCGTGTTAAAGTTAAGAAGTCAGAAATCCAAGTTACTGGTTAAAGTATCTAGTTTAGCTGGTTTGGTTTTAACGTCTAAATATTGGGAACTTTATAAATCCAATGGAATCCCTTTATGGAATTATTCTTATGAAATGTTTCTTTCTCCAGTTAAGACAAATATTAACGCTCGCTATTTGTGTCAAAACAATATTATTATACAAAAAGAATATTATCGAGATTGTATAGTAAAATGGAAACAGTATGAAAAAGTTTATACTGATGGATCTAAATCGGAACATGGAGTTGGCTGTGCAGTTTATTATCCTTCCAAAAATATCAAACTAATATACACACTGTCAGATATGATGTCAATTTTCAGTGCTGAGCTTATTGCCATAAAATTAGCAATTAATCTGTGTTTAGAACAAGAAGAGGATAAATTTGTCATATTTACAGACTCTAAAAGTTCGGTAGAAAAACTTAATAATCTGTTTTTGAATCCTAATTTAAATTATATTCTTCTTGATATTTTAGAATTGTATCAAAATGTATCAAGTAGAGGAAAACAAATTTATATATCATGGATAAAAGCCCATTCCGGTATAGAAGAAAATGAAGAAGTGGACTATTTAGCAAAAGATGGTGCGAAAAATGGAAGACTACTTAGATTAAAAATACCAGAATCTGATTTTATTCCAATTTTTCGAAAGGAACTTAAGAAAAAGTGGCAGATAAAATATAAATGTGGAGACAAAGTACAGTTTTTTAAGAATATACAACCAAAAATAAGGGACAAACCATGGTTTGAGAATACACATAATCGTTCAATTATTCGGATAATAAGTCGAATGCGCTGCAATCATGCACTATTTCCAGCGCATAAACATAAAATAGGTTTGTTAGATAATAATAAATGTCTATGTGATAAAATTGCCGATTTACAACATATTCTTTTAGAATGTCCTTTAAAAAAAATAGAAATTGATAAGTTTTATCAAAATTTAATATTATACAAAATGAAATTTCCAATAAATGTTTCAAATCTATTGACATTAGAGGATAATAGTATCTACATCATATATCAGTATGTAAAATCTACTAATATTACTTTGTAAGCAGTATTGCGAAATATGAATATACACTCCGCCAAAAAAGTATCGCATCACCTATGAAACTGCAAATTTTGGATTAAAAATAATTTAAAACATGAATTGTGTACTGTTGTTTTTTGTTATTTTTTAAGTACATAACAAGTATTAAAAGAAAAATGAAGAATGTACGAAAAATAAAGGTTTTATTTAATTTATTTCATAAATTAGAAGTAAGCGCACAAACAGCATTGAATAATAAAAAATCAAAATCAAAATTAATGATAATTTAGTAAGACGTATTGCCTCCTCTAGCTCTTATAACATCTAAACAACGTTGTGGCATACTTCCAATTAATCTTCTTAGATAATCTGGATCGATATTGTCCCATTCTATGGTTAACAACCGTTGCAGGTCCTGAAGATTAGCTGGCGTCACATTACCAGATCTCACCCTTCTGTAAAGATGGTCCCAAACATGTTCTATTGGATTTAAGTCTGGGCTGTGCGCTGGCCAATTCAAAACTTGTAAATTTACCTCTTGAAGGTACTCGGTAACGATTCTTGCGACGTGTGGGCGTGCATTGTCATGCATTAAAACAAAGTCATTACCAATAAATGGGGCGTAAGGAACAACATGCATCTCTAAAATGTCTCTAATGTACCTATCAGCAGTTAAGGATCCTCCATCTAGCTGTACCAATTCGGTTTGACCCCTAAGAGATATTCCGCCCAGAGCATAATAGATCCTCCTCCAAAGTTTGTCGCCAATCTTAGATTGCATTGAAAATAACGCTCGCCATCTCGTCTATAAACTGGTATTCTTCGATCCGAAGTGTATAAACAAAATCTTGACTCATCCGTAAAGAGTATGTTACCCCAGTCGTTGATATTCCAGTTTACGTGCTCTCTTGCAAATGTTAGACGTGCTATACGGTGTTCCCTTGTAAGTCTCGGTACAGTGGCAGCTACTCTGGCCCTAATTCCAGACTCTCTTAAGATGTGCCTAACAGTTTCTGAAGACACACGTACATTTCGAGTCTCGGCTAAAGCATGTTGAAGTTGACTCGCAGTCACATGCCTTCGACGTAAAGCCTGAAGTACTAAAAATCTATTGTCCACATGCGTAGTTGCTCTTGGTCGACCTGATACAGCTCGTCTTTCATAAAGACCAGTCTCTCGGTACCTTACTACCACTCGTGATACTGTCGACTGATTTACACTCACTAAATTTGCCACATACCTCTGACTCCTTCCATCTTCAATGAGGGAAATTATTCTAACCACTTGATCTCTCGTTAAATTTAAATTTATATTGTCGCGACCTTCCATACTCAATATTTAATACGAAATTTTAAATTAAAGGCAAACTGTATACTTTTTACAAAACTAAAATAAACACTGATAATATAAAAACCGGACAAAATAGCAATTAACATTTTTTTTCTTAAACAATAAACTGTATTTACAAATTTCTTCTTCATATTTATTCTAGCCTTAATATTCTTATAGGCCAGAAAGAAATTATTTAAATTAACCAAATGCTGTCAGAAATATTTGTAATTTTATAAGTGATGCAATACTTTTTTGGCGGAGTATATTTGTAAGCCTAAAACGAAAAAAAAAAAAAAAAAAAAAACAAAAAAAAACAAAAAAAAAAAACAAAAAAAAAACAATATGAAAAAAAAAGCAAAAAAAAAAAGTAAACCAATAAATAAATAATATTAAACAATAAAAAATAATACTAATAAAAAGAAATAAACAATAAAAATAAAAGAAAAGTTACAATGGTATATAGAACGATAAAAAAAACAATAAAAATAAAAATAAGTAACGAAAATATTTAGGCATGTACTAACACACTAAAAATATTCTATCTTAATTTAACTTGTATATAATATTAATATGTATATAATGTAAACAATGGAAATTGATGATAAAACTATGAGAAAACATGACTGGCCTTTTGGCTTTGCCAGTGCCATTAACTTAGGAAAAAAAAAATTTTTATAAACTAGAAATATAATACATTAATAAAATAGTAACAAAGAAAATCCTAATAACTGTAATCCTAATAAATAAAGTGATGTGAATCACATATGATACTCACTTGGTATGAAAAAGAAACAATTAGAAAATTGTTTCCGTATCACATGTAATGCACGTGTATTTTAAGTTTAGTATCTATTCTACTGCTCATAATGCCACAATTCGAAATTTCAATCGCAGTAGCCTGTATATCCCCAACGCGTTGAAAACGTACGAGCACTAAAAATCGGTTAGATTGGCAATGGGTTTTAAAAAAATTTAAAAACGCAACATCATACAAGGGCGATCCAATAAGTAAATAAAACAAAAAAAAATTGCAAAATTGGCGATATATTACTTAACATAGTTTCCTTTTAGCTTAATACACTTGACCCAGTGATGCTTCCACTTCTTTAAAGCTCGGTACACATATGCGAGCCGAACGGTATGCATACGGTTCGCGAACACAATATTCGTTAATTTGTACGGCAGACAAAACTGCTCGCGAACTGTTCGTTCGTTGCTCGTCGCGAACCAAATTGTGGCGGTTTATTCCACGACTTCAAAAGAAGCTCGTCGTTCAGTTTGGACGGCGCTACTAAACGCAGCGAACATTTTTATTGTCTCATCAAATCGACATTGTATGAATGACGTGTTCCTTCCTAGAAAGACGTGAAAAAACAGTAAACGGATTATTGTACATTATTTTATTTTTGTTAAACAAGCAAATGATGTCTTGATTTACATTATTGAACGTGACTTATTTATGTGTGTAGAGGAAACTTTTGTGGGTTGTAACAAATCTCCCAAATTGTTTTTTTTTTTTTGGAGTCGGTTGAAGTTTTTGAAATTTTTTATTTATTCTAGCCTATACTAGGGACTCTATTACATTGTATAGTATATATATATATATATATATATATATATATATATATATATATATATATATATATATGTATATAGATAAGAAACAGAAACACAATAAATCAGTACCCAAATTATAAATAAAATGAATCATTTCGCACATGTGTGTTCGTTGCTGGTTTTCGCTTTCCATGGCTCGCGAGATGTTCGCGAACCGTTCGATGTAGATATATTTTCAACGAGCTGTACGCGTACCGTTCGTATACCGTTTGGCTCGCATATCTGTACGCGCCTTAAGGCATACGAACGGTACGCGTACAGCTCGTTGAAAATATATCTACATCGAACGGTTCGCGAACATCTCGCGAGCCATGGAAAGCGAAAACCAGCAACGAACACACATGTGCGAAATGATTAATTTTATTTATAATTTGGGTACTGATTTATTGTGTTTCTGTTTCTCATCTATATATATATATATATATATATATATATATATATATATATATATATATATATATACTATATAATGTAATAGAGTCCCTAGTATAGGCTAGAATAAATAAAAAATTTCAAAAACTTCAACCGACTCCAAAAAAAAAACAATTTGGGAGATTTGTTACAACCCACAAAAGTTTCCTCTACACACATAAATAAGTCACGTTCAATAATGTAAATCAAGACATCATTTGCTTGTTTAACAAAAATAAAAATATGTACAATAATCCGTTTACTGTTTTTTCACGTCTTTCTAGGAAGGAACACGTCATTCATACAATTTCGATTTGATGAGACAATAAAAATGTTCGCTGCGTTTAGTAGCGCCGTCCAAACTGAACGACGAGCTTCCTTTGAAGTCGTGGAATAAACCGCCACAATTTGGTTCGCGACGAGCAACGAACGAACAGTTCGCGAGCAGTTTTGTCTGCCGTACAAATTAACGAATATTGTGTTCGCGAACCGTATGCATACCGCTCGGCTCGCATTATGTGTACCGAGCTTTAGATATATTTTCAACGAGCTGTACGCGTACTGTTCGTATACCATTTGGCTCGCATATCTGTACGCGCCTTAACATGTCTGATAAATATGTTTTCTCGAGATCTGCATAGTAAGCAGACCGTAGCGGCGAATCTGCTCTTCATTCGACTTAACTTTTTGCCCGGCGAGTGACTTTTTGTAAAACAGTTTTGTAATCCAATTCGACCAATTTTGTCAATTAATTACTATTTAACTGTAAATAAGCCACAATTAAAGGTAAAAATACGTTTATTGATGTTTTCAATTTCCACTTCGGAAATCGTTCTCAAAATACAAACAGTAAATTGTAAATTGGAAATTAAAACATCAATAAACGTATTTTTACCTTTAATTGTGGCTTATTCCCAATTAAATAGTAATTAATTTAAAATGCTACAAGAAAATAGCTTAAGAACAATTTTGTAGAAGTGACGGCAGAAGTGTGAGCAGGTACGGTGTTTTTCTTCGCCAAATAGGGTCATTTGTTTCTGCAATACGAATAGCAGACTTATCGTGGCATCTCAGTTAGTAGTAGATACACTTGGACGTTTATGCCGAAGGATATTAGTGGTGTTACAGAAGAATACTGCAATTAAAGTGGATTCGGCAAAAAAACCTGTTAGAAGACCAAAGAGGAGATGGAGGGGACGAAGTAGATGACGATGCCAAAACCCTCCTAAAAACAAATAGCATTAGATCGAGATATTTGGAGAAGCTTACTGCAGGAGGCCAAGACCCGACTTGGACTGTAGTACCATTAAATGCATGGAATAACAACATCAGTACTACTAAACAACATATTTGCTTTTCTAAACTACTCTGTTAAAATATTCATTTATATATTTTTATGTCATAACCAAATAATAAGCAATTATATAACTAATATGTAAAATACTATATTGGAGCCAACTCAAAACTCTTAAAACTCGTGGTTTGAGTTTCGAAATATCATATCTCTGCTTCTGTGTATCTAAATAAAAATATACCTCTTTCCAACATTACATTAAGGCAAACTCCCACAATCCTTCCGTTACATTCTGCAATAATACTTAAGCCATTATTAAATCCTTGCAGTGTAAACGACTCCAAATCGTGACAAATCGGGCGTTCTTCTGTTATGATTCCTACAGATTCATTGCAAGGTTCTTGTTTGAAGAAGAATTCTCTAAGATGATCTCGAACTGCTTCTTTTTCATCAGCACAAGCAAGTCTGATATTGACAACTTCATTCTAAAAATATTATTACTTAATAAAAAAAACAACAAATAAAGTGAGAGAAATAATTTACGACAATTATGAGATAAGTTTCATATAAATTTGAAACTTATCTCATATTATTGTTTAGAATTGCAGTATTGTTTAGAATTGACCTTAATAAATAGTTGCCTACAGGATTTTCTTCTCATAATTAAGAGGGCATAAGATTTCTAATTCTTACATTCAAGCATTATCCAGAAAACTGATTTCTCTAGCATAGTTTTTACTTTATTGCTAATTTTTCTTTGGGGTCAAAGATAACAAATGAAGAAATATATGCACACCAAAGTATCAAAAAAAGAATACTCTGTTTCCGTTTCCGGGCGAGATACCTGTTCGAACTGTAAAGGTCGATTCTCACTATACGTTACGTTTACTTTCCATACCCGTTCCATATACTTCCCATTATTTTAACCACCATTCTCAGTAGACGTCGCGTTTACTTTTCGTCTACGTTCACATTTTATTCCAAGTAACATTTTATTCCAAGTTTTTGACAGGAATAAGAGTGGTTTTTCCTGCTTGACAAAATGTGGTCTGAAGAAAATTAAATAATAACAGCTATTATATCGGATGAAGAAAATAATTTAAATACAAAAAGGAAACGGAAATATTGGATACATAATACTATATTGAAACATACTGAGAAACAGAAATACAGAAACATAACTGTGTTTAAAGAACTTTGACGATACTAAATTCTTTGAATATTTTCGAGAGCCAAAATTCAAGTTCTTCGAATTACTTTCGTCTATTAAGAACTAATAACAATAAAGGATGCTAGATTCAGGGAATCGATTAAGCTAAGCAAACACCGTGTGTTTGTTTAAGGTAAGTTTATTATTTTTTATTATAATATTTTTACAAATTATTATACACAACAATTAACATAAGTTATCCTCACTATAAAAGTATGTTGCGAGATAACACCCTACCGAAGTTGAAGGTGAGGGTGATGATGGAGGTATATAAGACGCAGGCATCATTGGGGTAGCAGCCTATCCACCATCATTTTGATGTAACAATGTCGAAGTTGATGGTTAGGATGTTGATGGGGTTATATACGGGATAGGCAACATTGGGGAAGCACTCTGTTCACCACCATTTGATGTAAAAATGATGCTGTATGGAGCTGATGGTTGACCTTGCGTTTGTAAAATTTGATCTAATTCTAGTTGTTCAACTAGATTAAAAATTTTATGTTTTGCAATATTCCGATGATATGAAGTAAACTTTTTAAATTTGGCACCAATGCTCTGAAAAAGTACATCAGTTGTGGCCGGTTTTAAAACGACGATTGTCTTCAGTTTCCTGTTTTCGAATGAGATATTTCATAAGCTCTGAACTTGCAGAAGCCTCATTGTTTGCTACTTTTTAAGCTTTTTTGCTAAAAACTATCTTTAGGTTCTTTATTAAAGTTGATTCATTTTCATCTCTGGATGTTAATGGAGTATCTTGCGCACGATTATTGGAATATTTGGAATTTTCCTAACTGTTTAGGAGCAATTGGTGGGAAACACGTTGTAATAAAAGCTCCTGCCAATTTCGGCTCTCAGTTTTTTAAATATAAAAAAACTTTTTCGATTGTTCTTTTAGCATTAGTTGACGCTCGATGCAATTTTATAACTGTTGATATCGGATCGTGTGGCAAAAATAGTGACGGTATTTTCACGCATTCTAATTTAGGAAAATCTTTAAAAAACGGTGATTTGAATATTCCTGACCTAAAAAAGTTTCCAGGCTCATATTTATCCTAACAACTTTCTACTGAACCGCCATGTAATAATATTCGCACTATCCATACCGTACCCGACACGTCGCAGCTTGTCGCAGAAAAAATACGTGGCTGGTAATCTTGAACTCGAGGCTCCGGGAATGGTAGGTAAACGGAACGGAAAGTGGGCATATACTATATGATTTGTATTTAATAATATTTTATGTAAATGGAAAGCCACGGATATGGAAAGTCAACGGAACGTATAGTGAGAATCGACCTTAAAACTGCTAAAATTGCTGAACCAAAACAATAAAACGTACTTCCTAACATTTATTATTTGCGATTTACTCCAGTCGTCAGAGACAAAAATCTCACTGAAGCTTTATAAATTATACGAATAAGCTGAATTTTGCTGAGAATTTCAATTTTGGGATCTCAAAAAATATGTAAAAAAGTTATCAATTTTATTAATTATTGTTTATAATTTTTAGTTTTATTACGTTTAACGATTATGCATTTTTGGAGCAACAAATTAATTTAAAATTTTTTATAATTTTGCAATATTGAAGACTTTTCTATATTTTAATAGATATAATGTTTGTATTTAAGTATAAATAGACCTTTTTAGCTGTAAGCCAAAATTCTAAAAACTGCATTTTTCGAACTGTCGCAATTGTTGTTAAAAGAAAAACACTGAAATTTCTGCAGAAAACTTAATAGACAAGGTGAAAAGCTTGCGTTCGTTTGGGAAAAATACTCCCATGAGATTTTCTCCATAATCACCTTCATGAGATATACCAAAATGAGGTTCAAGAGTTCGCTTAGGACAAAAGGTGTTCAAATTTTAAAATTGTAACAATCAATTTTTCAAATTTTTTTGTATCATTCTGAACACAATAGGTCTCTCGTATTTTTTCTGTAAACATGATTATTTTTGAGTTATAAACAATTTAAAACTGAAAAAAAAAATGTTACGATTTTCAAGACTCAAAAACAAAAACTTTTGAATTCACCAAGCACCTAAACTTAAGTTTCGGTTCAAACCTTGTTATATCATTTCCCAATAAGTATTTGGGGCTTATTTAATTTTAAAATATCGTTTTTAACCGTTAATAAAGCGCTTATGACAGAACGGTAGCTCGGGTTGCAGTGTGTGTATAAGAGAGAGAAACAATTATTACTATTTAAATGGGAATAAGCCACAATTAAAGGTTAAAGTAAGTTTATTGACGTTTTAATTTTCACTTCGGAAAACGATTTCTGAAGTGGAAATTGAAACGTCAACAAACCTACTTTAACCTTTAATTGTGACTTATTCCTATTTAAATAGTAATTAGTTTAATAATAATAAAAAATGTCTTCATTAACAAACAAATTAATTTTCCCTTACAATAAATATTTATATCAGTAGGGCAAGATTCAGTTTGTATACCACTATATAACTGCGACATACAACTGTTCTTCCACCTAACCCCCTAAAGATAGGATAGATATTTTTTTTTAACCTATTCTCTATCCTTCCATTGTTGGATATAGGTCTCCCCCAGTTCTCTCCATCTTTCCCTATCTTGAGCTGTTCTCTGCCATGTGGGACCTCCTTGTTTCCTGATGTCATCTTTCCACCTCATCTGTGGTCTGCCTCTTGATCTCTTTGCATTGTATGGACGCCACTTTCCGATGGCATTGTTCCATCGTCCGTCTTGGAGACGTTCATTGTGTCCAGCCCATTTCCATTTCAGTTTTGCTGCTTGTTCTATCGCGTCTACTGTCTTTGTTCTGGTTCTGATCCACTGGTTACGTTTTCTATATCTAAGTGATAAACCCAACATTTGTCTCTCCATCGCTCTTTGTGCCTTCCTTATCCTATCCAAATTGTCGAAAGAAAATGTAAAAAGTATTTTTGAAGTGTGTATATTTTAGGCAATTCCTAGCTGAGCGCTTTAGGCTTTACAAAGCCATCATCAGAGCTATGGTCAATTTTTTAAATACCACTATAACGGAGAGATCTCATTTCCTTATATTTCCAAATTATGATTTTTGTTGCAATTCTTAGAACATATAAAAACATATAAAAACCGACACTGGACTTCACAAACACGTTAAAAAAATTGAAAAAAATTTTTTGTCATGGTGCGGGTGTAAGAACCCGACCATTGTTTGATCTGAGGAGGTGAGCAGAATTCTGCCAGATTCTGCCTACCTCCTCAGATCAAACAATGGTCGGGTTCTTTTGATATTGCCAGAGCATTACACAATAATGACTTGGTAGTCGATTTATAGTCGATCTTGGTAATCTTGGTAGTCGATTTACGGATTTGATACAGAAATTTTAAAACGGCTTAAGCTCTTTGCAAACAAATACTTACGTGATATGTAAACCTTTAATCTTCGTTGAACCAAACCCCTAGGCTTTTGATCTTTTTGCTAAAAATAATTTTTTAATTTTCTAAAATAATTCGATTTTCATAATTCTCGAAAAATATTTTCCTGTGGAGATTCTTTCCAAAAATGATACCCTGAGTTTTTGATGTATTCAATTTTAAACAATGATTTTGAGAAAAAATCTGCAGATAAATAAGGTCATGATTTATTGCATTTACCGCTTGGTCACACTCATTTGGATTAAATGACATATAGAGTTGGGTATCGTCTGCATAATAATGCTGTAAATAGGATAAAAAAAACCGGACTGCATCGTAGAGATTTGTTGTTATTTTTTAAATGAGTTTGTCACTGAATATCGACTACATTTTCCAAAATTTTAGATAATGTAGGCAGTCCACTTACTGGTCATAATTCATGAATGCTTTTTGTAATTTTAGTCTTCGGTAAAGTAATATGTGCCCGTTTCTATTTAGTGGGAAAAAATAAATTTGTTAAGCAACAGTTAATGATATGTGTGATATACGGTACAATAAATGAAATAAACAGTTGAAGCATTAATATGTTAATAACATCAGCACCAATAGCTTTACTTTATATATTATTATTAATATGTAAAATATTAATTTTAGATACTGATTTAAAAATAAGAAAAGAACAGAGGGAATACTTAAAGTTATTTTAATTACTATTTAACTGGGAATAAGCCACAATTAAAGATAAAAATACGTTTATTGACGTTTCCATTTCCACTTCGGAAATCGTTTTTAAAATACAAAAATCGTTTGTATTTTGAGAACGATTTCCGAAGTGGAAATTGAAACGTCAATAAACGTATTTTTATCTTTAATTGTGGCTTATTCCCAGTTAAATAGTAATTAATTTAAAATGCTACAAGAAAATAGCTTCAGAACAATATTAAAGTTATTTTCATAGAATATTTGTGTATCAATGTCTGCTTTCATGTTTAATATGACTTCAATAAAGTGTTTATTTATCTCATTTGCATTCCAAATGAGTTTTATTGCGAAGTTATTTTTGGTTTTGCAATTATTTACCAAATATTTTAAATCATTTCACATATCTTTAGAATATTGAGCATGCATGTATTTAAAATATGATTTTTTCTCCCTTATATTACCCCCTTAGTAACAGCCCTCATGGCTGTTACTAAGTGACGCAATACTTTGTAGTCATTCCATTGATTTATATTTTTCGTAAACTAATCACCGAGCATATTTCTTTGAAATTCTAAGTCTGATATGGAACATGTATGTCAAGTAAAGTAATGATATTATTAGAAAGAAAACCGACTTTACTGTCTTGTATATCTGGCAATTCATATAATATTCTCCATGGTATAGATTCCACATCTGATTTAAATTGACTGTAAATTAAATTTTTGAAATTCCGAGTAGTAATAAATTTGTTTGTATTAGTTTTGACATCACAACCAAGTTTTAAAACAATCTTTTCATGATCGCTTATTTCTGGGATATGTTTTACTTCAATAGACAAAATTTTGTCCTCAGTAAATAAAATTACATAATCAAGCAGAGTCGATGTGAACTGCTGATTCTAGTTACTTGATTTACCATCTGCTTTAATCCAAGACCATCTAATACATCTGTAATGAACTGTGTGGAATAAATATTGATATTCAACAGATCAACATTAAAGTCGCCCAAGCAGAGTAAATGATCTACACTTGGCAGTACTAATGATAAAATTGTTTCCAAAACTCCAAAGAAAGTTTTATAAAATGCTTCATAAGGGTTATATAAAACACCAGTACACCTTTAAAATGCACAAGAAAATAGTTTCAGAACAATAGAGAGAAACAAGATCTATGACACAAATTTTTGTTGATTTGAATTCTCATTGTACAAATAAGTGTCCGCCCTGCCGTGCGCTGTTCATTAGGTTTATTTTTATTTTAGGTTTTTTAGATCAATATGAACAAAAAAGATCTGTTATAAGTTTTCTCTAAACTTGATCGTTTTCGAGTCATAAATAATTTAAAACTGAAAAAACATGCAAAATTACCATTTGCACACAAACATGAAAAAAAAAATTATTTTTGAAATCATCAAGTGACGTAAATTCAGTTCTATCAGCACCCGACAAAAATTCTGGGCTTATTTCATTTTAAAGCATTGTGTTTATTTAATAATTGTACAATTGCACGTATTTGTACAATGAGAATTTAAACCAGCAAAATATGTGCCATTGATCTTGTTTCTCCCTCTTCTACACTTTCATAAGCGCTTCTTTAACGATTAAAAAACAATGTTCTAAAATTAAAAACGTCCAAAATATTTACAGGGAACTGATAGAACCAGGTTTGAACTTGAATATAGGTCCTTGGTAAATTCAAAAATAATATTTTTAGGTGTGTTTTTGAGTCTTAAAAATCGTAATTTTGCGTTTTTTCACTTTTAAATTGTTTATAACTCAAAAGGTTTAGAGAAAAATTACAAAAGACGTATTTTGTTCTGAATGGTAGAAAAAATTCAAAAAAAGAAGTTTTTCGTCTTGTTTAATAGATTTGCTTACTATAGGCATTGTTTGGGAAAGTATGTAGTATTTATTTTCATATTTTTTATTTAATATTTTTCTTTCACTGTACTATAATATGATCTAATTTAATGGTATATTCTTATTTATTTGCTTTAAAATGTATTGTTTCCTGTTATTTCGTAAAATCTCATTGTCAAACTGGCTTTAGCACATGTCTGTTTGTAAGTTCGAAGATGTTGACTTTCTTTTGTTATTTGAAAATTATATCGCCATTTAAAAGCGCATTACAATAGCGTTGAGTTATGGGATAAACTTGTCCCACGAACCTTTGACCATCATAAGAACAGCCAGAGGATTCTTGCTGACCATCTCAAGAAAACACTCCATCACGAGACAGGGTACTTAAAAACGGAATGTATAGTTCACCATCGAAATAGTTCTAATGAACGATCCTTTCAACTGAACTAATTGAACTAGTTCATTAATTTTCATAGAACTAGTTCACTGCGAACGATTTGCATTATAAATTATGTCTCAACTTCTAAAGAAGAAAATAATGAATGAATGAATTAGAACATATATTTATTATTTTGTGAATGGATGGACTAACTAGTTTAAAAAAAATGCCGATTAGCCTCAGATAACAGATTCATAATTCTTATGAATGTGACAATATATTATGCCCATGCCCATGTATTGGCTTGGATGTTGCCATGCTGTGTTGTTTCTTGTATTGTAATTTTGAAATAAAAATTTTAGTTGTGGTTAAAATGATTGAGGCACTTACATAAAATATAATTTTATGTAAAAGTGAGAATTAAAATGTGTTATTTAATCTTCCTAGAAAATTCACTGATTTTTTTTGTAAAGGTTCTTTTAGAAATAACCTAATTATAAATACCTATTAGTTTAAATATACGTAAATATAAAAATAAATCATACTTGAACCATATTTATATTTAAAACGGTTAATAAAAAACAAATCTTAATAATTTTTTGCAAATAAAAACTAACTAATCATATAATTTAAACCATTTAAACCTAAACATACGATCGAAAGAAATAGTTCCGAACTACTTGTACAGTAGTGAACTAGTGAAAGACTGACTGAAAGAAAATAATAGTTCCGAACTACTTGTACGGTAGTGTCGGTAGTGAACTAGTGAAGGACTGACTGAAAACCGAAGTAAACGGGCGGCCAGCGCCGAGCTTGTGTGATGATTTAGACGAGACATCTGGCAACCAGTTCTGTTAGGGTGGGATTTCGATGTCGGTCCTACAAATAGTTCTTTCGCGAACTAGTTCAGTGAACTAGTTCATTTTTGTGAAATAGTTCTGTTGAACTAGTTCGTCTAAAAGAACTAATAAGCACACCTCTACTTAAAACATCGAATGTATCGGTTCTCGTCCTAGCGATTCTGGGCGCCAAGCGTCCCTTAACGTCATCTAGTGGTACCCACGCAAATCCACTGGCTACGAATACAATAGTATTTCAAAGGGTGGACGATGCAGTTGTCACTTATAGTAACACTTTTAATAGTATGTTACACAGGAGTAACATTTGTTAACAGCTTACCTGTTGTGTCGGCAGATTTAGGTTCACAATGGATGAAAGTAGGAATTGTTTCACCAGAAGGTCCTATGGAAATTGCCTTAAAAAAAGAATAAAAAAAAGAACCCCAGCAGTTATTAGCTTTATGGTAATATAAGGCTTTTTGTTAAATATGTCTAAGCCATGGGTGTCCGTTTTCCCAAACAAACTTTCAGTTACCTTTTAGATCTAGTAGGTAAGAGTATAGACCATCCAAGGAATAAAAATCAACGGAGAATACGTAAACAACTTAAGATACGCAGACGATACCGTCATTATTGCGGACATTGCTGAGTGTTTACAATGACTTTTGAATGTCATAACTAGAGAGGGAGATAGCTTGGGACTAAATATAAACACAAATAAAACAAAAATAATGGCTGTTACACGTGCACCAAATTGTCGACGTTAATATTTGTATATATAACAAACATATAGAACCAGTACAAAGATTCCAATATCTTGGTTTCTGGATAACAAACAATCTTGACCACGAGGTCGAAATACGTGCTCATATAGAATTTGCTAGGTCTGCGTTTCAACGAATAAAAAAATTCCTAATAAACCCTACGTTATCGATGAATATCCGATACCAATTTGTAAAAACGTTTATTTATTTCATATTGCTATACGGAGTGGAAATGTGGACTCTCGAAATTACAAGTATGAGGAGTATAAAAGCCTTTGAGATGTAGATTTTTGGAAGGATGCTGAAGATCTTTTGGACAAAGTACGTGACCAAGAACGAGGTGCTAAGAGGAATGGGTACTGAGAGTGAACTAAATATTGTAAAAAATAGAAAAACGAGTTATCTAGGACATATTTACAGAGAAGAAAAATACAAATTCCTACGACTTATAATGGAAGGGAAAGTGGAAGGGGTCCAGGAAGAAGAAAATGCTCCTGGTTGAAGAATGTAAGAGACTGGACAGTCATGGACACACATTCGATACTAAGAACAGCTCAAGATAGAGAGTAATTTGCTGTAGTTATAGCCAACCTTCAGTAATGGAGAAGGCATCTTAAAAAGAAGAAGATAGACCATCCATAAGTGAAACTATATCAGGAACGGTTCCCTTATTATAACATTGTTGAGAATTCTTAAAGGACGACTGATTTATTTCAAATAGATGAAGAAACTGCTTACATTCCAGAAGAACTGCTGGCTCAGTTATTAGGAAAGGCTAAAGAATTTGCAAAAACCAGTGGCCAACAACCAATCAAGGAATGTGTATTGACTGTATCAGGTTACTTTAATCAAATTGAAAGAAAGGTTCTCTTACAAGCAGCTGAATTGGCTAGACTTAAGGTACTTCAGTTTATTAACGACTACACAGCAGTTGCACTTAATTATTAAATATTTAGATGTAAGTCATCTGTAATGATACAGCTCAATACGTTATGTTCTATGATATGGGAGCATCTTCTACGACTGCCACACTTGTTAGTTACCGGAGTGTAAAAACCAAAGACAAGTATTATGTTGAAATACACCCACAAGCTACAATTTTAGGAGTAGGTTTTGATAGAACACTTGAAGGACTCAGAATGCGAGTTAGATTAAGAAGCTACTTGGTTACTAAATTCAATGAGATGAAATAGACTAATAATGATATTTTTAAAAATGATAGAGCTATGGCTAAACTGTTTAAGGAAGCTGGTAGAGTGAAAAATGTTTTATAAACAAACGTAGAACATGTTGCACAGATCGAAGGGTTATTAGATGAAAAAGATTTAAAATTGCCAATTAAAAGGGATGAAATGGAAGCACTTTTTGTGGATTTGTTTGAGAAAGTTAACAAACCGATACAATAAGAGTTGAAAACGGCTCGCCTAACAATGGACGTCGTCAGCCAAGTAGTTCTAGTAGGAGCCGGTAACAGAGTACCCAAAGTACAAGAACATCTCAGAAACGCCGTTGGGCAAGAGTTGCCCAAAAACTTGAACACAGATGAAGCCGCTGCTATGGGGGCCGCTTATAAAGCCGCTGATCTAAGTACTGGTTTTAAAGTTGCTAAATTTATTACCAAAGATGCTGTTGTTTATCCTATTCGGGTTACATTTGAAAGACTTGCAGAAACATATGTTAAACAAGTAAAGCGCACACTTTTTGGCCTCATGAATTCCTATCCTCAAAAGAAGATCATTCAACAAACACACCAGTGACCTCTAAGTTTTACACAAAACAGGCATATAATAACAAAAAAACTCGTCAAATACATAGCTATTGCGAAGTCTTAAGAAACACTTATTTCCCTGAACTAATTCTCTGTGAAAAAATAAGTTATCACTGCAGCAAATAGTAAAAGAAACTAGTTATTTACGTAGTATAAAAATGAAAAACGCAAGATAAGAATTTGATAATTAAGTTAAACAGCATTTATGATACTGGCTAGATTCTTCTGTTAAAAAATTGTTATTTTATAGACAGAAGATGTATTTTGAATGTAAAAATTAACTTATTGGTACTTACTTCTGTCATGATGTTAGAGCTTTTGCACAGTCAAAATCTAACAATCAACCAATAAAACTATATTTTTAGTTTGTGTGTTGTGCACTCCAAATAATCATCGATACTCCAATAGATAAAATATACGCCAATAAAGATTAATTAATGATAAAATAAGTTAAACGGCTTATTTATCCAAAATGATAACTTTTATTCATAAAAATACTAAAGCTTTTTTCCAATCACACAGTAAGCACTTTGATTGCATATATCAATAGTTCTTTTGGGGTTACTTGGTCACGGATTATGTCGTTTTAAAAGTGTTTATCTTCTAACGCAAGGGTCATATACGCGGATTGCTAAAGTGCTATACGAGACGGGAAATATCAATTTATATTCAACTAAATATATTTGGATTATATTCAACATAAACAATTGAATTAAAAAAGTAATACAGTGGTTTCAAAACTGCGGACGCAGCCTTTGAAGAAGCGCAAATTTGAAGCTTGAAAAATATTAACTATGACATGCTTCCAAATTAATATAACTCATATCCTTAAAGTTTTCCGAAAAAAATAAATATGTATTCTCTAAAGCTATTTTCTTGTGGCATTGTAAATTAAATTATGTAACAAAAAACAAAATTTGTTTAATTTACTATTTGTATTTTGAGAACGATTTCCGAATTGGAAATTGAAACGTCAATAAATGTATTTTTATCTTTAATGTGGCTTATTCCCAGTTATAAATAGTAATGTATTCTCTAATTGTAAATTAAGTTTATTTTATTAACTAAATACAGAAAATTAAGTCTAAATATTTAAGGTTTATAATGTATTTTTATAGAACAGAAAGAGATCCGTGATCTTCGATGGCACGTAAATTTGGTCTTGCATGTGCAATAAGTCATAATATACAGTGGTGTTAAAAAGTCCTGCATCACCTTACCAAATACATGAAAATAGAAATTTAAGGCATTTACCTTAAACATTTTTTAACCATTTACTATCTACATCAAACAAGCACTTAAACACAATATTATAAAATGAAAACACAGCAAACATTTTGATAAATAAAAAAAATGTAGTTCGGAAATTTGTTTATTCAATATTACAAAAATTAGGTGATTTACATCAAGACTATATTGTACAGGGTTTCTCACTATATGTTGACCCCCTACTTATATTCCATTTCGAGAATACAAAAAAAAAGTTTCAAATAAAAGTTGTATTATTTTATCTGTACCGACCAACAGTGTAGCAACAGACCAAATTTTTTATACAGGTAGTTCCCAATAAAATGCATCTTTAATATTTCAAATGGGACACCCTGTATTTTTTTATAGTTTTGAGTAGCCCTGCATTTCATGATTACAAATATATAACATAGCATGATATAACGATACCAGATATGATATTGCCACGCACTAAACTCGTACACTCACGCGCATGACGTCACCTTGTGCTAAATTTTCAAAATGTATTCATGCTTGCGGATGAAACGAACTGTTGAAATTCTAATATAATTTACTAGATGTTTTATTTACTACGTGAATTTAATCTTAAGTATTTAAATTAGTATATTGTAAAAAATAACAATTTCCCCATAAGAGTGAAGTTTGATGGAGGGAGCCATGGCCGAATGACACAAATTGCAAACTATGGAATGTGATTTTCATACAATATATATTTTATATATAGTAGTTAGGTATTATTGACTGACACGTTAGGTAAACTATTTCTTTTGAGGTTGCAGTCATTAATAGGGCAGAATAAGTAAAACTCTTTGTTCTTTTACTTAGCTTTCACAAAAATTTACTAGCTTCTTCAGGATATGCTAAAATATGGTTATAATTATTTAATCTCATACCTACATATATATATATATATATATATATATATATATATATATATATATATTTCTTTTGAGGTTGCAGTCATTAATAGGGTAGGATAAGTAAAACTCTTTGTTCTTTTATTTAGCTTTCACAAAATTTATTCGCTTCTTCAGAATATGCTAAAATATGGTTAAAATTATTTAATCTCCCAACTATATATATATATATATATATATATATATATATATATATATATATATATATATATTTATATATATATATATATATATATATTTATATATATATATATATATATAATATATATATATATATTTATATATATATATATATATATATATATATATATATATACATAATAAATATTTAATAAAGTATTCAACTAGTGAATTCAGAGGATAATCGGTCGTTCAGGTTGGCAAAATAAAAAACAGAACTCAACTACTTCATAAGTTTATAGAAGACATTTCGCTCTATACTTCTAAAGCTTCATCAGTTCTAACTCAATATGTAGTATTTAAGATGTTATTATATATGTACTTAAGTTTACTCATTATTTAGAACTAACTTAAAAAAAAACAGAAACAAAGGACACAAAAACTTTGCAAAAAATAATATCATTCGCAGAAACGAATGAATGTTCTTGAACGGCTACGACATTATGTGGCGGTTTCGTCTAAATAAACGAAGGAATAGCATTCTTTTTGAAATGTGTTATACTTTCTTAAAAATTATATTCTTTTGTGAACGACACTGGCTCTTTCACACAAAGCCTTTCTATTGTTTTCCTTTTTGAACTTAATGCCAATCTGTCTTAAAACTCTCCAGAAACTTGTTCTGGAAATTTCAAATATATTTCTGTCTTTTAATTTTTGTAGTACTGAATCTAAAAAAAAACACGTTGTTTCTTTTCGCGAATTTTATATATTGTCTTACGGATTTCAAATTTACAACCTTCGGTAAGATCTATAGTAGGACATTTTGTTCACTTTGTCCACTTTTTTTGCTTTTTGCAAAACCGTTTTGTTTCACTAGAACAGAGTGCATCATACATACACATGTTTATGTACGGACTAAACTGGTCGCAAAGGGCCCCCGTTGGTTTTTTCAGCAGTAAAATAAGAAAGTATATTAAATATAAAGATGTCTACATATAAAACACATCTCGGCATTTTGGCTTCAATAAACAAATACACTACACTAAACCTTCTCTTAACGGACGCTTCCCTTCATCGGATATCTCTATGGCAATATATGAAACTGTATGTAAATTTTCGTTACTTTTTAATATCTGTAAATAGTGTAATATCAAAGTAAATATAAATAAATCTAAAATAGTGTACTATCAAAGAAACCTAGCACGTCTCTTTGATCTTTACATTTCACCGAAACCCAACCCAAATGTCTGATGAACACATTTGGGTTTTGACACATTCATAGACGTCATTGTATTTATTTGTAAGAGAGTTTGCGTAAAATTTTTTGTTATTTTCGGATTAAATTTTACAATAAATTTTGCGTCTATCTGAACATCTATTAACTGAAATAATTTTAGTTTAGATGTCATACTAGCAGTACATCCTTTTTATTGGAATAATGATTAGACCAAGTTACTTTGATACTTGTACTTACTACACAGTAAAATATTCGTTGTCGCAATAATCCAAAATAGTCGTATATTCGTGGAATAACCTATATAGGACTCGCCTGAGGCATATTTGGAGGGTTAACCAATCTGTCGTTCTCCTGGTGTAATGGCATGACGCTAGGTGGGGCCAAAATATGATTTCATCATCAGGGTAATGAGTGTTTATAAATTGAAGAAGCTTTGTAAGACACCTGTCAACGTAATTGTCAGCATCGAAGCTTCACCGCGAACATGCCCAACAAACGGTTGTGAGACACCAGCTTATGAGATGGCACACCACGCCAAAATTTTATCGGGGCAAATTTCACTTTTCCCTTAAGCCTAACTTCGTCCGGTGCATTTTGTCGATTGCATGTACAAAATCCATCGCTGCCTTGCATTTGGGAATTGGATAAAAGAAAATACTTTTTCTCATTAAAAATGATAATTTTACCAGGAAAATGAATACGTCTTAATGCACGGCAACATCTAGGAATTAACTTTGCTGGTGTGTACTTAGGAGCTTTTTTATTTTATATCGTTTTAAATTATTTCTAGAAATTGTTCTACTTACAGTCATTCGTGAAACAATATATCTTCGGCCAACATTTCGCAACGAGTTTCATAATTGGTTTTTCATACTCAATATCTGTTCCCGAGCAGAAGGTAAAACTCTTTGTCTTCCACTTTTGGCAAATTAATGCATGGTATACCATTTTCGCACTCTTTAATTGTCTGGTAAATCTTTGACACAGAAATATTTTGAGCACTAAAAATTCTTACAATATCCGATTTTGGTACATGTCCAACTAAACGATAAATACTTTGACTGACATTGTTTATATCGTTTAAGTTGTTTACTAACTTTAGTTTCCAATGGAAAGTTTGTTTGTTTGTTTATTTAATGGGATGAACCCTTTTTTCTTACAAAAATTACAATATACACATATAATTAACATATAAACTGTAGTCATATATTACAATTTTAAAAAGTATTAATAACATTAATGTCTCAATTTCTTTAAACTATTCTTGAACGAGGACACGGATAAATTAAACAATTCAACACTATCTTGCAAATTATTGGCAGTTCTCAACATCCTTGTGATTGACTCACTTTTACCATTATTAGTGTGATGAAACTTTAGTCTACAGGTCAGGAGAGCGTGTTCTTCTAGAATTTACATTAAAAACAATTAATTCCAGCAGTTCCGGACAATCAACATAACCATTAAGAATTTTATGCAAAAAACGCAATTCACACTCAGATTCTCTATTTTCTAAAGTTTTCATATTAAGTTGACAAAGAATATAGTTATAATCACAGTTAGTTCTATTAAAACCCATTTTATACCTGCAAATTCTTAGGAATTTATTTTGAACTCGTTCCAACTGACCAATATACATATTATAATATGGATACCAAATAATATTACAACATTCCAAAAGGGACCGAACTAGAAAACAATACAAAATTTTGAAAGTAAATATTGAAAATTCTCGGGAGTTCCTTTGAACAAAGCCGAGCATTCTATAAGCCTGCGATGTAATATTATTAATATGCCTATCAAACATTAGTCTTTGGTCAAATGTAATTCCAAGGTCTCTAATTTGATTTACTTCTGTAATCGATACTCCCTTAAGTATGTATGTTCTATATAACTGATGTTTAGTATTTCTGGAAAACGTAATTTTATAGTGATTTTTTATATTTAAATATAAGGCCTTAATGTCACACCAACGAGATAAATTATTTAAGTCAGACTGAAGAGCATCCATATCAGAGGTATTTTTAATTGCTTTAAAGATCTTTATGTCATCAGCAAACAATAGAAATTCACTATTATTAATTACTGATGATATATCATTCACAAACAGATTAAATAGAAGTGGGCCTAAGTGAGAACCTTGAGGTACACCCGAAGTAACATTAATCGCTTCAGAAACAAAATCACCATATTTTACTATTTGTGAACGATCTGTTAAATAACTCGTGATCCAACCCAATAAAGTATCTCCAATTCCGTATCCACGAAGTTTAGCAATTAATATTTCGTGATTTACCCTGTCAAATGCTTTGGCAAAATCAGCATATATGGTGTCAACCTGGTTTACCGATTCCATAGAATCAACAATGAAGTTTTAATACAAAATAAGATTTGTACAGGTAGATTTCTTTTGATAGAAACCATGTTGTTAACTGAGAATTAAATTTTTACAATCGTAGGTTAACATATGGTTAACAAAAAAATCAAGCAACTTTGGTAGTTCAGACTGCAAACAAACAGCCCTGTAATTTTCAACTACCAGATTTAAAAATGGGTTTTAAAAAACTCACTTTCCAAAAATCAGGAAATGTAGAAGAAGTTAATGACTTATTGAATAATAACTGAATAGGTTTAGCAAGAGTGAATACACATAAAATACATTGGTATACCATCTGGACCCGCTGTCAGTTTCCACGGATTATTCTGTATCTTATCAATAATATCCTTAACATTAATTAAATAATTATTAGCATTAACATAATTTTCGTACTTAAAATTAGAAATCTGATTTATTTTTCCTTTATTATAGACAGTCGAAAAGAACCCAGCAAATAAATTCACAATATCTGAACCATTTTCACTACTTTCATTACCATAATTCATACTCGATAGTAGAACATGAGATTTGCGTTTATTATTAATATATTTCCAGAAAGAACAAGAATTATGAAAAATGCTAGCCTCAATTTCATTCACATGACGCCTTTGTAAATACTTGCTAAGCTCTTTACATTGTTCCCTGAGATCGGAAAAAAGACAATAGTTCTCATCACAAGTTGATCCAATGCTTCCTACCAATAGTACTTTTAAATCTAAAATTTTCCGAAAACTTTAGGGAGTTACGTTAATTACTTTCTCTACAGACAAAGAAAAAGAAAGTTATTTTTATTATCATGTAAATAACATTTGCTAGTTCTTGTTTAGTCTCAAGATCAAATCAAAATATGAATAGATAAGAAACGCATGAACTGCGTCATTGAAACGCATAATTGAAAAATGAAGTGATTATGATCTCCAGACAGCAAAGCAAATAATACAAGTCACATATTTTGTGATAAGATTTTAGGTTTAAAAAACTATTTTAGGTTTAAGGCTTATAAGAATAGTAATGTTTTTAATGATAAAACTATTGGAGATCATGTTTGCTAATAATGAAGCCCCAATAATTTATTTTTGTCCATTATGAACCATTTCGCCCATTTATGTTCATTTCCTATTCCTACCGATTTCGGATTAGACTTCTTCTTCTTCTTCTTCTTCTTCCTACTTTATAAATAGGCTTAATGCCTGTTTTACTTCGGTTTTTAGCCTCAATTGACGTTGTCTGGCCATCTTTTCCTCGGTCGTCCCAATGATCTTCTTCCATTTGGCGATTTGTCTCTTGCTATTCGTACTATTCTATTTTCTGTCATTCTTTTGATGTGTTGATTCCATTCCACTTTTCTTCTTCTGGTCCACGCGTTTATTTCCTCTATACCACATCTCGCTCGTATTTCCTTACTTCTTACTCTGTCTCTTAGAGTTTGGTTTGTTATTTTTCGTAAGACTTTAATTTCTGTTGTTTTCAGCAGTCTTTGTGTTTTCGCTGTATCTGCTCTTGTTTTCACTGTGTACGTCATTATCGGTCTTATTGTTGATTTATATATCCTGGTTTTCGTTTTCGTTGTGAGGTATTTGTTTCTCCAGATTGTGTTCTGGAGACATCCTGCTGCTCTGTTTCCCATGTTCACTTGTTTTTGTACTTCTTCTTCCACTTTTCCGTAGCTTGACAGTTTTATTTACAAGCATTCAGTTTCCATCACTTGTTTTATTTTGTTATTTACGACTAGTTTACATCGTCTCGGTTCCGTTGATATCACTATCGTTTTAGTTTTCTCTGTTGAGATCACCATGTTGTATATGAGCGCCGTATCTTCGAATTCTTTAATTAATCTTTGTAGGTCATCTTTATTTTCGGCTGTTATTATGGCGTCGTCGACGTAGCATATTATTCTTATGTCCTTTTCTCCCATTCTATATCCTCTTCATTTTTTAACTTTCTTTATGATTTCATCCATTATCAGATTAAATTTTAATGGGCCCAGCGAATCTCCTTGTCTAATGCCTGTTTCATATTTGATAGGTTGTGATAGTTTTCCTTTACATCTTACCATAGCTATGTTATCTTTATATATATTCCCAATGGTTTTTACTAAATCCAGTGATATTCCCTTTTCATATTATAAATGTTATTTTCATATTAACCCTTTTCATATTATCTTCAAATCTATCAGACACATATATGCTGGTTTGTTGTATTCCAGTGACTTTTCTTTTATTTGTCTTATTACAAAAACTGCATCCGTGCATGATCTTCCTGTCCAAACACCTTGCTGTTTCGCTTGCAGAGATATTTGTTCATTTATTTTTGTCGCTATTATTATTGTTGTCAATTTGAGTGTTGTATTTAAAAGATTTATTGCTCGATAATTATTGGGACTTTTCTTATCTCCTTTTTTGAAGAACATCACCATGATCGCTCTCCTCCATTCATCTGGTATTCTGTTCGTGGTGATTATTGCAGTAAGAAGTTGCAGTTGTTGTACTGTAGGGTTGATGCTTAATAAACATTTGACGCGCAAATTAAATTCAAGGCCAGAAACGCTCAATTCAAGGCCGGAGAGAGAGTTGGGGGGGTTCCGTTGAAATATATAGAAACTGTATCATATCTTAAATCCAAGCACAATCAGACAATATGAAATTATAATTTATTATTGGACGCTACCCCTGGTTTATCCTCGATGGGGACGAGCAAACAAAATTAAGATTTATAGAAAGTTTATAAGAAAACTATACTTTATTATTTCTTAGTAATGAGCAAAAAGAAAACGTTAAAAGTTATGTCATCTCAAAAGGATACCAAAATACCATTTTATGTTTACATTACCATAAACAAAAAAAAACTTTGTATCGTATTAAATTAAGAATTAGTTATAAAGAAAATGAATATATATATATATATATATATATATATATATATATATATATATATATATCCGGTTTTTTTAGGCGTTACGCCCGTCCGGTAGGGATCTATGGAGGAGTATCACCGAGCCGCAAGCCCTTATCTCTTGCCGTACTGCTCCACCATAGGCCGATCAGAACCCAGCATATCCTAGTCTAAGCCGCAGATTCATCTAGAATTTTAAACTGCTGCGTTAGACTTTTTGTTTTCTGTACACCGAGCTTGGGCTCGACCCACATCCACTAAACCATTCGACAGTGAAGCGAATGAGAGGCAGCCGCACAGCCCGCTGAGCTATCTGACCGACCATATTATATATATATATATATATATATATATATATATATATATATATATATATATATATATATATATATATATATATATATATATTAACCCCAAATTTTGAAATTCTTGATGGAAGATATAATAAAAATTGGTACAACCTGAATTATCCAATAGCTGGTAACTATGAAGAAAAAGGATATGCTCTGTTTCTTTTCACTATTTAATCAATTAACCAAATCAAACCATTGATACGACTCTATTTCATATCAACATATCACACCATAAAGAGATACTGTTACTGGACTAGGATATTTATTCAGTTAACTAAATGAAACCATTGGTACAACTGCATTTCATATCAATATATCACACCATAAAGAGATACTGTTACTGGACTAGGATTTGGAACAACTCCATATCAATATTATCTTGAGACATGTATTAGAGACATATCAGCATTCTAGCCTCTCCAATAAGGGTATAAAAATAAATATTTATCTGAAAATATGGACAAGAAAAAGATTTTTTCGGCATACCTCTACAGAGACCTAATTCGGAAACACGTCTTAACGGTTGGAAGTTTTAAGAGAAAGACGCTATTTCTTACCGCTGTGAATCAGGGCGTAGGTGACAAGTTAATGAACGTTCTCATCTAGCGGATATGTTTGGGAATTACAGAAGAATCCTTGAGTCGGCTACAAGTACCCGGCAGATAGATGGGGTTAGTAGTTTTATTTAAAAAAAATAATCGAATTTATAATGAATTTTCTAAAACTTTTGAAACGGTTACAGTACAACGTAATCACCTCCATATTTTAAGAGTTTATACCTCCCTCCATATTTTACACCACCACTAACGCACCAAGATTCTAGAATGTATAATGTTCTGCTAAAATGATTTTATTTGATTTATTTTGACATTATAAATAAATATTAAAAATGCAAAATAAAACGATGAAAAGTTGCCGAAGTGAGTCCATAATACCAGTATAAATGGAAAATAAGCAGTTCTCTATGACTCTATGACGAAAATCACATCAACAAGAGCATTCACGAACATCAATCATCAACTTAATCTCACCTGAAAGACCCTCATGATACGAAAGCTGTTCTTCCTTACATCAAAGGTGTCACTGACAAAGTCGATAAAATTCTTAAATCAAGTGAAAGACAATATTTATCCCCAAACAAAACTTTTATCTCTTATCCGATCAATCACTGACATTTCAAATGAACAACATGGAGTTTATGATGAAAAACATGAAGAAAATTTCTTGTGCAAACTGCCTCCGATCCTATACAGGCCAAAAAAATCGTGAATCGTCCAAAATAGAATTTATGATCATTCCATTTTCGTTTGCAATTCCAATTCAATTTCAGCTCTAGATCAACACCATCTTTATACATGTCACAAAATTTATTTGGAAAACTCGAGAATAATAGCCCCCATTTGCTTCTATAAACTAACAATTATCTTAGAAGCCATATAAATTTTAAAAAAGCCAAATTTTCTCAATAAAAGAGATGATTGCATACGATTACCTTCGACATGTAGACCTTTTATAAAGAAAATATCGTCTGCTCCATCCGATAATTAAAATCCTACTGTCAGAAATGTTCGCGCCAACCCTCGCACTAATATACGCGTTAATCTCCACGCAAACTACGTCACCATCAGCGGTATAAATAAAGTCCTCTGTTTATAGTAGCAATAATGCATTAAATAGTGATCAGTACAGTAGCGCTTGTAGGCTCGGGAGGCTTGTATATCGCTATACGTTCAATATTAACGAAGATAAAGTGCAGTGCCCTTTTGGTATTAGCTTTGTTTGTTTTTCTCGATCTTAATATAATCCTTATCTTCTCTCCTTTCATATAAGGCATCACACGCTCCAATCGGACCAATATCAACAAAGATATGATGTAATACCGCCGCTGGAGTTTTCATTAAGGACAGACAGAATAATCAAATTATATAAATTGATTGTGTATACATTCAACATACAAAATGGTATACTACAAAAATAAGCTATAGTCTCGTGAATGCTACTCCTGATAATACAGTTTAGCTCAAAATAAACAGTACTGAACTTGTCATTATTTTATTGTTTTAAAAAATACATATTATTGACACTTTATAACATGTTCTAAATAAGCTCCTCACTCAAGACAGAACGGCATCCTTTAACTCATTGATGGTTTGTGGTGCCCGTTTAAAAATGGCAGTTTTAGCCATGCCCCAAATGTATGAGTCTGGAGAATGTGCAAAATAGGGAAGTCAGGAAATCGTGAAATGAATTTGTTTGGAAAATGTCCCTGAGGAAATTGACAAACTGTGACAGCAGTATGGCAAGTTGTCCCATCCGGCTGGAAAAATTGGTTTCGAAATGCCAAATTACGTGCACGATAAAATTGACGTAGATCGAGGATAAAGCATTTTAAATTTTGTATGTACCTCTGTTGATTACGTGTGACTTGCCTACCAATTTCTTCGATAAGAGCAATCATTCCGTGTATCGAAACTGCACACCAGACACTCACTTTTGCGCTATGTAAAGGAACCTCTGAAACTTTATCTGGTGTGGCAAAGCCCAGAAATCGATTTGTGCTTCAACAAATAAAAATGAGCTGTGTCTGAAAACCATACATTTTTCAAAAATTCAGGATTTTCGTACTGTAATGCAAGAATTCTGGCACAATATTTCACTCTACTGTGATAATCCCTGGGATGTAATTGTTGATGTACCTAAATCACATACGAAAATGCACCCAGCTCCTTCAGGATTATCTGCAGTGAAGTTCCTTTTAAGCCAAAATGCATCGCTGTTCTTGTCTAGCTGGCTTTCGGATTTTCCAAGATTCACTCAAAAACACGTTCAAGGTTATCGTTGTTCTTAACTGTCTTGGGGCGCCCTGAGTTGTTTTGTTTTTCGTAGGCACAATACATTACCCGTATTTCTAAACTTTTCAACAACTTTTAAAATTACAGAATTACTTGGAGAACGTTTATTAATCCGTTGTGTGAATTAATAACACACGTATTGCAGATTTGCAGACCTGCCTCGAATAACTCAGCTCTTGCTCTGTATCGCTCTGCAGGTTTCGTTCACTGACATGTCGTTTTCAAATTCTGAATCGATTTCTGAATCGTAATCAGTGTTATACTGAACCAAGCAATCTGTTTTGATTTAAGACTCGATATACCCTCGCACAGAATTAACAGAATGGACAAAATAGACTGATTTTAAACGTGAATACCATGATGGTACAATGAATACATGTACCATGGTGAGTACCAACCGACACACCAACTCTCCGGCTACTGGCTACTGATTGCGCGGACCATCTTGGGCACAGTATATTGCTAGTATATTGTTAAGCAATATACTGTGTCTCGGATATGAAACACCCGTGAAGGCATGCGCTCAGTTAAATCAAAATTGCTCTTATAGACAGCTAAACATGAATATATAAAGCTGGAATTCGCCCCATAATAACGTATGGAAGTGAGACGTGGACACTGAACCAGCGTGAAACAACAAAATTATTAGTTATAGAACGGAAGATCCTCCGGACGATATTTGGGCCTTGTAGGGACGCGATAACAGGAGAGTGGAGACGAAGACATAATCAGGAATTCTAGCACTATATGGAGACGAAAACATAGTACGATACAATAAGGCAAATAAGATAAGATGGGCAGGACTGTACTGAGATCGAATGAAGAAAAATTACTAAATACAATCTCCTGTCAAACGCCGGATGGCAGAAAAAAACTAATAGAAAGATGCAGTAGTGAGTGATCAACCTAAGATGAGGATACGAGAATTGGAGAATGCTGCACAAGACCGGCAAGAGTGGAGGAAAATAGTAAACGCGGTCAAGATTTACTTAGAGTTATAGAGCCAAGAAAGAAAAAGAAACAATATCGTTTGCAATACTGTATAAACCCCTATTCCGATCCAGATGCTAAACCAGATCGAAGTGGCACAGACGTTGACGGTACCGATAAAATAACAATACAATCGAAGTTGACGTTAAGTTAATGTAAATTCATTACGGCAATAAATCGACTGCAAAGTTCCATCTTTCGTTCTTGAAAATAATTTAAAAATTATATTAAAAACATGTAGTTGATCTGAATTTCTTACTTACGAAGCTGATAAAGTCCAGAGTCATTATTACTGATTACAACAGCTAACACAAATCTTGGGGCAAGTCTACCTATGTCAACATCAAGTACTCATACAATAACTGTTCCTACACATCAACGAGTGCTAACTTTAAGTAAGCACTCATTTTCTGGACTTACTTTTCAAGCCTCGTTTCATTCAGTATTTATTTTCTTACTTCATTAACAAAGACTACATGTAATACTTTGCTCATCTTGTCTATTTTCTTCTTCAGCTTCCCCGCAGATAATATGAATTGATAATTGCCAAGTTAAACATTTATGAGTATCTGAAATTTGTTTTTCACATTGTATGCATTATACACACATTTTTATCTTGTTGTTCATCTTCTGCGTTTCTTCTGTTTAAATTATTTTGCTCAACTAGTGGGAAATATCCTTCTTCATGTTCGTCTAAATTCGGAGTTCATAGTTCTTCTTTTATTTCAATTTTGGCCAGGATTTCCTAAGGAATTATTAAATATTTTTGTGTGATAATATGGCGAATGCCAAAAAGCGTTTTGGTCTAGGATAAAAGTGATATGTCGGACATTGGCAATATGCTCGTGACCAGAACGCGTTTTAGCACTTTTCGATCATTGATCGAAATCGATGTTTGATCGTAGCACAAATACCTGCACCAATAACTATATCTATTACGTTAGTTGCAGTTTGTTCTTGCAGAGTTCTGCCTAATAATAATAACTGTTTTCGTTTGAAAGGCACTTATTTCTTTGCAGGTATTTCCCTGCTCACTTTCATCACTAACTTTCGTTATAAAACGGTACAATAAGAAAGAGAAGATAACTGAGAAAATAAATCGAACTACAAACTTTCTATTTAAATTTGTTTTTTTGATGGATGTTTTGTAATAATTATAAATGGTACTCTAAATCGACACAATTGCCGTTATTGGGTTGATGAAAAAAGAGTTAACACAATTTAAACTGAGAAACATATTTTGAATTATAAAAGGACATAACTGATCCCATTTTGGCAGATATAATCGAAAATAATAACAAATACTCAGAAGATGGCTGGTTTTTTCAACAATACGGCACACCTCCGCATTATAGCATACACGTAAGGCGATACCTTAATGAACGGTTTCGTGGGCAATGAATTGGACGAAGATGTTTTATTGAATGACCAGCAAGATCCCCCGATTTAACTTCCTTGGACTTCTCTTATGGGGTTATTTAGAAAACAAGCATGGCATAAGCTATTGCTTTATTGAAAGAACTATGACGACGAATTGCGCACGAACCTGAAATGCTTCAAAATGTTCATCGTAATTTCTAACAAGGGCTTAATAATTATATTAACTTTGGCGGATATCACCACAAACATTTAATTAAACAATTATAGCTCATGAGTAAACTGATTTGGATTATAAATTTACTCTTTTACAATTTATTTTATTTTATTTACGTTACATTTATTAAAGTTTAATAGTTCCTATTAATGTTGCAAATTTCATGTTAACAGTTTTTAATGTGAAGGAAAAAGTTGACAATTTTTAGGAGGTGTATACTTTCAAAGAGCTAAAAACTTTTCAAAATAATTAAGTAAAACGGAAAAAAAATCACGGGTACCTGAAGTATAAGCGAATTTTTCACCGAATTTCCTGTCTAATGATGACAAATGACAGATATCCATAATGAATCCCCCTTTCTAATCCAATGAATATTGTCATATAAACACCTTTGAATGGTCAACGTTATGTATAATGCGTTTAATCTATTTTAAAACAATATTGATGGAATAAAAGTATCTACCGCCTCTCGTAAACTATTAATGACACACGAGTAAAGTATTCGTTTAATCTTATGTATAGGATTTGTTTTTATTGCACTAAAAACTATTAAGTATTACTTATAATAAATCACATTTACTTTTTAGTCCATTAAATATATTTATTATAATATTACGTAAGTATTATGACGTAATATTCATAATTTTTTACGAAAATTGTAGGGGATATACCAATTTTTTTATAAATATAGAACCAAAGGATGTTTGAAAACCACTGAATCATGTGTCCTCATTCGGTTGTAATAGATATATGTTATAATTCAATACGAAGGGACGGTAATGTTCATAATACCAAAAGTGAGTTCTCCAATTAAGGCTCATTTGACGTAGTGATGTAGTGTATTATACAGCGTATTCATTAAAATTCATTAGGGCCTAAAATGAATTATGTTTTATTAATACACCATTCAACAGGTGTTCTTTGTTATTGATTCTATTAATTTTATCAGAATTGCTTTAAATAACCTCTAATTTATTTTCAATTTGCAAAATTCGCAATCTATAATAATATGATTCCTTTTTTAGACATGCTAATCCATCGTGGCAATGATGGCATGCTAAAGACGGAGTGGTATCGTAAACCTTGTTTCAGTAACCGTTTTATAAACTTTTATTCTCAACATCCATCTAAGATGAAAACAATTTGGTTTTGGCTTTAAAAACTAGGGTTATCAATTTGTCACACATAGAATTCAGAGGCAAGGGACTAAAAAAGTTGAGATCCATACTACAAGAGAATTCTTATCCCATAGGGCTGTTAAATAAACTCATTTTCGGTTCTCCTTTTCCTTCACAAGTTTCTGTCAACCAAAATTTTCAAAACAATGAGATCCGACAATTGACATTGACACATAACGCATCAATATTACCATCAAATAACTTATGGTTGCCTACCCTACATTCCATTTTTGAAACCTAAGCTCATGAACATCTTTAAAAATGTTAGTGGCTTAAAAATTACAACCAAAAATGTGAAAACAGTATCGAAGCTTTACACAAAAACAAAAGATCCTTTCACAATACAGGAGTCATCGAATGTTGTTTATTCTATACCGTGTAGTAACTGTAATAAAATTTACATAGGAGAATCATCTCGTAATTTTCACAGCAGGTTGATATCACATCGCAGTGATATAAAAACCAAAAAAATCAATGCATGTGCATTGACAGAACATGCACTAACTCCAAAACATGAATTCAATTTCGATGATTCCTGTATTTTGGCAAAAGAAAAGAACCATTCAAAACGTGTTTTTTTTGGAAATGTGTTTCATAAAATCTAGCACATCTTGCATCAACAAAAAGTCCGACATAGACAAATTAAGTAACATTTATTGTTATTTACTAGAAAAACACCAAAAATAAAATAAATATTTACCTGTACAAAAATTACATCTCTGTATAATATGTTGCATACCATTAAGACAGGTTTAAAAAGTATAGTCACCTAAGAAGGGCCTCTAGTATTTCTTGTAAAGAAAGATAACATCAATTACACCTAATTACATATTAATTACACTGTTTTTTCTTTCCATTCTCTGTATGAGTTAATATACACCAGTAAAACATGCCATCAATCAAGTTTTACTATTTTTACAAATTTTAAAAATTTTATGATGTATTATGTCCATAATTGTATATTTTAATGTGTGGTATAAATGTTGAGTGTCAATGCTTACAGAAATAATCTCAACGACTTGTAAGTTACACTAAAGAATTGTGGTATTTTTTAAATATTTACATAATTGTCTTTTACAGTGTCTTGAAAAAGGAATAAAACCATTCCGAAAGCTCGACAAAAACTCAAAAGAGTGTTTTTTTAACATCCCGGCCAATATTCTGACTGCAACCCTAATAAACTGTGTTGTTTGTTTATATCGACAGTCACTAATATCCAGTATTTCTTGTATATATATATATATATATATATATATATATATATATATATATATATATATATATATTGTTCTGAAACTATTTTCTTGTGGCATTGTAAATTAATTACTATTTATAACTGGGAATAAGCCACAATTAAAGATAAAAAATACGTTTATTGACGTTTCAATTTCCAATTCGGAAATCGTTCTCAAAATACAAACAGTAAATTAAACAAATTTTGTTTTTTGTTACATAGTGAAAAAATTCTTCTAATAATTTAATTTTATCTGACTCATTTATATTGACAATTCAGACATACATTATGCATTTTAAAGTAGACGACTTTAAAATGATATTGCCAATATTGTTGAGTTGCGCTCCTGGGACGACTTTACTATAAGATAGTTCATTCGATTACATGAAATCAACTTTAACTTGAGAATATCCGTCAGAAAAAATCATAGCATGTAATTCGTCTTTAAAAAGACAAACACATGACATGATGACAGTAAAATTCTCCTGTTAGTGATTCCATAGTAAATTATGAGGGAAAAACCAGGAAAAAAACCTCATAATACTATCCCGACATTGTAAGTATTTGTTCGTGAATTTAGTTTACCTTCAACAAACATCAAAATTCTGATTTTATATGTTACGTTATTTAAAAAACATAAATGATGTATCCTCTATATGTTACTGACTTACTAATATTGGTATTTTCTTATTAATAACTTCCTCTTTCAATATTGGTAACCAGATCCTACTACATTCTACCGAGGAATTTTTTTCCCTCATAATTTACTATGGAATCACTAACAGGAGAATTTTACTGTCATCATGTCATGTGTTTGTCTTTTTAAAGACGAATTACATGCTATGATTTTTTCTGACGGATATTCTCAAGTTAAAGTTGATTTCATGTAATCGAATGAACTATCTTATAGTAAAGTCGTCCCAGGAGCGCAACTCAACAATATTGGCAATATCATTTTAAAGTCGTCTACTTTAAAATGCATAATGTATGTCTGAATTGTCAATATAAATGAGTCAGATAAAATTAAATTATTAGAAGAATTTTTTCACTATGTAACAAAAAACAAAATTTGTTTAATTTACTGTTTGTATTTTGAGAACGATTTCCGAATTGGAAATTGAAACGTCAATAAACGTATTTTTTATCTTTAATTGTGGCTTATTCCCAGTCATAAATAGTAATTATATATATATATATATATATATATATATATATATATATATATATATATATAAATATAAATATAAATATATGTATATATATATACAATATTATTATTATTAATTATGTTACTCTCTTACTAGTTCGCTATTTCTACCGTCTTGATATGATAAGAAGTCATTAGATCTCAATGCATCTTAATATAATATATATATTTATATATATATATATATATATATATATATATATATATATATATACATATAACAAAAATTGGTTTGGCAAATAAATATAATGATATATTCATTTTTTGTACAATTGCACAATTTACATCGTATTTATTCACAGCACATTACACTTTATATATTAATGTCTGTACAATATTATGCGGCGGTGTTGTTTTGAAGACTATCTCGTTGTTAACTTTGTATTTGTCGAATTCACTTTTCCAGACCAATTGAAAGCCCAAAGATTTCACTGCAGCTGCTGAATATATGCTCGTGCACTCGACCATTATTAGTTTGGCTTCTAATGTCTTGGCTAATTCTCTAAAATAAAATACATGCTCAAAAATCATATATGGTTAACTAAAGTTTTAACTAAGTTTAAGGAAAAAAATAAAGAATTATAAATATTTATTATAGCCTTTTCTTTCCCTGATGCTCCTATTCTTCCCTCTTCTATTTCTCATAAAAACACACTCTCACACTCATCTCTCTATGTTCTTAAGAAATGTTATCCATATATAATTTGATATTTTACCGTAGTATATCTAAATATAAAAAATTAATAAAACTAGTCTCAAATAGATTACTTTATAAGACAAAAAAAAAACATATCTTATTTTTGCAATAAATACAATTTAATAAATCGCACACATATAATATTGGCATAATTGCAGCACATACTACGGGTTATTATATTTTTAGCATTTAGTTTACCAAGTACCGTTGACCTGAAGATGCATAGTGAACTATAGTATGCGAAACCGGTCGTTGGTGGCAGAACAAATTTATTTGTAAATGTATTTGTAAAATTTATTTATTTATAAATGTACTCACAAAGGCAACATATTCAAGTTTTTACTTAATGGTTACGGAAAAAATTGAAATTGTTAGAAGAGCCAAAAAGCTTTTATCTATGTATAACAGTACTACGCGTAAATTAGCAAGATTAAAAGTTTATGTAAAATATTTTAAAATAGGTTTGCAAAAGTACTATGAGTTTAAGCTTAGAATTAATTAAAATAACTTAGATGCAGTAACATGTGGGAAGTTATTTTTTTGTATTCGGTATACTAAAAAAACATAATGTTCTAAAACCTGAGTTTAAGCCCTTGTCTTTAAACATCAGGGCAATTAAATGTTAGAATAAATGAACAACAATATTATATTAAAAATAGAGAATTTGATAGATCTCAAATATGTAAACACGCATGGAATAATAAACATAGAAACAATGGAATAATTCAAGTACAGTCCTAAAAGAAACGGATGATAAAAAGAGAAAAATCAAAGAAGCTGCTCTAATTATGATAAATAAGACCAATTGTGTCGCAAATTACTCGGCAGAATATAGTAGGATCTGGTTACCCACAGTAATAGAGGAAGTTAGTAAAAGGAAAATACCAGTATTAGTAAGTCAGTAGCATATCGATAATACATTATTTGTGTATTTTAAAAACAAACATAAAATCAGAATTTGGTGTTACTTACCATGTCGGGATAGTATTATGAGGTTTTTTTCCTGGTTTTTCCCTAATAATTTACTATGGAATTACTAACAGTAGAATCTTACTGTCATCATGGTATGTGGTTGTCTTTTTAAAGGCGAATTACATGCTATGATTTTTTCTGACGGATATTCTTAAGTTAAAGTTGATTTCATGTAATCGAATGAACTATCTTACAAGTAAAGTCGTCCCAGGAACGCAACTCAACAATATTGGCAATATCATTTTAAAGTCTACTTTAAAATGTATAATGTATGTCTGAATTGTTAATATAACGAGTCAGATAAAATTAAATTATTAGAAGACGTTTTCATCAAGTAAGAAAAAAACAAAAGATGTTTAATTTACTAATGTTTGTATTTTGAGAACCATTTCCGAAGTGAAAATTGAAACGCCAATAAACTTACTTTAACCTTTAATCGTGACTTATTCCCATTTAAATAGTAATTACTTTTCTACTAATAATAATAAGAGAGAAGTAAAATTTTGCAAATTAAATATTTTTTTTAAATTGTTTGAACAAATTACCCATCAATCATCATCATCATCAATTTTCCTTGATTAGAAACAGAGATATTGCGACTTTTATTTTGAATTTATAAATTCAGTTTTTCAAATAGTTAAATAAATTGAGAAATAGAAAGTTTTAAGAATCGTATGACATTGAAAGACAAATTGAAATTTGTTTTTCGATTCGAAATTTCGAATAAAAGAAATAACTTCCTATATCTTGATGCATCTGAGTTATTTTAAATTTTTATAATCACAGTACTTTTGACATGCTATATTACAATATTTAACATTAATTTTTTAATCATTAACTAATTTAATTTGATAAACTAAACCTTTCTCTTTAATGTGGTGATTTCAAAATTTATGTAGACCTAGTTATGCATAATAACGTTGTAGATAAAATCTTTCTGGGATAAACAATTTTAATTTTGTAATAACTGTTAACTGAAATCTCTTGAAATTTGTATAGCTAAATATATGTGATATTGTCGCTATTATCACGCCCAATATAAGTTTTTTGTGTATTTTTAGAAAAGTTATTAATATTTTTTTTTAAATCGACTTTTGAAGCTATTTTTGCAATAATTAAGCAAAAGGTTAACAAGAATACCTTGACAAACTCTTATTTTAAAGATTTTTTTACGCTTTTTCAGTAAAATGGCGTTGCTTTTTTATATAATTTGTCGGTCTTTAGTATTTAAAATTAAATAGCGATCATACTTCATAAACACAGTACAACAGCTAGCAGATAAAGCACCACATTACAATACAACTATATTCGGGTTTTTGATCCTGTAAAATCATTTGACATAGTATCGCAGTAGGAAGTATGTAAAACTACGTAAGAGAGGGATCTATAACAAGCTAGTTCTAGCTCTCAAAAGTATATATAGTGTACCTACTAGAAATGTTACCGAAATGAATATCCAAAAATCAAATGAATTTGTTACAAAAATGGGTGTTAGACAAGGAGGGTACTATGTTCTCTCTTGTTTGTTACATTAATGGATAAAATAGCCAACGAAGCTATAGGGGCCCATCTGCGATAATTATTGTATGTGGAAATATAACATTCAATCACGATTTATATAAATATTACAAAGAACTTTCTATAGCAAATTATGCAAATATACAAAGATTGCACTTGGCTGGTCACCTGAGGGTGGAGGAGTGCTGAAGGAGGCCAAGGCCTGAATTAGGCTGTAGAATCGCTGGAGAGATAGAAAATTATACACCAAATACTTACATTGTTCTTTTACAAAGAAGCGTTCCTATTCCCAGATGTCTGTATTTCATTTCTACTGATAAAATCAGTAAATTGATTGCTTTGTTTACATCGGGATATCTTTCAAAGATATTAACCTCTTCGAATATGTAGTCCAAAAACTCTTTTATTTTTATACATTTTTCGCTTGTTGCTACAAATGGTGTTTCTTCGACTCCTAAAAATTGTAAAATAAATAGATTGTGAGTAAACATACATTTTTTAAAGTTCTCACGAATTATCAGACGATTATCGCGGACTATTTTTTGGCAATTTTTAAGGCTAAAAGCTAGGGTTCAGTCGGAATAATATTCTCATTTTGGATTTTTTAGCACAAATACTTTCATGAGATTTCCCAAAATAAGGTTCAGGAGGTTGCTCAAGGAGAAATATATATATATATATATATATATATATATATATATATATATATATATATATATATATATATATATATATATATTAATATATATATATATTATATATATATATAATAATATATATATATATAATATATATAAAGTAAAGAATAAAATCTTGTGTATATCACTCGTGTTACCGTATGATAACACCCATCACATCCATCCCTCGGCCCAGGGTAAATTATGTTGCTATCCGGGCGTAATCATCTTAATAACAGCCTTGGTGCATAAATAATCTATTGTTTGTTCATTGATACTAAAGCGTGTATGGCGGGGAGACGCTCATTTGTACAATGAGAATTTAAATCAGCAAAAATTTGTGCTCTAGATCTTGTTGCGCCATAGTCCGAGCGCCCGTCCTATGTGTTCAAACAAAATATGCCTAAAATACTTCTCAAAAAATAATAGAACAAGGTTTGTTTGTTGTGTTTAATAAATTCCTCTGTAACTTTCAATAACAAATAGGCTACCTAAAATGCTTAGTATATTAGATGCACAACAAGGCTTTCGTAGCGGTAAAACCCGATGCTAGATTTCTTAACACATATAAGGTATTTGATAGGTTTTTATTCAAATAGTCAATATGTTGATCCCATTGAAGCGTTAGGTCCAAATGTACCCCAAGGAACTTCATACTTGCCACATCTGCGTTTTTAGCTTAAGTGTCCCTAAAAGTAATAATAGCCCTGTTGGTCTTTGCTTCATTAAGAAGGAGCCTGTTAACACAGAACCATTCTTTGTTGTCTCACAGTGCAGACCTGAAAACCCTAAGGAAGTCCTCAAATGTGTCAGCTGCGAAGAAGACCGTGGTGTCATTGGCAAAGAGTGTGTATGTGTAGCGTTTGATTCAACACTTGTAAGGTCATTAATATATCGTCGCAATAACCGCAATATGTCGTAACCCACAAATTTTTTTTTTTTTTCATTATTGAAGATTTTAATTCTGCTATTGAAGACACATGTTTCTGCAAAATATCGTAAGCCCTAGAATGTTCCTTATTTTTCTATTAATATTTAAGTAATACGTCGGAAGTCACAATGCATTTAAATTACCAGCGTAATTTGTTCAAAACCACAATTAATATTTAAGTAATACGTCGGAAGCGACAATGCGCATAAATTACCAGTGCAATTTGTCCAAACCCACAAAACCGTTAAAATATACGTGGCTTACGACAGATTGCAACAACGTGACAACGTAGTATTATTTTCACAGTTGAAGTAAACCTACAACACTCTGTAAAAGTTTGTTATTTTTTATTGTTTATTTAGTAATTAGTACTAAATACAGTATTGAAAGTATTGTGTAGCTCTTCTAATATTAAGGTAAGTAAAAAACAGTCTGATAATTAGCAACTGGGCGTGTAATTGCATCATTTTACTCTTCTAACCTATACTATAATCAAGATGCAGTAGAAATAAACAAACGAGGACACGTTTAATGATACTAGGAACACTCCCGAATCATAATTTACAATGTATAAACTTTGGAAACCATGATTTGAGATTTACAATGTATATACATTGTAAACTATGATTTGGGAGTGTTCCTAGTAGCACTTAAGGTGTCTTGGTTTGTTTATTTCTACTGCATCTTTATTGTAAATTTAGTATAACTTATAAGGTTAATTTTTTATTTTAGAGCAAAATGAATAGCAGAAGTAGACGCATACTTGCGTTATGTGATATGGAGGACACCGTTATTCAATCGAACACTGAAAGCAATTTGGTATGTAGTATTAACTGTGTTACTTATCCTGTTCAAAATCATTCACACAGTGAGTGTCAAGCAGATGACCTAACAATTCCTCTTGATCTTGGTAACGAGGAAAATAAAGAAAATAATGGTTTTACTCTGACTCTTCCTAGTACAACCCATGCTGATGACCAGTTAAATTATGCTATGTTGTTAGACCTTGATGATAATGTAATTACATATTCAAAAAATGTGCAAGAGAACTTAGATTCTATTAAGCTAACGAATGAAATACAATTACTAGACCCGGACGGAGTTAAAAACAATCAAACCATGTTTTTCTTAAATGACGGAATTCAAGTTGAGGAAATAGTGACAATTGAAAGTACATTTGTTACTCAAGAGAGCAATTGGGAATGCAGAGATAGCTCTGATGAAAACATTGATGATAATGTAATTACCTGTTCAAAAAATCTACAAAAGAACTTAGAGACTGTTAATGCACAAAATGAAGTACAATTATTAGTAGAGATGGACGTAGTTAAAAATACGTCAGCCGATGAAAAAAATCAAACAGAGTTGGCCTTAAATGATGGAACACAACTCGAAGAAGGAGTGACAGTCGAAAGTACATCTGTTGCTCAAGAAAACCATGAAGTTATCAACGAAGAAGTTATAAAAAGGAAAAGAAAACAAAGGGCTGTTAGGTCTGAAAAATCAAAGTGGCATCGAGCTGTTAATAAAAAACTTAGATTAGAAGGTAAGGAATATATAGGCTATGAAAGAAAAGGAAAAATAATAACCCATAACAAGCCAAGAACAAATAAAAGTATTGGACCCCGTTGTACGTCTGAATATTGTAAGAAATTCCAAAAATGTCACAAGATAAATGAGGATCAAAGGCTGGAAATTTTTCAACGATTCTGGGAGAAAACATCATGGGAGCAAAGGCGAGTATACATAGCTAGCTTAGTAGAGACAATCCAACCCAAACGTCGATACACAACATCAGATCATTCGAGACGAGGACAAACATTTATATACACGCTTAAATTGGAGAATGAAAAATTTCCTGTGTGCAAAAAGATGTTTCTCTCAACTTTCTCTATTGGAGAGAGGTCTGTCCGTGATTGGGTGATCAATAGTAAACACGGAATGGCTGAATCTCAAGAAGTCAAGAATTCACTTCGCAAAGTATCTAACAAGAAACTGGAAGACAAAGGTATATTAGAAACATTTTTAGACGATTTACCAAAGTTACCGTCGCATTATTCTAGAAAGAACAATTCAAAATTTTTTTTAGAACAATGTTTTGACTCTTTATCAAAATTATACTCAGTATACTGTGAACACGTTAAAAACAAAGGAATAATACCCTTAAGTAAAACCAAGTTTTCAATTGTTTTCAAAGATAAAAACATGTCATTACATACTATCCAAAAAGATAAATGTGACACTTGCACAAAATATGAAGTAGGAAATATTACCGAAGATGTCTGGAAACAGCATGTAAATCGGAAAAATCGAGCTAGAGAAGAACTGGAGAAAGACAAAGTAGATGCTGTTAACAAAAAAACTAGACTTATTCAAATGGATTTACAGGCTGTTAAGGTGGCCCCTTCCATACAATCAAGCTCAGCATACTTTAAAACAAAATTATGTTGCCATAACCTGACTGTGTATGATATCGCCACTAAATATACGGTATGTTTTTGGTTTAGCGAAACTGACACTGACTTAAAAGCATCGACATTTGCTACAATATTAATTCGTTACCTGCAAACCCACTGCCAAGATGACGACGAAATTTTAATTTATTCCGATGGCTGCACGTATCAAAATAGAAATTGTATAATGGGAAATGCTCTGTTAGATTTTGCGATAGATCATAAAAAAACCATAATTCAGAAATATCTCGAAGTTGGACACACTCACATGGAGTGTGATTCTGTTCATGCGAATATTGAAAAGAAAGTTAAAAACAAACCAATTTTTCTACCAAGCTTTTATTTGACAGCTACCGAAACTGCAAGATCTAAGCCTATGCCTTATGTTGCCAAGTGGATGAACTATGATGAATTTATTGACTACTCCGATTCATCAAAATATCGCTTCAAGTCACTTCGAGCAGGTACGAACAAAGTTGTTGACCTAAGAGCAATTAAATACACTCCAGGAGGGGAGGTACTTTACAAAACAAATTTTGATCACGAGTGGCAGATATTACCTCAAAGGATGATTCAAGTTGCAGCACCCATCACTTGGAACAAGCTTAATAAAGAACCAAGAAAAATATCTGCATCGAAATTCAAGCACTTACAGGAGCTTAAACCAGTCATTCCCAAAGACTGTCATGCTTATTACGACAACATACCTCACTTTACGTAATGATAATCGTCTTACTATTACATCGTTTATTATAATTTAGTAAATAAAAAATTCTCCTACAAACTACCAGTAGTTTTTATTAAACCAGATTTCATGACACAGGACTTGCCTACTTTAGATACAATGAGATTAAGGCAGAATGAATGGTGAAAGGTGAAACAGACAAATGAATGGAAATAGGGGAAGAAAATTCCGTTTAAATTATATGAACAAAATAAAAGCAATTTTAATTATTTTCGTCTGTTCTATACATTAAATAAATATAGCCGAATTATGTAGTAATATGTCGTAATCCACAGAATTAGTCCAAATTGTAAAATTCAATATGTCGTAAGCCACCGTTAACCAGAAAAAAGTAATAGAACTAATTAAAATGTAATAAAACATTAATCTAGCAATGAAATAACTTTATACATATTAATTACATTTTCTTAAATTTGCTTTAAATGACATAAAACAGTTTTTTCCTTCTCCTCTAAAATTAAGTGTTGGTGGGTTACGACATAATGCGGTTATTGCGACGATATATTAGAAATAGTCTGGATCCAAGGCCGGATAATAATGGAGCTCTCAGGAAGAGGGCTCCTTTATTTTTAATTTTTTTTTTGCAGAATAACTTTATATAATATATATATATATATATATATATATATATATATATATATATATATAACTGATTTTTTTAGGATTTTTCCAAGAGAAGTACACTTTGAAAATTATGAAAGCAATAGACATACATTCATGTAATAAGGAACAACCTACGAATCTACTTGCTAAAAAAAACATTAAAATGTGAAATTTGTGTTAAGCAATTTTTTGAAAAAAAATACTTAAATCAACATATGAAAATGAAAATCCATGCTGTAGATAAACCGTACAGTTTTCTCATAAAAATTCTTTAGCAAATGATCTGAACGTTGGCACTGGAGAAATTCCTTATAAATGTGAAATTTGTTTAAAACAATTTACTCATTCAAAGTATTTGAATCGGCATATGAGATTACACACTAGAGAAACATATTACATTTGTGAAATTTGTTTAAAGCAGTCTGCTCAGTCCATGTCTTTGAAACGCCATATCGATTGCTTAAGTGCAAAACGTCGTAACCCACTAAACTTTGAAAATTCCGATTTGAGCGCAATTTGAATCATCCGCCCTACTTGCACATTGTCACAAATCATCGTAAGCCACAGCCGCCTAGAAAATGCATTTTGCGCGCCAAAACAAATTGTTATATCAACAGAGTGCTTTGATTGATTTGTTAAACGTCGTAAGCCTCAGTTTGTCAATGCGTTTTCAAGAGTCAAGTGCGTCTTGGTATAGTAATTTGTATTAGTTATAGCATTTTACAGTGCAAAATAGTTTGTCATATCTAGGTTTTGATAAAATATTTAATGCTTTTTTTAATGTTTAGTGGGATACGACATTTTACCTCTTCCTTGTTTATAATCTATATTTTAGGCGTAGAATATTTTGTAATTATTATTATCACAAAACCTATAGGTATATCGATTTTTTCAAATGTAATATTTTTTTACTAGTTTTGAAACATTTTTTTGTTTTATTATTTTATATTAATTTGAAACTTGTGTTTTAATTCTTTGACTAGAGTTTTATTATAGTACCTAATTTTAAATTGTGTTTCGCACTAAATGCGACGTTAATCGTGAAATTACCGTTTAAGTACATTGTTATAATGTGGAAACATTTTTTATTAGTTGTTTGATATTTTTAGGATTTCAGACCGAACATCTAAAATTATGGCTCTTACCGCTGCTTTTAACTCAGATAAAAAATGAAACCTCAGATGATAATCAAGGGATTATTAAAATTAGCGAACTCTCAAACTCGGATGAACCTTCTTCAACTATTTTGAGCCCTATATTAATAGATAAATCTATTGACCAGCACGTCATGTTGGATTAAGATTCCAATAATATTTGAAGACATCAATCTTACAGCCAAAAAGTTAATAAATTACAGTGTGATATTAAATGAGATTACTCTAAATTCGGATGATCGAGAAACCAAGAAAGGAAAAAATGAAATAACGGAGAAATTTTCGACGGCACAGGTAAATGAGAATCATTATGAAAGTGTTATCGGTATCAAATATTTTTTTTTGTTTCAGGAAGAATTGCTTGAAGAAAATATGAATGGGAATGGAAGTAATGCAACAAAAATGTTTGAATGTTATGATAAAGAGGAAATTGATAATGAAATCCCGATCGATTATGTACCAGATGAAACAGATAATGGCAATACAGATGCACATAATAGCGAGGATGTAAATTGTGTAACAAAGAAATGTATTAAGAGAAAAAAAAACGAAACACATCAACCTGGAAGAGAAAAATGAATAAGAAACTAAGAATGAAAGAATATATATCTACTATGAAAGATGTGCAAGGAAATGAAGTGAAGAGGACTGCTAGGAAATTAGGAGTTGTATGTGAGTGCAAGTCACTCGCGAGGTTTTGTAATAAAATAGATGAAGAAGTAAGGAGGGAAATATTTGACACAATTTGGAAATTGAACTGGGACAACAAAAAATGTTATGTAAGGTCGTAAATTAGGAAGAGAAAAAAATATTCTATGTTCAGACTGACTCTAGAAGACAAGGAACATTTTATTATCGTCTTCAAGTGGGGAATGTAAAATGAAAGTCTGCAAGAAAATATTTCTAAGTACTCTAGGAACAAAAGGGGGATCAGTTAGAGATTGGACGATGATTGTAACTATTCATGGGATGCCAAAATGTAAAGAAATAAAAAAAGCAAACCAATGAATAACAAAAAAACAACGAACGAAAAAACTTGATAGTAGAATTTATAAACTCAATCCTAAAATTACCATCACATTCCTGCAGAGCAAATTATACTTGCAGGAATCTTTCAAAAATAAAACGGAGGTCTACGATTTATACAAAAAACACTGCGAGGAACAACTAAGTTCAGCACTGTCTATCTGTACCTTGATGGCAACATTGACTGAAATATATATTTCTATTTATCAACCAAAAAAGGATCAGTGCGATATTTGTTGTTCTTACAAACTAGAGAAAATATCTGATCAAAAGTACAGGCATTACATGTGTTCATGATGGATGTGCAGGCAGTCAAGCTGTGTCCAATTTTTCTATTTATAATTTAAATAATCATAATTGTGTAAATTACTGCTGAAGCGAAGCCGAAGGCGAACTTGTATCATCGACATTCACTACCTGCATAATGAAGCACTTAGAGGAATTTTGCCATGTCGAGAAAAAACCGGTGATAATTTATTTCGACGGATGTGGCTACCAAAATAGAAATGTTGTACTGGCAAACGCACTTCTTAATTTTGCAGTGAAACATGGTGTGACAATTTTCCAAATTTTTTTGGAAAAAGATCACACGCAGATGGAAGTTGATTCCGCTCACGGTTTGATAGAAAGAAAGTTAAAAGGACGAGAAATTCATCTTCCAAGTCAATATCCCATTTTCATAAGAGAAGCTAAAAAAATCATTTCACTTGTTTAGTTCACTATCTAACCACGAGTTCTTTATCAATTTTGATATTAGATATACTTTCAGATATCAATCTATTAGACCTGGCCGAAAAACCGGTGATCCTACTGTTAATAATCTGAAATGTTTGCGGTATGGCCCATATGATATTATCTATTATTAAACAGACTACAAACAAGGAAAATACACCACTTCCGCAAAGGCCAAATAATTGTTCAACTGCACCCTTCATCAAACAACAATTATATAAACGTAGGATTCCCATAACTTGGCAAAAATATGATCATCTTCAATAACTGACAGAAGTTTTACCATTGGAGGTAAATAAGTTTAACGACGACCTTCCTTTCTGCACCAAAAAGAAAGATAATTAATTTATATTTTTTTTAATATGAAAATTATGTCAATTAGTAATAGATAAAGTTATAATCTCTGTTTAATAGATTATAATCTATGTTTAATAGTTGATAAGTGCTTAGAAAGTATTATTTATAAGGTCGTATACCACAATCAATTTGAGTACCAAACTACGTAACCCACTACGTTTTTAAAAAAAAAGTCAAAATTATACATGTTTATGAAAATGTTTGAAGAATTTAAATCGGCACATGAGATTATACACTGGAGAAACACCTTACAATTGTGAAATTTGTTTTATGCAGTTTGCTCAGTCCATGGCTTTGAAACGCCATATAAGATTGCACACTGGAGAAACACCTTACAATTGTGAAATTTGCTTTAAGCAATTTGCTCAGTCCATGGCTTTGAAACGTCATATGAGATTACACACTGGAGAAGCACCTTACAATTGTGAAATTTGTTTTAAGCAGTTTGCTCAGTCCATGGCTTTGAAACGTCATATGAGATTGCACACTGGAGAAGCACCTTACAATTGTGAAATTTGTTTTAAGCAGTTTGCTCGTCTATGGCTTTAAAACAGCATATGAGGTTGCACACTGGAGTAACACCTTACAACTGTGAAATTTGGTTTTAATCAGTTTACTCAGACAACTAATTTGAAATGGCATATGAGATGTGTACACTGGAGAAAAATGTTACAAATGTGAAATTTCTTTTAGAATTTTTTTTTCAATTTTAAAACTCTTATATCTCTTTTATTAATTATTGTGACAAAAAATACTGCACTGCAAGATACCAGACGCATGGAGAAAGAGTATAATGATACCAATGTTCAAGAAAGGGGATAAAGAATACCCTAACAATTATAGAGGTATAAATCTACTGAACACCACACTTAAGCTTACAACAAAAGTCCTAACTAATAAAATCAATAAACTAACAACTTTACCAGATCAACAACAAGGATTCAGATCCGAAAGATCCTGCGTAGACGCCGCATTTGTACTAATACAAATCACAAAAGGCCATCGAGTACAATAAACCAGCATATCTATGTTTTATAGACCTGACAAAGGCTTTCGATCGCATCCAAGTCGAAGACGTCTTACACCTACTGTATAAAAGAAACATACCAATCAATATTATACAAACCATCGAAAACATCTACCTCCAAAATCGAATACAAGCAAAGATGAATGGAAAACTAACACAGTGGGATAGTGTTTAGATATTTGGGAATAGATATAACTAGTTACGGAAATGTTGAAGAAGAAGTACGACAACGAAGCTTAAAAGCAAGTAAAGCGGCGGGTTCTCTTAATGGCAAAATCTTGAAGATCAAACACCTATGACAAGACACAAAAACAAGAATCTATAAAGCAGCAATTAGACCTATATCACCATACACGGCGGAGACAAGACCTGACACATCTAAAACGAGACGACTGCTAGAAACAACAGAGATGAAAATACTCCGACGAATATCAGGAAGAAGTCTATTGGATAGGGAGAGAAGCGAAAACATAAGAAGAGCATGCGATATAGAAGACAACATATCAGTAGAATGGCAGAGGATAGAATAGTACGAATAGCACGAAATAAGTCACCAAATAGACGAAGAAGTATTGGCAGACCAAGAAAAAGATGGTGCGACAATTTAGGAGGCTAATATTGAAGAAGAAACAGGCTTTAATCCCTACATACTAGAAGGAAGAAGAAGAAGAAGAAGAAGAAGAAGAAGAAGAAGAAGAAGAAGAAGTGACAAAAAATATTTCTCATTTAAATTCTTTTTTTTAGATCTGTATAATATAACCCAATATAAAACACATATCTATAAAAATGTTAAAAAAGCTTGGTACCTCTTTCCATTAATACATTTAAACACACTCCTACTATTTTTCCATCGCATTCGGCGACAAGATCTAATCCATTACCAAAAGATAACAAAAAGTAATCTTCCAAATTTTCACAAAGTGGTTGTCCTTCGGCAAGAACTCCCATGGATTTGCAGCATGGCTCATCTTTGTAAAAATTAAGCCTCAAGTGTTGCTTAATTTGTTCTTTATCCTTCAGGCTAGCTGTTCGGATAACAATATTCGGCTTCTAAAATATAATATGTATTTTGTGACAAACTGATTATTTAATTAATATAAAAATTAGAAATTATGGAATACAAAATAGAAATTAAAAAAATTAATCAAGGTAAAAATCTAAAAAGCAACTCTAAAACAATCAAAACAAAATTAGAGAACCTTGACTTTTAAACTTCTTTGGTTGGTGTGACATTCTTCTCTAAATAAAAAAATAATCCCTATTGTATCAGTTGAGGGGATTGGATGCTAAGGGGTACAAGTGACAAAATATTGTAAAATCGGTAGGCGCAGAAAATAATACTAGATAGTACTAAAAATTTAGTGGCAAAGAGATACAGATACAGGTGAATTAAACTGCTGGTGGCGACATACCGCCGGTTCTAGTTTGACTACTTACGAAATATTTTAAAACAGTTTGCGGCAAACAGGTATAACTACATTTGTATCCCTTTGCCTGTAAGAAGTTGGATATTGTTTTGAATGAATCGTTTAGCACCTTTGCAAATCGAGCTGTTAAAAAAGTATTCAAAATAAGTGAAATAATACCACAAAATATACCAAGTAAGTAAAAACATTTTGACTATTTTTTTAATTACCTAGTTATTTTTAGTTTGGTTTATTTAATTTTAATTTGGTTTATTTTTGGGTAATATAAAAACCTTAGGTTAGGATTTTTACAGAGTCAATATTTCTCGTTTTTATTGCAATATTGTTAGTAATATGTTTTCCTTTTAGTGGTTTAGCTTATATATAACAAAGCCAAAGCTTTATAAGCTTATATATAACAAAGCTATAGCTCTATAAGTTTCTTTAACAAATTACCAATAGATATACGAATGAATTTACATCAGCCAAACTTTCGGAGGTGTGTAGGAGGTGTGTATTCTACATCAATACATTTGTGAGCTAGAGCCATATTCTAAAAATAATTTTTAAGTATGTTTTATCGTGTTTAATTAATTTATATAATTTTAAGATTTATGTCTGTATTTTTGACTTGTCTCATACATGTACTTTGTATAATGTCGCATGTGATCAATAAATTTGACTTGACTTGACTTGACTTGACTTGACTTGACTTGACTTGACTTGACTTGTTATAATGCCTATATTACATACAGGCATTTTTTAGTGACAAAATAAAATATTTTATTAAAAAAAATTATTATAATTTTGCTTAATTATATATTGGAATTTTGCATATAGTTTTAATTTTAAAATTATGGGATGGGTCTGTAACGCCAGTTTACTTTGTATGTTATCTTGTCTCAAAAGAACATTTACCATTTTATGTTTTCACTCCTTTATGTGTAGGGATTCAATTTCAAAATATTTATTTATTTGAAGTCCCCAAACGTCAACAAATAATAAGGCTTCTTTTCTTACTCCCTTAGAGTCACCATGGGTGAGTCCTTCGTTATTTGACAATTAGTTTGATTCTAAATTAAACTTATTATAACCCCTTTTATATTCAATTTGAACTTATGGTTAATCTAAACTTATGTTTTAAATATAAAATTTACTGCTTTTTATTATTTTAGCGTTATGAAAACCTGGACAATAGTTCGATTTTTGAAAGATGGCTCAGTAGAGGCTGTACCAACAAATTGGCTGAGCGGCAATACCTGTTCTTGGCCACATTATGAGGCCAATAAATTAGGAAAGGCCCTAAAAAATGGTGACCCACCTCTAGCTACGTGGGAAAAACTTGACATAAGTTCATTTAGGAATGCGACCTATGGTAAGATATGTATAATGGACCTTCTAGTTGATCTATATAAATAAAAAAAATAATTTTTTTCATAGATGATTACAGTATTACAAGGAGGAAGTGCCAGAAGGCGGAGGAAACATCTGATCCCAACTCATCAGATAACAGGCCTCGCAGATGCCGTCCTCCAACAAAGTTTGCCACCACTAGCAGCAGCAGTGATTCAGAGAATGCCATGGGGCACAAAAATAAAACCATCCAAAGCAATCTTCCAAAAATGCCAGAATTTGCATTAAATAAAGAATCAGGTAATTTATCACAAGTTTTTAGATTTGTTTTTACCTATATAATTTATATTTTAGGAATTATTCCCCATTTATATTCGCTCTGTTTTTTAGGTGATTCAGATTCTTTGCAGGAAGAGGTATATGCGAAAGAAACCATGGAAGATGTAGAATCAGGTACAGAGGAAATATAAAATAATAGCATCAGAGTGAAACTTCTATAATTAATTTTAGTTCAATATCTTTTATACAAAATTTGCTACAATGCCACTTATGCAAATAGGGGCAAATAAAAATTTATGTTTCTATTAGGCCTTATTTAATTATGCTTCTTATGAATAACATAGAAGTTCCACTCTGTATTCTTTTTATATCATAGCCATAAGTAAATATTTAATTTTATATTTTAATTGACAGCAGTGGAATAAATGGAGCAGCATGAAAATGTGAAAAACAACAACAACAAAATGAGGGTATGAAAAATTTTTAACAACTAGTTATATTAATCTCACATAAATGTTCTCTTTTTTAGAATATCTAAAACACATCCTTAGAAAATTAAGTATGTTCGAGTTAATTGTTACTGACTTACGGGCTGAAGTCAGTAATCTTTTCAAGATATCTGCATCAACACCACCCCGAGAACTCCGAGAACAGCCCACTATAATAAATATATGGGAAAATTTCTCCCTGCCTTTGAACTCCGAAGAAGAGTTTGCGAAGTTTGAGGATTTTTTGAAATCATCAGAAAAAAAATTTGAATCGGTAGGTAAGTTCTATACCGTTACTAATACAAAATTCAGTGTATTCATAATTTTGGTAATCAGTGATAATAATAAGATATAACCCGACAAGCGAGAGCTGGCGGGTTGCGTGTAGAACAAATTGAAAAGTGGATGGGATTGCTCATTTCTATTGCAGTCGGCTAGGAGTTTACATTGTGTATAACCGTTAAGTACCTATACTATATACCTATAATCGCGATTAAGTACCTCTCCTATCTCTCTTAGAATAATTCCTTTTTTATTTTCGCGCAGCTCACCCGCCAGCTCTCGCTTGTCGGATTATATATATATATATATATATATATATATATATATATATATATATATATATATATACATATATATATATATATATATATATATATATATATATATACCGGGTGGTGAATCGTCAAACGGTCCATAGGAAACTCAATGGGAAATTTTAAATTGTTGAATTGCTGCTTCCCTAATTATTTTAGATCAAAAGTCATAAAAAACTATTTGTAGAGGACTAAAATCTGAATTAAAAGCAAATGTTAAAACCGTTCTACGAATCAAATGTACTTCAAAATTTTGCAAAAATATAGTACATTTTTCAGGCCACCCCTAAAAGTTAGGCCACACGTAATGCAAGAATATATATTAGGACGTCTGTGTTTTATCATATTAATGTCAGATGTTTGACAATTTGAATTGTCAATTGTTTTATTTTATGATTAAATTATAAACAATGAATTTTACTAAATACTACTACTCACGATATACAAACACAAGTACTAATTTACACATTATTACTTTGTGAACAATAAATTATATTGTTTACAAATCGATCAATATAATGAAATGTACTCAGTTGACGAAAAATCGCATAATGTTGTATACAGGCAATAGCGCGAACCTTTTTCTGCCACTACCGGATCTTTATTTAACGTAAGATATTCTAATTCACTAAAATTTAATTCCATGTTAAGTTATACAACAATGTAATGAATTCCAATATACTGTTACTGTGATCTTTATTCCTAATAATAAATATTGATGAATAAAACATTTTTATTATTGCTTTTTTCTCCTCAACTGAGTACATTTTTTAATCAACTTATTTTTTTTTAACAATAAATCACAAAATTTTGGCCATTTAAATCATAGATAATTGTAATATAATTGATTTAAATATTGTCAAATATCAGAAACAATAATATGACAAAACGCAACACATAATACACATTTTTTCACAGAAAAATGTATTATATTTTAGCAAAATTTTGGAATACGTTTAAGTCGTAGAATAATTTTAACAGTTGTTTTCGATACATATTTGAGTCCTCTACAAATAGTTTCCCATGACTTTTGGTGTAAAATAATTTGGGAAGCAGGAATTCAACAATTTAGAATTTCCCATTGAGTTTCCTATGGCCCGTTTGACGATTCACCACCCTGTATATATATACAGGGTGATTGATTAGTGTGAGGAAGCTCAGTAGATCTGTTATAGTAAAAATTACTAAAAAAAGTTATTAACAAAAATTGTAGGCAGCTTTAAACTCAATATTTTAAAATTAGTTACAATCCTACAGCGTGTTCCATAAGATGGTGGCAGACCAAACTTTTGTTTTTTTAAATGAAACACCCTGTATTTTATTTTAAATATGAAATCTGCTTCACTTCCACATTACAGCAATGTAAAGTTTTATTATATTATACTGGGTATTTAAAAAGTTATAACCAATATTACCTGAAAATCGTATCAAGTTTAACTCCCTGTATAATTAAAAAGGATTGTAGGAACATTGATCTATTGCAACCATAGTTTTTTAATAATTGTTAAAAACTATAAAACATATTCATTTTCATAATATTCGTTAAATCAAATACAGGGTAAGTCAAAATGCAAGTACATTATTTTCTTGGTAATTTTAAATAGAACACCCTGTATTTTATATCACTATCGAAAAGAACTAATATCGTACTTCATATTTTATAAAGTACTCCCTATACCTAAAGTTATTAGTTTTAAAGATATTTTTATTTTTCCATCAAAGTATTAATTTGGTAGATATTTTAACGTTTACCAATAATTATTGTGAGTTGGCCATGATTGATTTGTCAGAAACTGACAGTTTGACATTAATACTTATTAATTCAGTATTGGGGTACACCGTAAATTAGCAACAATTATTATTTAGTAATTCAGTAATTGATTCAATTTAAATTAGCAATAATGAATTTTACTACTGATGAAATGGTAGATATGATCTGGATATTTGGGGAATGCAATAAAAATTCATTACTATCAGCTAGAATTTATCAAGAACGGTTTCCAGATACGCGACAACCTAGACAAGATACATTTGAAAAATTGAAAGATCGATTTAACCGCACTGGTTCAGTGAATTATGAAAAACATGAACGAACAAAAACTAGTGTGACAGAAGAAAACGAAATGAGTGTGTTGATGGCGGTTACAGAAAACTCACACACAAGCATAAGGACTATTTCCAATGAACAAGAACTTAGTTACTACTCTGTTCAAAACATTCTATCTAAAAACAAAATGCACCCTTATCATATTCAAAAGCACCAAGAATTAATTAATGATGATTTTCAGAAACGAATAGTATTTTGTGAATGGGCCTTAGAAAAAATTAATGAGCAGAGAGATTTTTTTGATTATGTCCTATTTGGTGATGAAGCTACATTCCATCGAAACGGTTCTTTTAATAGGCATAACTTTCACTACTACTCAACAAGTAATCCATACCACATAGTAACACATAGTCAAACAAGATGGTCTCTAAATGTGTGGGGAGGTACCGTCGGTAACCATGTAGTAGGACCATATTTTTTTGAAGATAATTTAAATGGTGAGATTTATTTAGATTTTATCGTAAATCCGTTACCGATATTATTAGAAGAGATTCCACTTAATATACGTGAAAAAATGTGGTTTCTACATGACGGTGCTCCTGCGCACCACAACGAATTAGTACGTGGTGAGCTTAATAATCAGTTTGGGGAAAGATGGATCGGAAGGGATGGACCGGTAAGGTGGCCCCCAAAGTCACTAGAATTCAATAAAATGGACTCATTTTTTTGGGGTTACGTTAAGAACGAAGTATATAAAATACCCCCAACAACAAGGGATGATATGAAAAATAGAATCCGATTGCATTTCAAAATATTTCTTTAAAAATGCTTAGTAATGTAACCAACTCTTTCAATGACCGTTTTCAAGTATGCATAGATGTTTTGGGAGGTCATTTTGAATACCTTACTTAAGATAAGTTAAACTTACTATTGTTTTTAATTTTTCTATGTGTTGTTATATTTTTTATTATTTTCCGTTGGTTATTTTTTATAAATTTTATTTTAAATAAATTGTTTTCTTTTCTGTGTCGTTATTTCGTTACTAAATTATTAAACAATAATGTCCAACTGTCAGTTTTTGACAAATCAATCATAACCAACTCACAATAATTATATTGTGAGTTGGTAAATGTTAAAATATCTACTAAATTAATACTTTGATGGAAAAACAATAATATCTAGAAAACTGATAACTTTAGGTATAGGGAGTACGTTCTAAAATTTGAAGTACGATATTATTACTTTTTGATAGTGATATAAAATACAGGGTGTTCTATTTAAAATTACCAAGAAAATAATGTATTTGCATTTTGACTTACCCTGTATTTGATTTAACGAATATTATGAAAACGAATATGTTTTATAATTTATAACAATTATTTAAAAACTATGGTTGCAGTAGATCAATGTTCCTATACTCCTTTTTAATTGCACAGGGAGTTAAACTTGATACGATTTTCAGGTAATATTGGTTATAACTTTTTAGATACCCGGTATAACATAATAAAACTTTACATTGTTGTGATGAGGAAGTGAAGCCGATTTTATATTTAAAATAAAATACAGGGTGTTCTATTTAAAAAAACATAAATTTGGTCTGCCACCATCTTATGGAACACCCTGTAAGATTGTAACTAATTTTAAAATGTGGAGTTTAAAGCTGCCTACAATTTTTGTTAATAACTTTTTTTAGTAATTTTTACTATAACAGATCTACTGAGCTTCCTCACACTAATCAATCACCCTGTATATATTATATATATATATATATATATATATATATATATATATATATATATATATGCGTACCTCGGAGGTAAAGGACACTATGTCCATTTTTATCGAAATTTAGATTATTGCACTTTTGAATATAACTTTTTTGGCTTTACACATAGGTAAAACATACTATGTCCAAAGACAATTTTACGGAAAGTTACCGACTTTTTAACAGACACCAAGTCCACTTCCAGTCAGAGGTAAACAATACTATGTGGACTTGGTGTTGTTTACCTCTAGTAAATGTGTGTATTGTCATTTACCATCCGGACATAGTGTTATGTACCCTTGTACCTAGCGGAATTGGCATGAACTAAAATCATTGAAACCTTTTTGTTTAGATCGCAATTGTGTTAGGTTGATAAAAGTTGTATAATAAGTTCGTTGTTTAATAATTGTAAAATGGATCCGAACTCTCGTGGAAAATAATATTGCAATTACTGTCATGTAATATTCCAAATAAAACAACACTTACAGGTAAGCTATTGTTTTTTAACACTGATTTTGTATTTTTCTAACCTCAAATATTTAGTATTGTATATTATTTTGTATAGGGCTCAGAATTTCAAACTGTACATACATTTTTTCTATCTACCGTTAAAATAGAAGTATCAGTTAGTATGTTCTTGTTACTAGTTAATAATTTCGTCTGTTTTTTTAAACGACCATAATATGGTATGATTGTTGTCAGTTATTTATGTAACATGCATTGCCATTTATGTTATTGTGTTTTAGGCATAGACAGGAATTTACCAAGCAATTATCAATATACAGATTGAACGAAATAAATTCGGAACATAGGAATATAATGTATTTCGGCTCAATTCTGCTGTAGCTGGTTGGCCAACAAAAGATTGTCAAATAATTATATTATAAAAAATCCCATACTTCAGTGGGCTGCTGGATTCTGAACTCATAAAAATTGAAAGCTACACATAAATCTACGATTATGCTGTCAAACCAGTTATAGTCCAGGAAATGTAGCATTTCACCTCGCAATTTTTTCGTGCGGCGCGGATTGACTTGAAATTTAACAGAAGGTAGGTAATAGCCTAAGGATCAAAATCTATATCGAACCAAAGTGCGCCAAAGCCTAGGGGGTGGTTGCCACCCCATCTCCGGGGTGAAATTTTTTTTTACGCTTTAACTACAGGTTTCGATTAGAAAAGTGATTCTAAGCAAAAAATGTGCTATACGTTTTTTTTATAAAATGATATTTTTCAAGTTATTCGCGATTGAAAGTAACAACTTTTAGACGAAAAAATCCACGTTTTTAATCGATTTTTCGCGAATAACTCGAAAATGGTGCATTTTATCAAAAAAATTGTAGAGAACAAATTTGTAGCTTTTAAAAAGACAAATACAATTACAAATACAATATCAATGTTCAGCGGTTTTCTTCAAATGCCAAATTTGAAAGATTCAAAGTCAAATATCGGGAAAATGATGCATTTTTGGAAGAAAACTCACAAAACCTTTTTTAAAGAGCATAAATAGACCTATCATAAAAAAAATAAGGTCAATACCTCATTTTTTACGAAAAAATCGAGGAAAACAACACCCTAACCACCCCCATAATTAAAATCGATCTTCACCCTTCTGCAATTCCCTTTGTAGATGTATTGTTAATACGTCCAAGAAGTTTGACCCATTTAAAATGCTTAGTTTTAGAAAAAGTACAGCTTAAAGCGAGAAACGATTTACAATTTCATATTTTTTACCCTTCTTTTTTTAAATATGCCCGAAAATACTGAATATATGAAAAAAATAAAAATTACCAAATTATAGCTTTTTTAATGACTAAAATTATCCTTTATTTAGATTTGTTGTACAATGAATATTTGGCGAGATATAGCCGTTTAAAGCATCGATTTACGATCAAGCACCATCTTTTTCGGGCCCTTTAAACTCACCCCATTTAAAAACCAAGGGTTCCAAAAAGATTTAATTCACAGATCCTTGTAGCTATTAAAAACCTCTACAAATCGTTTTTGAAGAAACATCTATCGTTAAAAATTAAAGGAAATACTTTAAAAAACCAGTTAATTTTTTTCCGGAAAATTCCATTAGTATAGTACAGTACATTTCGGAGCATAATAATCTACAAAACCGGTATATTAGCTAGTGGGGCGTTATACATTCGAAATTTTAAGCGTTCTTATTTTGAAATCCCATACAACAGAATAAAACATCTGCTCATATGTCTCTGGCTTGGCAATGAAAATATCAGAGCAACAGATTGGGGATGGTTTTCCAAAGATGGTTTGTTATTACCCGTACGCATGAACAAACAACCTGCACCCGATAAATTTTTGAAAATTATTTTTTGCCAATGCAAAAAAGGATGCGGCGTTTCATATGGGTGCAGAAAAGTTGGTTTATACTGTAACTCTACTTGTTCTGGGTGCTCAGGTGAAGGGTGCAATAACAGTCCACCAATAATTGAGGAAGATGATGATGACATAGATCACGATGAAGATGTAATTGATGACGAATAAAATTAATATTATAATTGTTTTACCTATAAATGTAAATATTTTCAACTATTTATGTAAATGTATAAGAATATATGGTGCCTTTTTATGTTGATAATTTTTTTTGTATTTAATTCTACTTTTTTCAATTTATATCTTATAAATTAGTTTATAAAAACTTCAATGTTGTAAAGGGTGATTTTCAAAAGTTGAAAAGTTGCAAAATTTTGGCAAAAAATTGTTTTCACCTATAGCACTCATAACAATTGATTTTTAAGGGTTGAAAATGTATGAATTTGTATTTTAAAGTATAAAAAACTCACTATTTAACTAATCCAAACCAAATTTCACTCATCTTAGGATTTGTAATATTATTTTACAATTTTTGAAAATTAGGGGTAGTTTTCACCCCTAAGAACAATCAGGGTTCATCGGCATGACATAAACTATAAAGCAGAGGGTGAGTTGAGCTTAATTCCATATTTTTATGCAAGTCGTTTCAAGGTGAAATCATTTTCTTCGCATTACTAATTTTTTTATATTAATCTCTAATGAGGGTCGCTTTTTAAGGGTTGGAATATGATGGAACTTTATTGAAAAGCACGAAACTATCATTATTTAATTAATTCAAACCAAATTTTACCTATATTCAGGTTTAATATGGTATTTTATAATTTTTGACAATTAGGGGTAGTTTTCACCCCTAAGAACAATCAGGGTTCGTCGACATGACATAAACTATAAAGCAGCGGGTGAATTGAGCTTAAATCCAAATTTTTATCCAAATGATACAAGGCGAAATCATTTTTTTAGAATTAGTAATTTTTTACATTAATCTCTAACAAGGGTTGCTTTTTAAGGGTTGAAATATGATGGAACTCTATTCAAAAGTATAAAATAATCATTATTTAATTAATTCAAACCAAATCTTACCCATATTCAGGTTTAATATGTTATTTTATAATTTTTGACAATTAGGGGTAGTTTTCACCCCTAAAACCCTTCAGCGCACTTCGGTTCGATATAGATTTTGATCCTTGGGCTATTACCTACCTTCTGCTAAAATTTCATATGGATACATGCATGACGAAAAAATTGCGAGGTTTTAACTTTTTTCGAGCTTCAATTCCTGAACTATTTTTGCCTCCTTAGACAACCCGTCTTACGCAAACAACTTTGTTGTGAGACCGATAGTTGAACGATATTTTATACAATGTCTATACCCAGGTATGGATTTATTTTTGTCCAAGTTTTATATTGGTCCACTATTTTAAATGCAGTTCAAACAGACATGTATTAAATTGTATGTTCCGTTTTAATTTGGTTCAATCTGTATACTCGTATGAACAAACTACTACAAGAGATTGGGTAAAATTTATTTACCGTTAGGCGTAACCGGTACCCCAAAAATTATTGTTGTTGTTGATACCAACAGATTAGGGTAAACAGATGTTGCCAGATTTATATTTTTTTAAAGGAAGTAACGGAAATTGCTCAGTAAATTCCGGTCTTTGGTTATAAGGATTATTTTTGTGTTGACCAATTATAGGCATAAAATTAGTGTATAATTATTATTACAAGGCTGGATTTCTTTTAGAACCACCCGATCACTACAGTAACTTCCAAGGTAATGCTAAGGAAGTGAACGAAGATGATAATTTGTTTGGAGATGATAATTCGAATATTGATATAATATGAGATGTATAAGTAAACCAGCGAAAACAAAGGTAAAAGAGAGAGCTATTATTACTCCTACGACTAGTGTGGCAAGAACAAAAAATCTTCTTAAGGACGATTTATTCCTAAGCAGTGATGCAGGCGATTCCAATGAACATAATGAAGTAGTAAATGAACAAAATTGGGTCTGTAATGTTCGCAAATCAAAAATAGCTGGCGGGAAAGAGTATCTCAGTAAAAAAGGCAAAAACATGCCTGCAAAAATGTTAAAGCTTCTTTGCATGTGTCGCATGAAATGCTCTAAAAGATTGCCAGAATACGAAAAAAAAAAAAATTCAACTCATACTGGACTGAGACAAACGTTTGAGATGTTAAAAAGCAATTTATCTTCTCTTGTGTCGACATCCAACCTACTCTTCAATTTACAAAAAAAGACCTAAATTCTACCAAATCTAAAAATAATACACTACACTACCATTTTACAGTGAACAATCAGCGATTGAGGGTGTGCAAGGTTATTTTTTCAAACACACTTTGTATATCTAATTTAGTAGTAGTAAATATGTTGAAACAAATTGAGCCAGGAGGTTTAATAAAAGCTAATCAAAGAGGTAGACACACGCTAATCAATAAAACTCCTACCGAAACCATAAATAGTATACATCAACATATTAAATCATTCCCAAAGTGCGTGATTCATTATTCCAGAGAAAGGGGTAAGAGAGATTATCTTGGCACAGAACTTACGATAGAAAAGTTGTATCAACTGTACTTTGATTAATGCAATGAAAGACATGTAGATCCAAAGTAAAAAAGTAATTCGACGCAGATATTTTTAACAAAGATTTCCAAGTTTTCGTTTGAAAACTTGGAAACCCGAAATAGACACTTGCGATACATGCAGTACATTCACAGCTCAATTCAAAAATAATCATACTGCAAATGAACTAACCAGTGTACAGGCTAATCATGATACTCACCTAATTGAATTTAAAGCTTGGTATAACTTACAACAATTGGACTTTTTAATGGCTAAAGAGTCACCACACAAAGTACTATCTGGTGATTTGTAAAAATGTTTGCTTTCACCACTAACAAACAACTCTATTAGTTTCTATAAAAGGAAGCTTTTGTAGAAGCAGTGATTCTTCTGTACAATGTATGATGTGGGACAAATCGAAAGGGTTCCGAGGTGCAAATGAAATTGCCTCGTGAATTTTGAAACGGACTGACAATACAATTCCAGGTAGTCAAGTAAAGGACATCACTCTTTGGACCGATAACTGCTATGGACAAAATAAAAATATAAGTGTTATAATGTGCTATTTTTGGATACTGCGTACATACCCTCAAATAAAGACGATCACTCAAAAGTTTTTACTGAAAGGGCACACACATATGGAATTGACAGTGTTTATGCTATAATCGAGAGAAATCAAAAAGAAACTCTCCAATTTGGCCATTTTAACACCATGGAACTGGCAACAGCTAGTTAGGCAAACATCAGGTAAATACACAGTGCTCAATATGGAACTTACAGATTTTAAAAACTTCAAACCGCTGTTCGATAAGAAATTGTCACTTAATCATCCTTTTGTAAGTAAGTATGTTAATGAACTGTCAACATGTGTTGACTCCTACAAGTCCAACAAGAACACATTGGGAAGCTCTTTTATAAGACCGATTTTAATAATCAAAATATGTATGAAGTGGACTTCATGAGGTATCGAAGACAACAAGTAACGTTTTCAGCTCAATTAAATCAAGTCTCAGTAAACCCATTACCAATCAGAAAACAAAAGTTTAATGACTTCATTACCTTGCTGCCTTTTTCCGTCAGTTTGTCATGCACTTTATCAAAATTTAACACATAGCGATGTAGCCACAAACGATTACCCACAAGAAGATGAAGATGATATGGAGCCTCTTTAACAATTTTGAAACTTGTCGTCTATAATTTTACTTTATTTAACTTTTCTTAATTTAATTATTATAACATTATAATATTTACCTCTAATAAAATAATAGTATAGCCTGTTTAGTGTATTTGTATTGTTTATTTCGTAGAGACCTTAACATGCAATGTCACATTATTTAAAAAAGTTTTTAGAGGTAAACAACACTATGTCCAACTACACATTTAAACAAAAAAATAAAATGAACGGTAAACTTCAGGTACATAACACTTCATGGAAGGAAAAACGATTATACACACCACAATAATAATATATTAATCTTGGGTAAATATAAGAAACATTTGAGTATTTACTGATTAAAAATTTAAAAAATGTTAAAACTGCTCTCCTGAAAAAGTAAGAAAATGGACATAGTGTCCTTTACCTCCGAGGTACGGATATATATATATATATATATATATATATATATATATATATATATATATATATATATATATGAGAAGCCAAATTAATTCTCTTTGGCGAAAACGTTAGGCGAAACAATTGATACACATTACAGTTTTTCTTGCAGATTTCCCCAATATTTAAGAGTTTACTATTTAACTTATCTGCAAAGATTAAATTTCTTTTCTATATAAATATATATATATATATATATATATATATATATATATATATATATATATATATATATATATATATATATATATATATAAACTCTGTTACCACATATTGGCGTAGGGTAAAAGATTGAAATAACTTTTTTTTATTAGATAGTTTAAGCTAAAATAATTATGAATTAAGAATCAAGTTTGAGGGGTAGTTTGATATCCATTACATTTTGATTTATATTTTAGGTTAATGAGCTTTCCAAAATTGGTGGGGAGACAATTGATGAGTTTATTAAAAGATGCCTTAAGAATCTCATCAACAACCATATGCAGGGCAAATAAAGTTGGCTGGGAAAAAGGCAAAAAAGGCTTTTGCAGAAACAAATATAGCCATGCTTATAAAAGGTTTGTAACTTGTAAATATAAAACAATTTAAGGCACATTTAAGAATTTACTCTATCTCAAGTAATCACATACAGAGGATAAAGCATATTGTTAACTGTGTCTATATAAAATTTAGATGGTGAAATTTACAGACTCTACAAATGTTTGGGTCATTAGAAATAAATCTCAATGGTTGAGTTGGTATTCTTCTTCTAGTTCAGGCTATATTCATTAACACTTGAAATTGACTTGTTTAAATTTAATCACATGATGATTTATTCACAACAAACAAAGTCTAATTCATTAAATCTGAAACTAATTTCTTCAGTTTATAATATACAATAATTTTGTTTTTAGATGCTGCCTGGAAAAATTTGAAAACTAGTGCTGCCACAGAAAAAGAAATTGAGAGTGCCATCATGAAATACCTCAAAAGGGCCAAGGAGAGGGCAAATGCCGAAATAAAAATTTAAAAATCTAATGGTTAAATTGTGTGGTCGGTAGACAAAAACAGAAGTCAATTTTTGAGAAACATTTTTATTTATTAAAAATATCTAAAAAATTATTTACCTCCGAAATAAAATAGACAAATCAAAATTATGGAAGATATATGTATTTCCATATCAAGTATTGACTTTTTTTATTTTAACTTTAATTAATTAATTTTAATTTTAAAACTCATATTGACATGTCTACTTACCAAGTAGACTACTACACAAGTGAAATAATTTTGATATTCCAAATTGCATAAAGTTGAATGATTATGTTTTTAGTGAGCCACAGTCATATTAATTTTCCCAATTTCTATAACAGTATCCACAATCCTTCTTTCTTGTGTCCAGCCAAATTAAGTCAAAGACCTGATATTAGTCACAGCCATATTCACTCATTAACTATTAAAATTTGTTACATTCTACCATGCTTACAGTGTCTTAATACCAATAAAGGTATTGGTCCAGACGGAATATCCTACCTTATTTTTAAAGAATTATGCATTGTTTTTATGTAGGCTTCTATGGCTTATTTTTAATAAATCTCGTGAATGAGGGTCACTTTCCATCACAATTTATTTATTGATTTCATCCTTAAAACATTGATTTCTAATTATTGTTCCATTATAATTCTGCTATTCCTAAAATTTTCGAAGCATTACTAACTGATTTTTTGACAGTACATCTGAAGAATCACTTTCATACTGGTCAGCAATGTTGCCTGCCTGGTTGTTCAACTTCTACCAATTTACACTGATTATGTTATAATTACATTAAAAAACATTTTTTATGTCAATTAGATTTATATGACTTGTCTACAAGCACCTACTGTTTTTGTAAATTGTGTAGACCATATTCTTATTCTGATATGATCAATTTCTTGAATCTGGATTCTCTTACCAGAAGGGTTACCTTTCAATCTTTATTTTTAAGGTTTATTCATAAAATAACCAATCTTCTGAATTGCTTCATCTAGTTTTCATATTCCTCTCTCATTCACTGTGGCATTTCCATGTTCCTTACCACAGAACTAATTATGGTTCAATTATAGGTATGGTCTGAACCTTCTGTATCAATAGCTATTTAGATGTGTACTTATTTTATTTATTCATGTATATTTTATTTTTATCTGTAATTTTGTGTATGTTGCATTTTTGTATAATTTTGACAGTGTATTTGTTCAATTTGTTATTAATAAATAAATATAAATATATGTAATAATAAATGTAAGGTCCTTTAAACAATATATGTTTTATTATTCAAAATGATTTATATTTTTATAATGTTGCATTTTTGTATAATTTTGGTTAATAATAAATAAATATAAATAAATTTAATAATAAATGTAAGTTTCATTAAACTTTTACGTTTTATTTCCCAAAATACATTCCTAATATGCATAGGATGACGCCACTTTTAGTACTGTATACAATGGCGTTGACGTCTAATTTACATCCTCGGCGCTAAAATAGATGTCCGAAAACATCACAAAAGTCCATCCAGTAAGTCGTCAATACGTATTATCAACGTTCGATTAAGGTAGAATTAACGTCCCGATACGTCAATTTTACGTCCGCTCGGGACGTAAAATGGACGTCCATAGGACGTTTGGCGCAGCGACATTTGGACCAATATAGGACGTAAATGGGACCAAAGCGGACGTTCGAGGGACGTCCCTAAAGTCCATGAGGGACGTACTATGGACGTCCACTGGACGTACGTGTGCTATTAGGGTATACATAAATTTATTTAAACTAGAATAATCGAAGAAGTTGGTAGATTTTGCAATTTTTAATATTAATAATCACTTAGGATGACTCAGATCGTGGCAGTTCAAATGGTATTGGCGAGATTTCAGACCATTCTTCAAATCCAAATCCAAAAAAATGGAAACGTTTGCAAGCAAAGAAAAAAAGGAATAGTAGTCCAGAGTACGTAGGACAAAAAGGGAAGCTCACGCAGCTAAACAAGTGCAACCTTATCCCCATTGCGGTAGGTATAAATGCAGAGTTCTCCGAAAATGAAATAAACTATACATTTTAATGAAAAACGTATATGCAAACATTTTTTTGCGCACTTTTAATATAAGCAACACACGATTTGCTAACAGTATGAGAAAAAAAATTGACTTTACCACTGACATACCACCTACTGACAGAAAGGAAAACACATACCTTTTTGTGAAGAGACATATAAACTCAGTCCCAAAATTTAAAAGTCATTATACAAGCCATCACAGTCCAAATCGAAAATATCTAGATCCTGCATTAAATGTCAATAAAATGTATAAACTTTACAAAGAATTTTATAATGAACACAATGAACAACCTGTCAAAATCAGCCACTATCGCCATATTTTCAATAACTGTTAAAGGATTCCCCAAACCGACGCGAAACTTTCGCAGCGGAATCGCGGCGAATCGTAAGGCACGGCGACTTAATGCATGTGTTCAGACAAGTTCGGACGGAAACCGGAACGGTCGCGGCAGAACAGCGTTGACGTTTCATGAAACGCTGCATGCACGGTTTTTTCCGCTGCAGTTATAGCGTTGATTGAATGTTATAGCAAGTTATAGTTTCGCGTGAATTATTAAAATGGCTGTTACAGAAAAACTAATTGAAATTGTGAAACAATATCCTATAATTTATGATTTAAGTGACGAAGATTATAAAAATATAAGAAAAAAGGATAAAGTCTGGGATAATATAGGGTCATTTCTAGCAGAAAATGGTAAGTTTTCATTATATATAATGAATTTAATAGTGCTCCGCCTGCGAATGTTCCGCAACGGTTTCGCGTCGCAAAAGTTTCGCGTCGGTGTGGGGAATTCTTTAATTTTAGTTTCCACAGGTCTTATACAAATACATGTACATTATGTGACTAGCTTGTTAACACAATAAAAACCGGAATGCCCGGAAGATGCAGCTGCTGCAAAGATTAATAAAGAAGTTCATCTTAAAAAAGCAGATAAAGCTCGACAAGCAAAAAATAAAGCAAAAGCTGAGGCTGTAGGATCTACTGATCGAGTAGCTATTTGATTTGATCTTGAAAGGACTCTGTCGACATCCCTATTGACTAATAACAATGTATTTTACCTGAGGCAATTGTGGACCTATAATTTTAATATTCATGGCCTTACTAAAGGTATAGCAAGCACAAATGTTCATGTGGCATGAAGGAGAAGCGTCAAGAGGGGCTGAAGAGATAATAATGCAGGAGGGCAAAACAAAAACAACCATATTATTAAATTTTGGAACTATGTTATACCATATACACAAATTGAAACTATAGATCATAAATTTTTAATATCTGGTGATTCATTTATGCAATGTGATCAAAACATTGGAATGATTGAAAAACTAAAAAGGAAAACATCCTTTGTGTTTGTCCCCAGTGATTGGATGAATGTTGTAGCTAAATATAATAAAAAGTTCTTGGTGAACAAAATGGATGTAAATGATTTTAAAAGTATAGCTCCGTTAACAGAGATAATGAACGACAAAGTGAAAGGCTTACGAAGAATGCAGTGGTTTGATTTCTAAAAGCAGACACCTTGCACATTATTTTGTAATGATATAAGGATCTCTCCGCCAAGATCCCATCAAAATAAAACTCCCAAAATACAAAAATTTGATACAACTTTTACCCTTTATATCTCCCATTCACCATGATTTTTACTGTAATTTAAGCCACGATGAAGGTCGAAATCGCGAATCCTTTAATAACCTACAACATGAAAGGAACTTCCAAGAATTGGAAGTGGATATTCCTTTGGAAAATGAAGAAGACACTTAACTGGACCTGGTCTCAGATTAAGACGAATAAATATGTTTTTTTTGTTTGAAGAATAAAATGTGTGTTCTTTCTGTTTTTTCTAAGAATATAATGTTTTTTGTTTGAAGAATAAAGTGTTTGTTCTTTAAGAATAGAATGGTTTTTTTTGTTTGAAGAATAAAATGTTTAACGTAATTTTTCTTTTATTTTCTTTAAGAAATTAATTCTTAAGTGACAAAAAGAAACAAGTGCAAAATTTGAAGCAGAGGTGTAGAAGTGCAAACGTTTTTTCAAAATGTCAAATGTTTTGAATGGAAATAACTACTAACTGTAAAAACGCCTTTATAATTAGATAAATAAAATGTTTAAAATTAATTCAACATAAGTCGATGAGTAATTAATGCGATGTAGAATTTACTATATAAAATTAACTTTGACTTCGTTTTTCTCAGCTTAACCATTTTATCAGTTGTACCCCTTAGCATCTAATCACCTCAGTTGTGATTGTTAGTTCTGATAAACATACTGTGAAAAAAAGGAACAGTTTCATGCTTAAAACCCATAGTTCCATAACAAACTGGTGTTTAAAATTTAAATAGTTATGATAATCGCCATGACATTTAGTTTAGAAACACAAAAAATAAACTACCCCTGTACTAAGAGCAATTAGTTAATTGGTACTTACCTCTGTCATTTCTACAAACTATAAACCGCGAGTATCAGTTTGTTACAGAATCTTATCTATTTTTATTCATAGTTTATAGATTTTGCAACAAGTGTTTTTTGTGTAGTGCAGTAAAGTTATATAATTCTATAAATATTTAATTTTTATTATATATATTTTTCATAAATTGTAAAGATACAGACAAGTTATAATTTATTTTATATACGCGTTACGTGTATACAATAGAAATAGATATAAGCTCTGTAGTATCTAAAGGCTCATCATTTAGCTATATGACAAATTCTACAAAAAATATCCACTTTTCTTATACCAAAACATTGATTTTGAAATTAGAGGGACCAATTTTTTATTCTTTAATACTCAAAACTAAAGAAACAAATAGTGCTGCCACCCGGAAAGAGGGTAATTATGCCTTTTTTTAAATATTTTTTTAAACAATGCTTTTGTTTTCTTTTCATGCTCAATGTACAGAGTGAGTTCTATGTATGGAAAGCCTTAATTATTTCGGAAACAGCTTGCACGATTTTTATAAATTTTTATGTGTATGGATCTTGTGATGCGGCCAATATTAAACTGGTGCAGTAAAAGTTTTATCTAAATCAGTGGTTCCCAAAGTTTTTTAGTTCGCGGCGCAATTAATAAACTACAATTTTTCCGCGGTACCCTGAGTCAAAATATTGATTTAACGTCTAACTTTAACTGTAGTTAATACGGTTTCTGTTGCAGTTGATATGGTTGGGTTAATTTAATAATAATTAAACATACTTTAAATTCACAAACAATTTATTGAAAAAATAATTACAGTAATTAATGGGATAAATGAGCTTGTTCTTGTTCATTACACAACTTTTCAAATCTCGGAATCAAACTGGACACAGCTACCCTCATTTCTTGTTCCACGTTAATTTTCTCACGGTATTTACTTTTTATTACAGTGACCGCCGAAAACCCAGCTTCGCACAAATAGGATGTTGCAAATGGAATTGAGATGCGCAGAGCTTTACCACTCAGCAGCGGATATTCGTCTTTTACTGATATCCAAAAATCCGTTAGTTCCGTGCAGCCAGACTTTGTCTTCAACGTATTGTCGCAAGCCAAATCAATGAGATTTTCTTGTTCTAAAGAAGTAAATTCAGAAGGAGTTTTCGCTCTAAATGGATCTTGAATCCATGCAAACTGGTCGATATTATCGGCTTGAAATTATTTTTCGAACCATTTGATAAGCTTTGATAAGTGATCCGCAAAAATAGATTTAATATTGCAAGAGATATTAACTTCATTGGAGATAATAAACTCCTGCAACAAGGGACAACAATCATTGATATTATTATCATTAATTTTTCTCTTCCATACTTCTAATTCTTTTCTGAAAGCTGAAATCTTCTCCGCCAATTTTAAAATGTGCGTGTTACGGCCTTGCAGGAAGAGATTCAACGCATTTAACTTTTCAAAGATATCACATAAATATGCTAGTTGAATCAAAAAATCCGTTTCTACAAAGTACTTGGCATACAGGTGTTTTTCTTCTTCAAGAAAAATGTACATTTCTTGCCGTAATTGGAATGTACGAGACAAAACATTACCACAAGAGAGTCACGTGAGTGGCAGTAGTATAACAGAGACGTGTGTTCTGCACCCATATCCTCACACATTTTTTTGAAAAACCTTACTTTCACCGGCCTAGTTTTTATATAATTTACCACAGTTACCACACGTTCTAAGACCAAATTTAGTGAAGGACTCAGATTCTTTGATGCAAGCGCTTCTCTATGAATGATGCAATAGGTCCATACTGAATCCGGAGCTTTGTTTCGAACAAGCGCCTGTAATCCTCCATAACGGCCAGACATTGAACGACCACCATTAGTGCAAACACCAACGCACTTTGTCCACTCCAAATTGTTTTCAACCACAAATGTATTCAGGATCTCGAACAAGTCTTGCGCCTGTGTACTTGCAGTGATTTTTTTACAAAACAGAAGATCCTCCACAATGGTATTATCATCCGAGAACCTTATGTAACAAATCAAGTGTACATATTTACTAGAATCTGTTGTCCCATCCAACTGTAACGCAAATTCACTTTCTTTTATTTTTTCAATTATTTGATCATTAAGATCCTCCGCCATACGCTGAATTCTGCGACTGATGGTGTTGTTAGATAAAGGCACCGATGAAAGAAGTTTTCCCGCAGATTCTCCGATCATAATGTTTACCAAATCTACAGCAGCCGGTAGAGTTAATTGTTCTGCGATTGTGTGGGGCTTTTTACACTTTGCAACTTTATACGCAACCTTGTATGATGCCAGCAAAGCATTTTTAGGTATCGACAAATGCTTGGAAAAGTTACCTTTTTGTTGCTTCAAATGATTTAACTTCCTGGTAAAGAAGCTACGAGGTTTGTCAGCAAAGTTTGGATGATTGGATTCCAAGTGGCGTTTTAACTTACTTGGAAGCATGCATTCTGGAGCCAAAAGTTTCAGGGACAATACACATTGTGGTCTCTCTTTATCAGTGACGTTTGTTGATGTAAAGCCAAATTCCAAATAGCTGTCATCATATTTACGGTATTTTCGTTTCTTCACGACTCTACCACTAGTTTGTGGTGCATCCACTTTATTTTTAGAACCACCTTGTTTATTTAAATTCAAAAACTTTTCCATTTTTAGAGTAACTTTTGCACACAAGTAGGTGAAACAACCCTGTTTATATTAACACTGATAAACGAAACGATGCGAACAGTATGAAACTACAAATTCAACTAACTAAAATTTAGATAAGTAAAAATTTATAGTTTTAAAATGTGCACCTGCTAAGAGACGATTGAATTTGCCGACCGGCAGTGATTTATGGCCTATCGGTCCGAAGTCAATTTACAGTAGTGACAGAATTGTTTCGTGGAATTTAAAATATCGAGGATATATTGTCGGCATCAAATAAAATTACTAATAACTGAACTCGTTTATCATGGGAAACATTTTTATATAGGTATATTTTCAAAGTTAAAAAGTTGTCATAACAACTTTAGTTTAATGTTTATTTAATACTTGAAGGTAATTATGTGATTATGTCTAATATTGTGGGGCGCCGCGGCGCACAGTTTGGGAAGCACTGATCTAAATCATAGCGCATAAACCTACAGCAGCTGAAAACATATTCATTTTAGAGGTATGCCAATATTTGAGTAGAAAAAAATTAAGAATTTTAAAAAACCAGTAAAGGCGATTACAGCTAGGCGATTCTAAAAATATTCTAAAAATCCGTTTACTTTCATGAGGGGGAAAATTGGGAGTTCCCAATACCTACGGAATCAAGACCACTTATACTATTGGCAGAAATAACAGCAGTCATAATATCACTAAAAGAAGGGAGAGCTCCAGGACCAGACGGAGTACAGTTTGAACTTCTTGATGATGAATCTTTAAGAATACTATGTAAAATCTTCAATAATATCTATGACATAGGCAATATTCCAGAAAATTGGCCAATTTTACAATTTATTACGTTACCAAAGAAACAGAAAGATATATAGAAATCCTAAAAAATTTAGATGCACATTGATGTTTTAGTGACACTCTTGAAACAAATTTATAGTTCATGCGTATTACCCAAAGAGTGGTTAACGTCGATTTTCATTTGTCTTTCCAAAAAGAAAAACGCAAGAGAATGCAGCGATTACCGCACCGAGAGCGAGAGAGAGCACATAATATTGACATGCGTCCAAACTTTAACTAATTTTTATGGAACTTATATAAGATATGTTTATTATTTCTTTTAGAATACAAAATATCTTATTATTACAGTAAAAAATAAGTTTTACAGTTAAAGAAAAAATGTTTTTATAAGTTTGGAGTTTGGTTTTTGATTTTTTGGTTGAGTTTACCAAAAGTACAAGCTGATTATAGCCGCAAATGTCAAACATGAAACAAATAATTTCGGTTTAGCAGTGTTGGCATATTTTTATAATGTATATGCTGTATGCTTCAAATATAAAATGATAAAGCTTTACAAAAGTACATTTTGATTATATTATGTTATGAATGCTGTAATTTTTCATTTATATAAAACAAGAATAAGTGAATATTTGTTTCTTTGTAGTTTAATTGCAGTTAATTAATAATCAATCGTGAAAGCAGCAGTTGCCAGATAGCAACAGATGTTTGCAATTATTAATCTTGAAAGAGACAAATATTTACCCGTTATTGTTTCATATAAATTCAAAAAATCCCAAATCTGACAAACCGAAATATTTGATTTCATGATTGACATTTGCCACTATATTCAGCTTTACTTTCGGTAAATTCAACCTTTTTTTAATTAAATTAATTAAATTAAAATTAAAATTAAATTAAAAATAATTAAATTCTCTGTACTATTTATATTTTGTATATGTGTGTATTGAATATGCAATAACGTAGAGTTTATTCAAATAATGTATAAACCTCGACATAATTTTCATGCGTCAATTTAACACATGATTATCTTTTATGTACATCACCATATGATTATCTTTCCAGGGTTAAATAGACACCATCAATACTACCTTATTAAAACGTCAAAGTTGTTACTTTGACATTCTTCTTCACGTGCTATCTCCGCGACGAAGGTTGGCAATCATAATGGCTATCCTGATCTTAGATGCTGCTGCTCTGAATAGTTCAACTGATGTGCATCCGTACCATTCCTTCATGTTACGCAAACATGAGATTCTTCTTCTTCCTACACTTCTCTTGCCCTGGATTTTCCCTTGTATAATCAATTGAAGTAGGTTGTATCTCTCATTATGCATAACATGCCCCAGGTATTGCAGCTTTCGTGTCTTGAGGGTTTCCAATACTTCCTTTCTTTTGTTGATTCTTTTCATGACTTCGTCGTTTGTTACATGCTCGGTCCATGATATCTTCAGGATTCTTTTATACACCCACATTTTAAATGCTTCCAACTTTTTAGCAGTCGACGTGTTAAGTGTCCATGCTTCCATCCCATAAAGCAGAGTCGAGAAAATATAACACCTTGCCAGCCTAACTTTCAAATCCAATTTTAGTTCTCTTGCACAAAGTACCTTTCCCATTTTATTGAAGTTTGTACGTGCTTTCTCTATTCGAACTTTCTTTGGAGTAATCGTTTGTGTGATTAATTATTGTGCCTTACTAGTGGTAGTTTTTAACTTGTTCTAAAGCACTACCGTTAATTGTGAGGCTTTCACCATTATTTTAGGTTTTTGATATCCTCATAAATTTGGTTTTATTGGTGTTTATTGATCATCCATATTCTTTTCCATACTCAACTATCTTCTTCATTAGCATTTGGAGGCCTTGTAGGTTGTCTGCTATTATGATAGTATCGTCCGCATATCTAATATTGTTAATTGGTGTTAGATTGACCTTGATTCCTGCTGTTTCTCCCTCAAGAGCTCTTTTCATAATTTCTTTAGAGTATGCATTGAATAGTAGTGGTGACAATACACACCCCTGTCGCACTCCTCTGTTAACTTCAAACTCTTCTGATGTGTGCTCATTAATGCGTACGTGTGCCTGCAGTTTATAATATAGATTTGTTATAATTCGAAGGTCATTGTGTTGTAGTTGTTTTGCTTTGAGGATGTCCATTAGCTCTTTGTGACGGACTTTGTCGAAAGCTTTGTTGTAGTCTATGAAACAGACGTACATATCTTGGTTCACTTTGACATTAATAAAATATATTAATAAAATAAATAATAAAATATTATAATAAAAAAATAAAATTATACTCCGAAATAACTCCGAAGTTATGGCATTTAGGTATAGGAATCATAACATAAAAAATAATTAGTATTTCTTAAGAAATTCAAAAGACAAAAAATATACGGGTTGGTCTATTTGAAATAAAAAAGTTTTTTATATATCCAGAAAAACTGAAGATCTGACAACAATGAAAATGCCACCATAATATCGGCCGCATCACAAGATCCCTATGTACTAAAATCTAGAAAAATCGTAAGAAGAACTACAAATCTTGGTTGATCGCATTACCCAATACTGTGCGAACAGTATGGAGTGTTACCGAATACAAATAAAACAAAAATCATGGTGGTATTATAAGCAAGAACAAGATTGAGGAAGACAGTGTTTATGCTAAAGGAAAACTTTTAGGCAGGGTGCACAGATATCAATACTAAGGTTGCGAACTAAATGAAGAATGGGATAGACATAAAACGGCATATTGAGGTAGCTAGAAGTGCTTTTAATAAGATAAAAGCTACATTATGCAATGGAGAACTTAACATTGATGTTGAAACTAGAGTATTAAGATGATACGTGTTCCCTGTCCTGTTGTATGGAGTTGAGGCCTGGACAATTACAGAGGCCACAGAGAAAAGACTCATTAACTTTAAAATGTGGTGTTATCTAAGAATGTGGAAAATATCTTGGACACAACACATAACAAATACGGAAAAGCTACGAAGAATGAAAAAAGATAAAGAAATAGTCAACACTATAAAGAAAAGAAAAATGAGATACTTTGGTCACATACTAAGAAACGCGAGAAATATTAATTGATGCGGCTGGTCATACAAGGGAAGGAAAAAGGGGACTGGGGAGAAGACGCACGTCCTGGTTGAAGGATCTGAGAGAATGGAGTTGAAAAACGTCAATAGAACTTTTCAGAACGGCTGTAGATAGAGTCAAATAGGCCATGATGACCGCCAATGTCCTTGGGGATGGGGCACGTTAATTAGAAGAAAAAGGTTTGTAGGTGCTTTTAAACAACATACTCTACAGTAATTTTAAGTAGTGACATTTTTACACTCCAAAATTACTATTATTTCGCTCATTCAACTTTTGAAGTCTGGCAAAAAGGCATAATTACCCCTGTTCCAGGTGGTTGCACTGGTTTTTTCTTCAGCTTTGATTACTAAAGAATAAATAAAAATGGTTCCAAGAGTGTGCTCTCTAAATTCAAAATCAACATTTTAGGTATCAAAATTAATCAAATTGAGTACGTTGAAAAAGAAAGCAAAGTATTGAAACATTGACAACAAGAGGGTGAGGTACCATGGTATATGAGTCAGAAGTTTACGATTTGTATAAAAAATTTAAAATGATCTTACATAAATTATTTTTGATGTATGCATAAATCGTATTTAAATCCGTTTTAAAGGCAATATGTGTATTTATATTCTAATTAAAATCTTATTTCTATTAAATATATGTAATAAGGTAGGTTAGTCATTACATTATATCACTGAAGTAATTGAGGTGTTGATATAAAAAACAACATAGGTGTGTCACCAAGAATAAGGTTTGAAATGTTCGATAAAACTTTATATCATAATGGATATAAAAGCTACGTTAAGACTTTTCATCGAGTGAGTAAGAGATATCCATAGATTAAAAACTCATTTGGACAGTTAAACAGAAAGCTAGCAAATTTTGGATATTCGATGAAGAACGATAATTACCAAATTCTTTAGGTTATAATGCCAAGTAAATTGAAAATAGTTCGTCCGTGTCTGAGACTGTGACACGAAATGAGCTTGGTCTTTTCGTTTCATCCGTATTACATGCTCTACCCACCTCAGACGTCCTATCTTAATGTATTTTACGATATTTGGTACATGGTACATTCTACAAAGTTTGAAGTTGTATAATCTTCACTACACTCCAGTTTTATTCACCGCTCCATAGATAAGCCTTTTCTTTCGAAGCATCCTAAAGTGTTTTTCTAGTACAGGTCTCTGAATCCTGTGTTAGGACTGGGAATATTATTGTTTTGAAGAGTTTTACCTTTGTATTTATCTATATAATTCATGATTTAAGAAGAAGATTACGTTCAAAATAGCCCCTGTTGGCCGTGTAAATTATGTGATTTATCTCTGAGCTAGTGTTATTTTCAGTGTTGATGAGCGCTTCCAGGTATACAAATTCGTTAACTGCTTCGATGCCGTCGTTATTTATAACAAGTGGTCGTAGAATTTGTGTTGTGTTGGTGATTATTATTAAACCTTTTTAGTGTTGCATTCACCTCTCGTACAGCGTTTTCCGTTCTCCCAACAATATTGATATCATCAGTACATGTAAGGATTTGCACTAATTTGTTATATATTGAGCCGGTTGTTGTGATTTGTGACATAGGTATTACTTTTTGCAGAGCCACATTAAAGGGATGATATCCCTGACGCATCCTGTTATCTCTTCTATTCACAGAGTCGTAGGCTGCCTTGTAGTCTATAAACATGTGATCAGCATATATGCCTGTAGTGAAGATCTCAATAACTAATAATCGGGTATGGGTACTCTTATGTATAATAGAACAGGTCTGAATAAGACATTAAGATATAAACAAATAAACACTTCCTCAAAATTTCTTGACTGAACAAGACAAACACACAGGCACACAATACATATAAACGCGTGCACACCTACACCACGCTAAATCAACTAATCAGCAGACAGTCGTACCAAACCAAAACTGGAATATTTCGTCGTTTTTGAATCTCCTTGGTTTGCTAATTACTATTTTGCATCGTTTTGGTTCTCTTGAGCTACTAAAAATTTCATTTTATTTTATATATGTGTGTGTGCTGAGAATTTCCTGTGACTGTGGACTTAATCCATTACCCTAACTGAAATTACCCTTATAAGATATCTCTTATGCTCATTATATTTTTGAATATTAATTAACCTATTTGATAATATTGATTTACAAAGAATGTAATTTACAATTATAATATACAGCCATATATACAGGTACATATATATATTTTAGCGAGTGTTTTTTTCTTTTTGTTAAGGAATTAGACAAATAATCAAAATATCGGAAATTCTGAATAGAGACAAATTTAATTTTAACCCTATGGAAAGACATCCTTAGATATTCCTGAAAAAATTAGCCCACTGGGATCACCAGAGATACATGGGCTACCTGTCACGTCAGGGAAGGAAGCAGAACGCAAACTCAATAGGTTTCATCATATGTTCGGTGTGCCAGCATCCCCACCAAGGAAACATCACGCGTCAGACACACCGGCATATCCAAAAGCCGCAACTGGTGGGAAAGAGAACAAAAAAATTCCGTATTACCTGCAACAACGGCAAAAGACTCAAGATCAAGGTAGCCACTAAGGGTGAATGGGATCACGCCGTTGTAGGCTTCACGCCACAAAAAAAATAGATGCTACATTTTTACTCAAAGAAAAGGGGGTCTAACGATATGCATCGTCAGCTATCGATACCGTTCGGTCAACGCTCCTTACACACGCACTACCATTGCTTAGTTCAACTTCCATCGGTGGAGTAGAGGGAAGAGCGACAGCAGTATAAAATAAGAGCCTTTGCACGAGAAAATCCTCGTGTCCTTTGTTCTTCATGTTCCAGTTCCTCACGCGCATTAGTTGTCTTTTTTCTTCTTCTTCTTTTATACAGACATGACTCTATCTGTTTTTTAATGTGCGTCCAGTAAGTTGCCATTCCATTGTTATCGGGGTACCGTCTCTTGCCGTCTTTACTACTCTATTTGTTTTCATTCGGCTTATATGATCGTTCCATCTATGTCGTTACTGTAATTGTAGCTCTGTCCCACACTGTCTTAGCATCCGTACTTTAGGAGTTCGTTCAGAAATCTGTCCTCTCCTGGTGATTTTCTATTTTTTTATCTTCTTAATGCTTCCTTTATCTCTTCCTTACGGCTTGGTGGGGTGGATTGAGTAGCTCTGTGGTTACCATAGCCGGTCTCAAACCCGGATAAAATGTGGAGAGTGATTGGCAAGGTTAGCAACTTACCAATCGTAAAAAACCAAAACTGCACAAAGAAACAATGTACAGCCTAAAAACCGGATTGAAAAAATGTCATATTATCCCACTTTAGGATTATTACGTTCATAACGTAGTTAGTCAAACTCATATTTCTACATACATTTAAAATTGGCTATTTAAAATTTAAAATTTAAAAATTTAAAATCTATCTATATAAAAGGCTAGGATGACAAGTCACACTGTTTGTCCAGTAATGTAACTACGCCACCTAGGAAAGAAATCAACTTCTACCAAAATTAAATATAATTAAGTCAAAGCTGTAAAAATGCTGTTGAGGCAGAAAAAATACACATTTCGGCATTGGAGCGTGTGATGCGTTAAATGAAAGGGCACTACACAGTATCTACAATATTAATGAACGTATAGCGACATACGACATATGATAGGGCACTATAGATAAAAATAGATTTACCATAACACAAATTTTGATTTTCTGACTTACAGAAGGCCTCACATTAAGTACAAAATAAACAATCCAATTGAATCCTAACATGCGACATAACAAATGAAAGGGGGGTATATAACAAATATATTCAGATGTAAAAAATAAACAAGGCGACTCCTAAAGGGGCACTAGACAGTATCTTCAATATTAATGAACGTATAGCGACATAAAAGATATGATAGGGCACTATGGATAAAAATAGATTTCCCTTAAGACAAATTATGATTTATTGACTTAAAAAGGCCTCAGGCTGAGTACAAATTTAATTGATCGCATCCTAACATGAGATATAAATCTTCTCAGCTATTTAATATTCTGTTTTAAAGGGTTCAAGAAAATTATTACTTATAATTAATTATTTGAATAGGTTAAGTCAATTAGGCAATGATTTTTCAAACTTTAGAAGTCTATATAATGGGTATGTAAAGAATTTTACCATTTATGAAATTTATTTTCCACTTTTTATGGAACTTCTATAATTATTTTATTATAATTTTGGAATATTCTTTGAAACTGATGGAGTATTTTAAATCTTACAACAGCAGCATTTTTCGCCAAATCTATTGCGTACATACCTAGGAGTGGATTCAAAATTGGAACCCTAAAAATGCGAGAATGAACCTACTGATTCTTTTTAAGTAATATACTGAGCCGAAGGCCAGCCGCTTCTGCTAGAGTGATGATCTAGTGGAAGCTTCTTCCACTTCCCATTCCTTGCCAGATCGAGTGTTGATCGATTCTTTCAACTCGCTCACCATTCCTTCTCTTCGGCGTGTGACACACCGTACTTTGATTTCGATTTTTATGACATTAAATATATTTTATTTTTCGCGGGTATTATACAGTGGGTCATCGAACTGTCAGTCGATACCGTTGACAATTAAATTTTGTACATATTATCTAGGATATAATTTTATTTTGTTATTTATTTGTTTCTAATATCTTTTTCTTCTTCAAGTGCCATCTTCGTTCCGAAGGTTGGAGATCATCAGGGCTATACGTATTTTCGAAACTGCTGACCGAAACAATTCGTTGTTTTTACAGCTATACCATTCCCGTAGATTCTTTAGCTAGGAGTTTCGTCTTCTTCCTATGAACTTTTTCCTGCTATTTTCCCTTGCATAATTATTATAAGCAGTTCATATCTTTCGCCTCTTGTAATGTGTCCCAAGTATTGCAGTTTTCGTTTTTTGATCGTAAATATGACTTCCTTTTCTTTATTCATTCTTCTCAAGAACTCGACATATGTGACTCTCTCGGTCCATGATATTCTCAGGATTCTGCGATACATCCACAGTTCAAATGCCTCTAATTTTTTGGTATCAATCTCATTTCAAGGCTCAAATCTCTTCCGCAGAACACTCTCTTCATTTTAGTGAATATGAATCTGGCTTTTTCTATGCTTATTTTGATTTCTGCTGAGCTATCGTTGTCTTCGTTTATAAAAGTGTCCAAATATTTGTATTTGCTAACTCGATCGATAATTTTATTGTGTAAATATAAATTTTGGACATTTTGTGTTGATTTCGATATAACCATAAATTTAGTTTTCTTTATTATCAAAGATACTCCATATTCTTCGCTGCAGTCTGCTATCTTATTCACCAATGTCTGTAGCTCTTCAAGTGTTTCTGCGATCAGAACGGTGTCGTCGGTAAATCTCAGATTGTTTAATCTAACACCATTTATTTTAATACCTACGGATTGCTCAGAGAGTGTTCTATTCATTACGTCTTCGGAATAGAGATTAAACAGGGTTGGTGACAGTATACACCCTTGTTTCACACCTCGCTTTATTTCAATTTCTTCAGTGGTATTATTCTCTACTCTCACTACTGCTTTCTAATTGTAGCACATATTTGCTATTAGTCGGATGTCTCGTTTATCTAAATTCTTTTCTGTCAGGAGTCTGATTAGGTGATCATGCCGCACTTTATCAAAGGCCTTGTTGTAATCTATAAAACACATGAATACATCTTGATTTATGTCCAGACATCTTTGAGACATAACGTTCAGTGCAAGCAACGCCTCTCTTGTTCCGAGTCCATTTCGGAATCTAAACTGGTTGACGCCCTGTGGTCTTCTTGTGATATACCTCCCATGCCGGATCTTGGTCTCCGATTCCCATGATCAGTGGTTGACGTGGCTTTTTGTTGTACAGTCATGATGATCGTACTAGAGATATCCATGATGGATCTTTAATGTAGTGGTTTCTCCTTGCCTTCTACATCCTTATGCCGTTGACTAGTAAATAGTTCTTCCGCCTTTAGTGCCAATTTCTTGACCCCAGGACAAAAGAGTGCCCTTTCACTTGCACACCAACCGAAGTTGGTCAACAAGTGGGGACTACTTATTCCGGCAATATTTCTAATATAGTTTTACCTAAATTAAACCTGAGTTTGTCTATTGTCTAAAGCAACTACATGACAACAAACAAACAAACCGTCATGAATACAAGTTTTCATTCTTCACAATATAAAGTTTTACAATAAACCCTTAAATAAAATATCTTTTTAATATTTTAACATAGTGATTCGCGGGTATCTACCAAATATACTAGATTTAAGTGCAATTAAATATTAATTGCGTAACCAATTAACACAACGAACAACATACTTACTGATAAATTTGGCCATACGTTTCATAATAATTATTGATAGAGGTTATCGAAAGATCAAAGTGTTAATGATCTAAAACTGGAAAAAATATAGATACAACAAGTGCATAAATTCCTTATCACGTCAATAATAAACTACTAAACAATATAAACCTCTTCAATGGAATAATTGGATAGATATGATCACTAATATGTAATTTTTAGATATAGGTAGATAAATTTAGATAGATCATTTTAAGGAAGATCAATTTCCACCTAATCCATATTTTCACCAATATCCCCCTAATTCTATTTTCCTCATGTTAAAGCCAGAACAATTGATCTCACTAGTGGTTTAGCAACTAAACATCATAACATGGTCAAAACTCTAAAAAGATCTACCAAGAGTAAATGTTCAGAAAGATAACCTGCTACTAATGCTACTCCTACAACTACTGCTGGAAAGGATATTACACAAAATCATTTCATTTTAATTGCTTCTGGGGACAACTTATATATTCGTATGACACTTTCCCATAGGTTATTCTAAAATTTTTAACTAACTTTCCCTTTATAACTTTATTTTTATGTTTCCTAACACCTTGCATTTCGCTTTAAATCATTCTTTTCTTTATTCGATCGAAATAATTATACGAAAATAAAATATCAATTCTATTGAATGTGTTTGTATGTCCGCCTATCCACTCTTAGATTGAAAAAACTGCAATAGATAGAAAAAACTGTAATAGATAGAGGAAAACTCGATTCCAATTAATTAAAGTTCGACGGCAACAATTGAAGACTTGCCCGGAAAAACGTTGTAAGCGACAAATTTGGATAGAATGATGTTTCAGTGTAAAATAGTATATTACTTTATGAGGCGGAGAAGCATGACTTTTCTTGACGCGCCGGATATTACGCGCCGAGCGAAGTGAGGCACGTAATCAAACACGGTTGCCGAAGGATATGTAGAGGATTCAATAAGAAATAAGAACGATAATGCTCAAAAATGTTAAACCCTCATGATTCGCCAACATCGGGAATGATTGCTGAAAGTTGTTCTCGACCATCAGTATCATCAACAATTACCAATGCGTATCAAGAGTCGGGAACATTTTTGCACGGTTTCAATTGAATTGAAAATGACTCATTAACTAATTGTACTTTTAATATTACTATAAATAAAAATGATGTTTAATTGTTGTTAATGACATTTGTATTGTTGCTTTGTGACATGTTTCATATTGTTGCCATGACAACATTTTTCCCTCCGCCGTAAAGAGATGGGAAAAAAAAACTGCTGCCGGTGGAGACATCAAACTTTGACAGGATCAAGTTAGATAAGTAATGTCATCATTATTTGACGTTTGAAGAAAAACGTTATTTATGCGTTAAGCAAACTAGTGACACCATATATTAGAATTAATTTCAATTTAATGCCCTGCTTACAGAACTACAAAACACGGCGCGAGAGGAAAAACGTTACTTGTGCATTAAACATGGCGTAGAGTGGAAAGTTATCGTCTACAACACGTGTCTTAAATCATCCAAATAATGGTAAAAAACGACAAATAAGTTTTGAAAATTGGCTGAAATAAAATCGTAAGCACTTAAAAAAACAGTAGACAACCTTACAAAAATTATAAAAATGTTCCTGTTCCAGAAAAATTGCCTCCTAATGTGGTAAGTGGAAAAACGGTACATGTGTTCAAAATCTGTAAACTCATATTTTCGTTTTAGGCTAGATCTTGTGCATGTTCGTTTAACGCATGAAAGTTAATTACCCTTGAAATGAGACACAACTTATTTAATGATTTCTATAAGAAAACATATACAATGAATAGTCACAATATTTCGTTTTATGTATGGAAGTAGAGGAGTCAAAGAGAAAGAGAGTAGATGATGCCTCATTAAAAGGGCAGTATACTGTAAAATATTTTTTGTTGATTACTGGAAAAAGACAACAGGTATACCGAAAAATGTTTTGTAAAACTTATTCTACAACTAAACTCAGAGTTAAAATTGTATTTAAAAAAAATTAAGTCAAACCAAAAGTTGCTTGATTATAGTGGAAAATACGTAAATCGTCCAACAAAAACTTATAAGAGACCTAATCAGACAGCATATTACGTCTTTTCTATCTCAAGAAGGCCCCTATTCTTGAAACTCCAACAAAAAATAGTGCCTTAACCCTGACCTAAACAAAATGTTTGAGGTGATTAAAATGTTGTATTGTATGTAAGTTGAAGTAAAATTCCAAACTTACAAAAAAATATTCAAAAAAGATTTTTATTTGTGTTTTGTAGTTCCTCGTTCCGATAATTTCAAAGTATATGATAAAAATTTTATAAAACGGAGTGCTGCAGAAAACAAGCAAGAATGAAAAAAGATCCAAACTGAATCCGAGCTACAACTCTAGCAACATAAAATATATTATTTTCAAATTTCACTAATACAAAACTATCAATGGAAATTTCTGTTCTAGCATTAATGCCATAATCGTCTTCCAACTGTAAATTTTCACATTCATCGCCAGAAGAATCGTCGTAATTGATTAGTTCTCCACTCTTCTCGGATGAAGTACTATCACTTCGTTTATTTTTATTTCTGCTTTGTTGCTGAACCGCTTACCCTATTTAAATTGACCTTCATTCGTTTATTATTCTGAGTAATCATTTTTTGGTTGTTGCTTGCAGTTTTAACTGATCCGAGTCAGGTGTGTTAGTTAAAATTGCACTCTTTTTATTTTTTAAATGATTTCCAAAAACAGAAAAAAAAGGTGCCTTCGCACCTTTTTTCTTTTCTGATTTTGGAAATCCTTTAAACTCATGAGGGAATATGAAAGAATTTGAATTCGCAGATGATACAATTGACTTAGAGTTTTGAGACTGGTGGGGATACTTCTTGATTTTCAGTGTCTCGATGAGAATTATATAACTTGATTGGAAAGCACACTAGACATTTCTGTCGACTCTGGTTGTGGATTTGGCTGTTCAGTTTAATTTGGTCTATTAGTCACAGAACTACCAATAAGGTCAGCTTCAGAAAAATTGCCTCTATTAAGGGGAAAAATTCCCGTTTTATTAAAACCTGACAGAATATTAGTAGGTGTTAATGCTTTCATATGTGCTTCTCCTACACATTGTGCTATCTGGTATATTGAAATAGGTTTACCAGAATAATTCAGCAACCATGAGTCTATAGCGACATTATAATGCGCCTTAAAGGAAGAGAAAATTAAAACATCAAGAGTTGCGGTTTTTTTCTACAATGTGGAGGCAGAGGCAGTATGATTACACGGTTATTCTTTGCCAGTTGAACAACTTGATATGTTATGTGACTCTCATGATTGTCGTAGATGAGTATGGAAGGGTTTTCAATTGAACTGTTGCTAAACTTGATGAAATGTTTCATAACGTCGACAAACAGGTCGCTATTCATCCATCCACTTGTATTTGCCAAACCCAGTGTACCAGGTGGAGCTCCTTGTGTCATATGCTCCTTATAATATTTCCTTGGAAAAACCATAACAGTAGGCAGAAACGTAACATTCGTACATACAATTACACATGTAGTAATAAGAATGGCCCTTTCACTGCTAGTACAACTATTCAGCTGTTTAACACCTTTCCTCGCCACGACTTTCTTAAGTTTCTTCACAGTTGTTGTACTAGTCTGATCAAGGTTATATATCCTGATATTAGACACAGCTGATGGATGTTAAGAATAAACGGCATGTGAATTGTCAAAAAACTTGTTGACATTGTGTGGATTAAACTATGTTAATCTTGATAATGATTCAGCTATTTGATCTTTGATCCAGTTCGCTGGAACTGTAATATTGTTTTTAAGTGCCATATCATATGCTACCTTACGTAGCTACTACGTACCTAGAATGGTTGTTAATCCGTAGCTCATTTTGCTACAAGTTTTGATATAGTCACACAGAGAAATTTCCTGTTCCTCTGAAAACACACATCGTACAGCATAATTGGGTTCCATTCGTTCATCATCTAGATTAGTACGTTTTTTTGCAACATATCTTTGTAATGTCTGAAATTTTACTCCCTGTTCAACGGCAGCAATTCTTAATGATTTTCTGTCCAAACATCTTGTACGGCACTTGCCATATCATCGGAGTCTAATGTCGCTCGACTCCTTGGTTTTTCTTTGCGCACCATGTCTGTAACAAACATAATAAACTTTCATTCTACTTATACAACATATCATTATAGCATAAACACTTGGTACAAATTTTAGTAGTAGGTACACAATGAGACAATCTTATTGTATACTATCACCCGATGTGTCATTGTATACTAAGTAGCATTGTTGTAAATGCAAATAATCATATTTAATTTTAGTTTTGACACACAGCTATTTGAGGTTTGACTAACTTAACTGTGGAATTTCACGCATACACTTATAAATTAACACAAATCAACAATTAGCTCTAATAAGGTAACAAAACTATATAAAAAGTAGATTTTTAGCTTAACTAAACAGTTTATCACTGTAACTTTTACGAGGTCACGAAGTAAATGGTGATATTTTGACTGGCGTTGTAAAATGACATTTCTGAGATAATGTTTGTTGCAGAATTGAAACTTGAAAAAAATTAGAATGTCTCATTGTGTACCCTGTCTCATCGTGTACTACTCTCCACTATTCATCTTTGAAAGCTGATGTAGAAGCAGCTAAGTTGAATTCTAATGTAATAGTTTTATCTGTGGATTTGCAACAAGTCATTTTTATACCTAACTTATCACATTCCGACATTTATTACCAACGTCAGTACGCAAATTATAATTTTTCGTTCCACAATATGATAACCTCTGAAGTTACCATGTGTTGTTGGTATTAAACGGTAGCCAAAAGGGAAATAACTGGAAGAGTATATCATTGTGTCACTATCTAATGTCAGCAAAGTTCTTTACCGAACTAAATCAAAAAATTTTAGTATCTGGAGATCCTGAGCTTTTTACCCTGTGATAAAGATTTTGCGCTTTTCGAAAAGATAGAATGACAGTCAGCTATATTCCACTCAAGATGTACTTGAGATAATGCACTCAGAAAGTTCAAGAAAACCTTTTCAAGAAGTTGAAATGAACCAGGAGAATTTTGTTGACTTGACCTCAGTTGAGAGTCAAATAAAGAAAGACAACATTAAAACAACAGAAGCATGTTAGGTACAGGTCACAGCCAACGAACCGACTGTTCTGCGGATAAGACAAACGCATAATATCGTGCAACCATGGCAAACATCACTTTTACTAAAGAGACCAAGAAGACGAGCTGCGGTCCGAAGTTTAGTTTACAATCTTATTCACCCAGAAGCCTTGCCACCAATGTACAGGAACCTTTCTTTAACTCATGAGTGTGTTGCTTGTATGAGTCCATTTCAAATAGGTAAAGAAATAATAAATAAGACTTACTTACAATCAATTTAATTTAACTATCAGACAACCGGTTTCGCTTTCTACAATATGCAAAGCATCCTCAGGTCTCGATACAAAGTTAAACAAATGATGCCAGGTACTCTATTAATTGATGGATGGTAGAACATGGTTAAAATTACTATGTATTGTTGAATGGAGAACTCAATTCTATTATTGCAGTTGTTTGACAGTAAACGGGAAGTTCTTGAGGAGATAGATTTGATCCAATGAAGAAGAGATATGTGTATGATTGTTTGTTAAATGAAAGTGATGTAATATACCATTGTGTTATTAAACGTTATTTATACTTGGTTTATTCGTCTTCCGGGTTTGGACCGTGTCATTTGTGAGTGACCCAAAAGTGGGTTCATCTCGACGTTTCGCTACAATTGTATGTAGCTTCTTCAGGAGAACAAAGAAAAAGAAAAAGAAGACAGGAAGCCTACGATTTCATTTGACCAACCTCTACGGGGAGGTTATATTCCGCAAAACCTCAGAGTTTTCCAATCTTCGCTCTAAAATTTCAACTCTACTTTTTTCGCTCACCTTCCTCTCTAGATGTCGTGATAATAACTTGGTTCCCAATTTGCTTGTTCTAAAACATCACATTTCCTCTTCATCTTCTTCCGGAATTCTACATCGAGCCAGCCTATCTCTACTTCGTGAACGGATTCAACATATTCGAAAAACCCTTAATTTTCAATCCCAAAAACTTTTCAAGCTGCATCTTGAACTCTCCAGTATTCTTAGTTTCGATGATTGGTCACTTTTAGACCGCATTTATTATCATCAAGCCGATAAAATCCTTCTTCTAAGCAACGAAACTCACAAAAAGAAATTCCAATCCCTTGTATCTAAGGAAAAATCACATTCCACCACTTCTACTTCTCAGTCACCTCTTACTAACACCGTCGTTAATCTTTCTTCTCACCAATTAACAAGTGCAGAAAGCAGTCTTCTATCTAAAGGTCTTAATTTTGCTATCACTCCTTCCAGAATTCCTACCGAAGAAATAGTTTCAAATGTGGAAGCGGCACTCCGCACAATTCCCAAAATTCCAGCCGACCGTATCCGCTTTGACGTCGCTAAATGTCTTGATACAGCCAAAATCCCTACTTCCAATATATCTCGTGAGGAATTCATAGCTCTCAAAAATCTCCGTTCTCTTTCTGAGATAATAATCCTTCCTGCAGACAAAGGTAATGCCACAGTCATCCTGGATACTCCTTCCTACATAGAGAAAGTAAACGACTTACTTAGGGATACATCCTGTTATAATACAATTTCCCGAGACCCCACTCCTAGAGTCGAACGCGAAATTTCCCATGCCATCAAACAATCTGATCTTTCCGATGATGTTAAAAAGTCCATAGTTCCGAAAAACTCTATCTGCCTCAGAATTTACGGTCTTCCCAAATTCCATAAAGACAACGTACCTCTTCGTCCCATTGTGACCACGATTAACTCTCCTACCTACAAACTCGCAAAGTACTTGTCGAATCAGTTTAAGACCTATACTGGTCGTACCTCTTCTTATGTCCGAAATTCCACACATTTCATCACCTTAATCTCCTCCCTCACGGTCGATCCCCAAGACATTCTCGTCAGTTTCGATGTATCATCCCTATTTACCAATATCCCCATACATGACTCTCTAGTTGTTCTGCGAGATCACTTGACCAATGATAACAAGTCTTTTTCTATTTCTACAAACAAATATCTGGAACGCCAATGGGTTCTCCCCTTTCCCCTGTCATTGCTGACATTTTCCTGGAAGCCTTTGAGTCTTTAGCCCTAGAATCTTACCCGTTAAAACCGAAAGTCTGGTTCCGCTACGTTGATGATATATTTATGATCTGGCCCCCTGGTCATTATACCCTTTCTCCCTTCCTAGATCATCTTAACTCACAACATCCGAGTATAAAATTCACAATGGAAGTAGAAAATAATCGGTCCCTTCCCTTTCTTGATGTGTTTGTCACCTCCAAGCCCAATGGCCGTTTGGGTCACTCTGTTTATAGAAAAAAGACTCACACGAATCGTTACCTACATGCTTCATCACACCACCATCCTGCCCAAAAGAATTCTGTGATCAACTCTCTCATCCATCGGGCCATTTCGATTTCTGAACCTGACAACCTTAGAGAAGAACTTGGCCATCTGCAAAAAACCCTTGTCGCCAACGGTTACTCCAAGTCCACAATTCAAAATATTACACACCGACATCTACATCCCCCTTTACACCCTAGGACGACAAATTCAGAATCTTCGGGTAATACTCCTGTGGCTTTTCTTCCGTATATTCGAAGTGTCACTGATAGGATTGGCAAAATTCTTCGCAAAGAAGGTATCAGGACTACTAGTCGACCACCCAAGAAAATCTCACAATATCTACCCTCTCCTAAGGACCCATTACCGCCCCTATCTTCCTGTGGTGTCTATTCTATTCCTTGTTCATGTAGACATGTGTATATTGGCGAAACTGGTCGTTCCGTCAAAACTCGGATTCAAGAGCATCAAAGATGCATTCGATCAGGTCTTTTCTCCCATTCTGCAGTTGCAGAACACTGCCAAGAAACCGGTCATTCCATATTGTTCGAAAAAACCCATATTATTTCTAAGAGCCCCTTCTTTTATTCCAGGAAAATCCGCGAATCTCTAGAGATCCGAAAAAATCCACATAATATCAATCGAGAGGAAGGATACTTCTTGTCTCCCATCTGGAATCTCAGTCTAGAGCCGCCGTCCGGTCCCGCTACCACGATGCAGCCACATGATTGGCCAGCGCGCGCTTCTTGACGTTCGCGTCACGGAGTGTGCCGATACGTCCCGACACGACAGGTCACCGCGACTATAAATAGAGCGGTAGCGGAGTAATCGTCGGATTCACTCCCCGCCTCTCGACGCGTTAGTGTTCTGAGCTGTTGGACGTGAATCCCTGTCCTGGCATTTGGTTTTCACCTCTGGCTGCGTTGAGTAGTTGAGTTACTGTGACCAAATGCCCATCTTGGTAGTTAGTATTTGCCTCTGGTTGCGTTGAGTAACTGAGTTACCGTTGCTAACTACCCATCTTCTTTTTCTTTTTCTTTGTTCTCCTGAAGAAGCTACATACAATTGTAGCGAAACGTCGAGATGAACCCACTTTTGGGTCACTCACAAATGACACGGTCCAAACCCGGAAGACGAATAAACCATAATTCTGACTCTGGCCGTGGAAGCCTACAATTTCATTATTTATACTTATTCGAGAGATATATTTTTGAAATGTGTATATATATTTCAAAAATAGTCTCAGGAAGATTTTATGTAATATACACCTGAACATTGATATAAGCAAACGAGTCTTGAGATGCTATGTATTTTCTGCCCGTTTATATGGAGTCGAAGTCTGGACCTTGACAAAGGCAACATCCAAACGATTAGAAGCCTTCGAAATGTATCCAACGTATGAATAAAGATTTGGAAATTATGCGTATCGTGTAAATTAGAAAGATGACATACTTAGGGCATGTGATGCGCAATGAGAAGTATCAACTAATTTTACAAGGCAAGATAGAAGGCAAAAGATCTCAAGGGCGCAGAAGGACATCGTGGTTGAAGAACATCAGGCAGTGGGCAGGAATGACTACCATACATCTGTTTAGAGCAGCTGTCAACAAAGTTGACCAACGTGATTGCCAACATCCACAGAGGATAGGCACCAAAAGAAGAAGACAGCAGCTCAGCACGAAAACAGAAAAGTGTATTTACTTTAACAAAATATTGAAATAATACCTCTTGACACCACTCGTACTCAATGAGACAGATGTAGATGGTTAGAAAAATAATCATTGATTTTGTTTCTTCACTCACGAGGGAATATTTATTTCAGATTATATTAAGCAAAGATCCATATTAATGGTATTTAACTCAGTTTGTAGACAAATTTAAAAATGTCAGAAATAGAAATGTATTGTTTGTCTCATTGTGTATTAGCCTACCCTACGTGAAACAATAATTTCTCCAAAATGTGTTATATTTTATTTATAATAAAATCTCCATAAATTTATACGTTTCATTGACTCGAATAACATACATACTCCGTTCTTCCATTTAAATGTCTCCATAACTGTGATGTTTTTATTCTCATCATGAAGTTTTAAGAATGATTTGACTTAGCTAACAATATTCTACTGTATCCTTCTCCCACATAATTTTATCCATATACATAGATAAATTCGTAAAAAAAATATTTCTCTCTACTTGGATTTGACTTTACAATCGTTTGCGCTTCATTACCTCAAATATAATTAATACTTTTATCTGCAATGTTTCTCATACTTCTCACATTTTCTCACACTTAATTTGTCTGTACGAGTATACATAGGTAACTTTTATAAAAAAATCATTTTTCATAAATTATGATGTATTCGTCAGGTTTCAGAAATTTTAAGAATTGTTTATGCTTAATTAACTCGTTTATAGTGGAATACGTCTTCCATAATCATTTATCCACAAGGATAAATCTCATAAAACAAATTAATTCTCCATAAATTGACAATAAAAATTCACCTTTTTCAGGCTCTAATATAATGAATACTCTTTATCCCATTCTACTATCATTTCTGCCAATTTCCAGTATCATAAATATAGTGAATACTCCTGCCCCATATACTTCCATTATTTCTAACATATTCAATCATGATCATCATTATTATCATCAATGGTGTAACAAGTATTCGTGAGTCTTTGTGTCTCTGTGCCACTTTTCTTATTTTATCCAGATCCTCTTTGACCGCATCTTTCCACCTTCTTCTAGGACGTAATACAAACCTTCTTTTATCTGGCTTTCCCAAAACACATAGTTTATAATGTGATTATTGTTACTGTGTATCACATGTCCTACCTATCTTAAACAAAGAGGTTAGATCTTTGTAAATGGGTATGTTTAAAAACCCTTAAAAGGGGTACATCAATTACACGAACGTTTTCAGAATAATAATTCCATCATCAGGTTTAAAATGCACATTAACATGCCTGAGCCACCAAAATATAAGGGTAAAAACCCTTTAAATTACATATAGTTACAAAAGTTTGTACATAATGTTGTTAATCACATTTGATGTTTAATATTAAATTAAATTTGACTTCAGGTAACATACACTCAGCTGAACACGCTGAAGCCGTTTGAAGTTACCAGCTGAAGTCCGTTTGAAGAGGTTTACTCTCCGGCCACTGGAACTCACCTTAAGACATGGGTGTATGTTACCTGAAGTAAAATATATTAAAATATTAAACATCAATAATTTTTAACATTATGTACAATCTTTTGAAACTATATGTATTTTAAAGGGTTTTTACCCTGATATTTTGGTGGCTCAGGCATGTTAATTTGCATTTTAAACCTGATGATGGAATTATTATTCTGAAAACGTTGTTTGTGTAATTAATGTACCCCTTTTAAGGGTTATTAAATATACCCATTTACAAAGATCTAACCTCTTTTTTGTGATACGTGGTATACAGCCAGCTGCAGGAATTATTTTCCTTGTGGATTTTCTACCTATCTTAGTCTATTGGCCTTTATATATCTCACCACATTTTCATGTCCGAAAAGCGACTTTAACTCGTTGTGTCTAAGCCTCCATTCGTTTGTCACGCTATCTCTATAAGGGCCATTATATTACTTGAAGAATTTTACGTTCTCAAATCAAAAATTTATTTGCTTCTTTTTGCGTGAACGTTCATGTTTCGCTAGACCACCTCGGGTGTGACACCCGAGAGACCGGATTACAAAAAAATGAATCGTTAATTTGTACTTTACTCACTTTACAATCAAAATACAACTCGCTATTATTTTGTGAACACACTCTTATAAGTACTTATTAAACGCAGCAAAGCATATGTTAAACGACTTTGTACAACGCGTTGGTGTGCCCACAACGTTGCAGTTTAAGTATTAGCAGAACATTTTGATAGTACTCACCTTTCTTTGTTATCTTTTCTTTTGGAATGATGTAATTAGACAAATACATGTTTGTCAGATTGAATTGCAAAGTAAAGGCATAATCATTGATCAATCAGCGACCAAAATAGGGGAACCTCGTTTTTGTATTGAAGAAAAACGTGGTCATACTATAGATGAAGCAATATATGTTGCCCCGAAGAAATGTTAGGACTACGACATTCCCACCGAAAGCCGAATTCTACGTTAAAAACGAATGGATGGTGAGTTAGCTGCCGATACAGGACTCACACTTCAAGCCGAACTTCAAAAGGATATGTTGGAATGTTAAGACCGATTCAGTGTTGATCTCGAAATCAGATCAGAGTCCATTCATGATGTGGCTTCATGGTTCGAGCTTGTGCAGACACACACTGTGCTTTCCGCGAACAGTGAAAATTAGCTTCAACATTTTGTGAGTTTTACCATGAAGAGGTATCAGAAGCAATCCTCCTGATAGAAATACCAGGGCTCAAAAGACATTTATAAGCGGCCAATATTACAACCTCAAAATGGTAAGCTGTAGACATTTTAAAATTCATTGTGGAATGGGCCTTCATGGAATCCCTCTCAAACTGAATGGTCACATTAAAATTGGTTATGACCATTTGTGTATCGGTTGCTTTATGTGAGAGAAGTTAATAAATAGTTAGAAAAAAAAACACATTTTTGTTTTGTGATAGGACACCACCTAGAAAGCTAAAAATGTTTAAAGGCAAAAGGGGTTTTTAAATATGTTCTTTTGAGCGCCTAATCCCAAATAAAAAAAGTAGTTTCACTATAAATTCATGACGTTTCCATCAGGAAAAGAAATTTGAAGGATTTTTAAGCTTAATTAACTCGATTTAAATGACTGATTCTTCTATTATCATTTCCTGTATTCTTCTTCTTCTTTATAAGCAATTCTGCTTGTTCATTAGCGGATTATTATCTCTATGGAAGTTTGTCACTCCATCTTTTGGATAATTTTATGTATAACAGGATAAATTTCCATTTCCATTTTTAATGGATTTCTAGGGTTATAATGATTTTAGTCTTTATTATTATCTTTATATAAGCCAATAACAATTATTACTGCTTCCCCTCATTTCTCCACAAGATTTCTCTGTTCGCATAAACAAAGGACATAGAGAGTATCAAATAAAACACATTTTACGGGAGAACAGTTTATTTCAATGAGATCTTCTACATATAGGCTGCTCTTTGAAAGAGGTAACATTAAGACAATCCTCATATTTTTTCCTAATATTAATTATAAGATATCTCAAAAAATAAAAAAAATCAAAAATATGGCAAGAACGAAGAATGCAGCGCTGCATTCTTATCAAAAATTTCAGTTATACACTATTATTAATACACCAGAAGAAACAATAAGAGTAAAATATGAACTATTTCAGATAATAACTCCTTGTATTTTACTTATTTTAAGAATTATTATTTGTAAATTCGTTTTAAATCTATTTTCTATTCAGTTATTCTACAAATTACAAATGTGGGACAAGATATATCATAAATAGTGATCATCCGAATGTATACAGTTAAAAAATAACAGCAGCCATTTTGTAAGGGGCGGAGCTACAATTTGTACACAACAGATGGCATGGTAGTGAAGTACTAGCCCTCATTTTTTAGAAGACGCGGCTAAGAGTTATATATGACACAAATGATACGTGCTGGAACTAATCTCATCATAGACATTTGGTAAATTACGGGACTAGAATGTATAAGGATGACAGAAAGTACATTACATATAATATGAAAGTGACACCAATCAATGATATGGAAATGACATTACATTACAGATGTCATTTTGTACCGGACTTTAAAATGTATGACAGAAATTAAGTGACAGATGACATGGAAATGACCTCATACCATCTATTTGGTGGGGAGCAATTTATACTTGACCAACTGACTGACAATTTGTAAGAGGAACTGCAGTTTAGAAGTAGAACAATGGTCATAGCCATCATTTTGTGACGGTCAGAACTAAGAATGCTAACACAATACAAAATGTTAAAATGTGTGAGTGTTGCACTGCCTACGTTTACTAATTATTCGTTAAGTTAGCTGGGTCTTCTTTTGTGGAAAACTTTTCTTTTTTCTGTAAGAAACGTGTGTAATATGTATGTTTTCACATATTGCAAACATTTTCAATATCGTGTAAATTGGACGAATCAAGACATGATAAATATAATTTAGACCCAAGCAATAGCTGCATCTTCTTTATATGCTGTTTGCAGGAATCTTCGTTTCTAAATTATTGCAAAGATTCAAAGTATCTTAATATTAAAGTAAATTCTGTTTATGTCGTATCTGCCAATATATTCTTAAACAAATTACGACACGCGTTGAAAAATAAATCAGTAATCTTGTAGTAGAAAAATAAATGATATTAAGAAACAGAGAGTTAATGATAGCAAGAGAATTTAAAATATTAAAAAAATTCATAAATATTCAACCTAGTTATTACAAGTCTAAGTTCAAAATATACAGTTGCCTAATTATTAAAAACCTATTTCATTCAAACATTTTACTCTTATTTCCCCTCTATTACAACTAGGACTTGACAATTTCCGAACACTCATTATTCACTATCCAAAGAAAACTACAAAATAGTTTCCACTTACAAAAATATCCTCTAACTAAAAGCTCACAGATGCTTCTTTGAACATAACTATGGTAATTATGATAGTTTCTGGACTAAAGGAAGTAATCATTTAGAACTGCGAAAATAAATAATCTCGCTTTCTTAGTTTCCTAGTTCTTCGCCAGTGTTCTTTCCTAGTTTCCTAATAATGTGACGAAATCGTTACTTTTGACGATTTCTGCACAATGTTCCCTGTCTGCTGCTGAGTATCAAAATTGTAAAAACAATTTTTGTTTAATTATTTATATTCCACCGAGACACTGTTATGGTAAAGACTAAACAATAGGATCACTAACGAATAACTACAACATCTGAAACATACAGAGCTGGCTGAGAAAAGACTATAGAATAAAAATGGATATATTTGGAAATAATGAATTGATCTTGTGTCCCAACCAAGAAAAAAAAACAACAGATGTGTTGTTTAGTCTGCTCAATTTACGAGTTAAATATTCATGATCCAGCCAAATTCGGTAGCTCTCTTCAGTAACTTTTAAAATTCTGAAAATTTGGAGAAAAATATTTATTGTGTGTCTTTTTGATATTACTATACTTATAGTTGGCATAATAATTCTTCGTACATTTGGTCAATAACATCAACATTGATGTTTTAATATTCGACGGCGGTCCGATGGTACCACTATCCCAAGATAAATACACTATAGAGTAGTACGTTCTGGTAGTCAGTTAATATCAGAATTTAAACTGAATCGGACTCATAGTTTTGTTCTAACCACGTGTGGAAGCGAACGTGTCTGCAGATTTTAGACAAATGGAAAAAGAGCAATATTGGTCGGTGATTCGATTCTTGTTTCGAAGAAAACAACTACCTGGAGGATAACGGTGCTCCGAAAATCTTTGACGGCTACCACAAAGGAAAACGTGGTAAAAATATACAATATCGTATTCGCAGTATCGACAGTAGGCACCTCAAAAAACTGCGTCAATCACATCCTGTATGAAATTTTAGGCGTAATAAAGCTGTCGACGCGATGGATGTAGCATTTGCTCACTCCGAATAACCGTGAGATCACTTCAGAGCAATGTTTGACGCTGCTTAAGCGTAATCCGAAGGAGTTTCTGTGTCGTTTCATGATCAACAACGAACCATGGATCCACTGGTGCATACAAGGAAAAGTCGAAACAGTGGACTTCGCCGGAGAACGTGCTTCGAAGAAGGCGAAGACTGTCCTATTGGTCAGAAAGGTTACCATTTTCTGGGATTCACAAGGTGTGATCTACATCGACTACCCTGGTAGGGTAGGGCTGTATTGTTTCGATTTATTGGGTCCATTCAAGGCCCAACTGCATAAAAAGTAGCCCATTTGGCGAGGAAAAAATGCTCTTCCACTATGACTATGCACGAACTGCTGTCCCATCCACCGTTTTCTGCAAATTTGGTCCCATTCCACTTATTTTTGTTGCCAAAGTTTAAAAAATCACTCTCCGCGCAGAAATTTGAGTCTAACGAGGTCATCGCTGCACCAAGGCCTACTTAGCGGACCCCACGAAAACGTATTGTAACCTTACATACGTCACATATTTATTATTTTTCTTCAAATAGTTATTTTATTGCAATTACTTTTAATTTCATTCATTTGTTAATTTTGTGTTTTATTTTACTATTTTATTCTGAAAATAGTTGGCGCTCAAGTCTTCTATCAACAAAATATTCTATTTAATCTCTATTCTTCTATCTCAATTTCCATTGATTTCAGTTCTATTCCTATTTATTCTTTGTATATCCCCCGTATTCAAACCCCGTAGTTAGCCTATCGATAGACATATATAAATGTCTATGACCTTAACTAGCGACACAGATTATTTGTCTATTGGCAATTGTCACTTGTCATTGTCAGCAGTTGTCAGTTTCGCTTTAATAGAAGTGGGAATCTTTTTTTATTATTTCATCTACCTATTTAAACTGATTTTTTAGTTAAGAAATTCATTTATATTGTTTAAATCTCTCTGGGTTTTTTGGCTTTATGTCAATTTTTCTTCTCCTATTTGGGGGGGATTTTCCAAAGCATGTAGCTGCTATGGAGAACTCCACACCTACCTGAAAGTACTTCAGCTAACATTCTAACAAGTATCTGAAGCCAGCAACCACATTAACTGCATTCAATTGCATGAAGTCAACAATATATGCAACAATACTTGCCATAAGTATTATTTTCACATTTTATAGAGATTTTATAGAGATGTTTGTATAATAAATTTGATTAGTTAATATCCTCTTTTATTTGTCCCTGTCAAACTCATTTTTCAGATTTTCATTAGTTCAAACGAACCTACACCTAAGAGATTGAGCTAGAGACGAAGCATAACCAATTGGCTACCAACGTTAGTTGAAGTTTTATTGTTACATTATTTTTCCGACAGTATTTAAGAGGAGACTATGTTGGTTTTGGTTTTTCATTATGCTTAGTACTTATCGAACTGGCTCGTAAATTATGCAAAAAATGCTCGTTCGTATAGAAAAGCATTTGTTATATATTGTACTTAGTTAACAACAAAAAGTTACATTATTTTATATCCAGAAACTATCATTTTTGGGACCTGATATATCTAACACTATACCTAACCAAGAAATTTGTTAACATACTTTTGACACTACGGGCTTACAAAACCATTTGATTTTAAATACTTGTAACCATAATTTATTGATCATCTATGTTAATCATATTATGATCTAAAATAACAAGCAGCAAGCGTAGTAATGTGAGCCAATCCAGTCTTGAAGAGTGAAATCGGATCTATCACGATCTAGAAATCAAGTGTTTCACTGCTGAAAGCGAGATCAAAGAATATATTAAAACTAAAAAGTTTCCCATTTGACGCCAAAAGAAATTAAACCAACTATACAGTCAAATAATTGTATGAAGTCACGAAAAGGAAGTATTTATTGTAATTTGTATTAAAGCTGCTATTAGAATCATAATTTAGCTCCGCCATACGTTTCTGACGCTGTTTTCAAGCCATTTACCTACCATTCTTTTATAGTGCTGTCCAAAGCATGTTAACAAATTTCCAACAAAATTATAAAAAAGAACTCTTACATGATATATTGCACAAAAACTTACTTTGTTGTGTGCATAAAGACAAAGGTACAATTAATCTTAAAATTACTTTAATTCACATTTTTTACTTCACTTGCAAGACTTTAGACTAGAACGTTCTGCGTTGAAATATTTACAACATAAATAAATATTTGTCATATCAGCTGAGAGAATAAACAAAACAATATCGTTTCCGTATCACAGAGAAGAAGAGTTTGGGTAGCAACTATTCGAGTATATTGAAGTGTTGATAGAGGCTTTGAAAATTCTATTTGAGTAAGGATTATTGGTTAATTGCAGTAAATGACATATTACAAAAATTGTATTGTTAGTTTCCACAATTGGATATAAAAGCGCCGCGTCTTAACATATTCAAATTCCCATTTACGGCCATTTAAGTTTATTTACGCTAAAAGTTTAATATGTTTAACCTAAACTAACCAATAATTTTCTTATAAAAGCCTCTAGAAATTTAGAAAAATTGTAAGGAATGAATTAAAAGCAGATTCACTGCTTCTTCCCAAAGATACTGTCGTTAATCCTAAAATAATATTTGTATTTTGTTTCGGTACTTATTGTAGAATTAGTGTGCTGCAGCAGTCGAAAGCTTTTTACTAAATAACGAGTAGCTATTGGCTAGATGTGGCTTATGTCGGACAAATTACTGAAAATAAAAAAAACAAAAATATTAATAAATATGTATATGCTAACCAAAAAACAAATGTTACAGATCATATACTCATATACATATATAAAACAAACTGATTAAGTTAGCAGTTTCCAATGTCAACAAGATCTTCCAATAGGCGAGGCAATGAACCAGTAAAAAGCCAAAAACCTACCAAATTGTTGCAGTAGGATGGATCTCAATGAAACTTATTACATTCGTTTCGTGAAATTTTGTGAAAAAAAAATGATGATGTCGAATTAAAAATTCCATTATTGAACAAGGAAAATGCATTTTCCAAAGTGCATTTTGAATTGATGAAAAATGATAAATTTGTAATTCGGAAATGATTGACGAAAATGAGTTCAATATTACTCCTCGCGGAGTTTTTGGGATAACTGAATACGAAATTTGATACAAAATTGGTGCAAATTTGTTATTAGTGAATTTTTGGAATCGCTAATCCTGAATCATTGCAGTGATTGTCTTTGATACCTGTGGTGTTCAGTATGGGCCTCGTTTCCTGGAGTTTGTGGGAATGTAATACCAAATCAGTGCAAACTCGGTACTTGGGTTTTTTTTTGGTGCGAGGAAGGTCTTGTCTCCTGTAATGTTATGGAAATTCGATACAAAATCAGTGCAAATGCAAACTTGTAATATTGTTGACATTTTGGATCAATGATCACGAATATCATAACGGTGATAGTCTCCTATGCACAAACTCCAAGCCCTCCACTGAGTACAATGGGCCTTGGACACCATCGCCGACATAATAATTGTGTTCAGATTTTGTATAGAATTTATACAAAACTCCAGAAGCCGAGGCCGTCGAGTACCCTAGATCACTCGTACACTATCGACGATATAATATTAGTGTCCAGCGACCCCAAAAACCACCGACTAACGAGTTTGCACTGATTTTGTATCGAATTTGCACAACACTCCAGGAGTATATTCCGTGCTAAGCACCAGGTACCTCGCTCATCATCGCCGGCAATATATTGGTGTTAAGCGACCTCAAAAACCATTGACTAACGAGTTTGTACTGATTTTCTATCGAATTTCCAAAAAACTCCAGGAGAAGAGGCCCATCAGGCGCATCAGGTGCCTCGGAGAACATCGCCGTCATGATAGTCAGAGGACGAAAAGCTCTAACTTGTGATTAATGCCAAGGATCGTTTTATATTTCAATTAGCAGCCTGGAAACAGGTATACAATCGTGATTTGTGTTTCGTCTCGAATGAACAACGTCCAACCCCTATCAGTTTCACGAGAGGTCCTTTTTGACTTAAAATCGCCCAGTTATAGTTGGGGCAGATACACTAATATTTTAAATTACTTCCATTCCATTACCAAAATAGAATCTCAAAGAGCCTATTGGAGCAAATTTTCCAAAGAACTAGATAAATGCTTAGGATGGATACCTCCACTAGCAAATACTATAAAAGATTCGCTACTGCTGTAATAAGCACTACTAAGACATGCATACCAAGAGGCTACCGCAAGGAATATATTCCTGGATGAACACAGAACAGTTAAGAGATGGAAACCAGTGATCAAGAAGAAGCAGACGAGCTACTTTACAGCCTAGATACAGCGAGACAGGAAAAGGATCGAAACTGTTGAGAGCTTAAGCGGAAAAACTTAGACATTGCTACGAAAACTGGAAAGCGCTGTCCCCACCCGAAGACACCCATAAATGTTAATGCAAACGCAGTCGCTTCACACATAGTAACATCATCCAGAGAGCCAAAACAAAAAGCTCACACGATTAATATCTAAAGAGATCTTAAATCCCTTATAGCTAGAGCCACGGAAACATAATACTCCAACCCCTTCACGTTCCAAGATATTTCAAATGCTCCCAAGGATCTTAAACTAGTAAAAACTCCAGGTTTCGATGTGGCAAGTATTCAAAAGTATGGTTGTCTCGATTCTTTACAGACATTATAAAAACCGGTAATGTCATACAAGAATTCAAGCATTAAAAAATAATTGCCATCCTAAGACAAGGTAAACCACATAATATTCCCAAGAGCTACAGTACAATAGCTCTGCTTTCTGCAATATGCAAGCTACTAGAATTGCTAATCTCCAACAGAATCAGCATGCGACTCTTCAAAATGATTCCTATTGAACAAACTGGGTGTACACTCAAAATGTATGAATAATTTTTTCATGCCATACTCGAATGAATGCCGTATTTATGTTACACATATATATATATATATATATATATATATATATATATATATATATATATATATATATATATATATATATATATATATATATATATATATATATATATATATATATATATATATCGTTTATTATTAATGTTTTTAAAGCTTCACAATAGACTCATTATTCATTTGTAAATGGCATCAAAATTCCGAAAAACACTACAATAAAAATGTTTTAATTTAACTTTGTTGGAGTATGCAAATATTAAAAACAATCGATATGCAAAACCAAAGAAATAATTAATAGTTGCGACAATTACTTACACAACATTTGCATAAACCAATTTTGAAACTTAACGTACCTTTTAATATATAATCTGTCAATAGAGTGGGCACCGTCGGACTATCTTCATTAATAGCTTTGAGAACTAAAAATATAAAAAAAATATTAAAACATGAAGAATTTAATCGCACTTATTCTTAATTAAATTTATTTTAAAAATAGCCGTATACAGTGATTAATAGCAATGAGAGAAAATAAGCAAAACATAATTTCATAATATTGATAATTTCAAAGGAAACATATACAGTGTGAAAACCACTTATGAAATAAAATTGTTTGTGTTGTTATTTTAGATAATAATAAAAAACGTTGAGATATCTTAATTTTTAAATTGAAATGTGCGCTTAAAGCTCTTTAACAACAACCTGATCTCAACGAAGTATCTCACACTATGTAAGGTGTATTATGAATAATACAAGATGAACTTTTGAAATTAAGTATAATTTTCTTCAAGATAATTAATTTAGAGAATACCCGAGGTAATTGATTGGATTACATTAAAATAAATGCTCAAAATGTTCTCCACCTTGTTGTTGGCAATAACACAGTCTCCTATAAAACTCGTCCCGAACTTTGTTTAAAGTTTGAGGTGAAATATTCCGCATTTCTTTAGTTATCCTTTCTTTGAAGTCTTCAATGGTAGTTGGTTGTGTTGCATATACCATATACTTTGTTCTTGAGATAACCCCACAGAAAAAAATCCAAAGGCGTAAGATCATCATTAAAATATCAATTCGGTGGGTCTCAGTTAAATATTTCTGTTAAATGTTTATTTCTGCAAGAAATTAGCTTTTAATTAGGAATTTATATTTTAATGTAAAATGTCAACAACTGATTGATAACAATCCGCATTATTTACCGATTTAGTTTAATTAGCAGAATATCTAGACAGTTTTTACCTATTTATGACAAAAAAATGTTAACACGGTTACTAAACAGAAATTTTACCCAATATACTGACACTTAGAGTAGAAGTGTATTGTCTGTATTTAGCTAATTTAAAATAATACCTATTCTAACAAAAGCCTATTCTAACAAAAGCCCAAATTGATGATAAAGATCGGCGTATAATACAAAATTTATACTGGAACCAATCAGCCACAATAAGAACGAATTTTGGAGGTGAACCAACGGAAATGATCCAGATTCTACGAGGCGTTAGACAAGGTTGTATACTTTCACCTATATTATTTAATCTATATTCAGAGGAAATATTTAGTGAAGCCTTGGAAAAATGCGAACATGGAATACTTCTAAATGGAGAACGCCTAAACAACATCCGTTATGCAGACGACACCGTTATTTTTGCAGACAGTTTGAACAGTTTACAGCAACTAATAAACAAAGAAAATGAAGTAAGTGAAAGATTTGGACTTCAAGTAAATATAACAAAAACTAAATTTATGATCACCAGCAAAAATAAAGTTAGAGACGCTCAACTACTTATCAATAATAGACCAGTGGACCGAGTAAAACAGTATAACTATCTTGGAACAACAGTAAATGAACAATGGGATCACTCACAGGAAATAAAATGTAGAATAGAGAAGGCTAGGAGTGCATTCAATAACATGGCCAAACTCTTTAAAAGCCACAATCTTAATCTGGAGATAAAAGTAAGGCTCCTACGATGTTATATCTTCTCAATATTGTATTACGGAGTTGAATCCTGGACACTAACTGAAGCAATGGAGAAAAAACTTGAAGCCTTCGAGATGTGACTATACAGGCGAATTCTAAGAATATCATGGACAGACAAGATAACCAACGAGACCGTATTACGAAGAGTGGGCAAAGAAAGAGAGGTGATGTATACCATTAAAAGGAGAAAGTTGGAATATCTCGGACATATAATGAGAAACAGCACTAAATACAGATTACTGAAGGTAATCCTACAGGGTAAAGTATTCGGAAAGCGAGGAATTGGGAGAAGGAGAATATCATGGTTGAAGAACCTGAGGAAATGGTTCTCCACAACAACAACGAATCTATTTAAAGCATCAGTTAATAAAATAATTATAGCCAGAATGATTGCCAATATTCGGAACGAATAGGCACTGAAAGAAGAAGAAAATAATACCATAGCACGTGATAAATTATTAAGTTCAAAATTTCACCTTGTATTATTCATACATTATGTATTGATGTCCCTACATGATATAGTTCGTTGCAATCAGGTTGTTAAGAATCTTTTAAAAACATAAAAATATACAGGGTGTTTCATTAAAAATAAGGATTATGGACTATGTCAGACTTGCGTGGATCACTCTGTACATTTAAATTTATGATTAAAAAGCGCACATTTAAATTTAAAACTTAACGTTTCCAGAGTTTTTTATTATTTTCTATAATAAGGACACAAACAATTTTATTCCATAAGTGGTTTCCACACTGTATAAGTAAGTAGTAAGTTATTTTAAAGATGATGAACCACATAGATAATTAAATAAGTGGGTTTTAAGTAAATCTATAAAAACAAAGTATTTTTGTAGTCACCGTCACAAGTAAGATGTCATTTTTGTAGATAACATTTAGATATTTGCAAAGGGCGTTAAAAGTGTTTCAATCTTTTTCGAGATTTAGCATCGCAGTGACAAATTTTTTTAATTCATTCTCCATTGAGAGATTAAGAAGACCGGGGGTCTGGCATTTTTTGCCAGACCATCAATTTCCAGTTTAACTCATTGCAAGTCAAGTAAAAATTGCTGTCTTCGTTCGCACGCCAGAGATGAGAGTAAAAGTGAAGTTTTTTGTGATTTTATTGTTGAGAAACCTATTAAGGTTTCCTTAATATTTCCACCTGCTTGTTTATGGGAGTGGAGAAAAACAGTGTCCGTAATTCATCAATTTGTTCGCTGGAAAGCAGTTCTTCTTCTATTAAAAGAACCTATAAAGTCCATAGTCAACACATGTATAGGTAAAGAAAGAAATTCACAGTAAGATTTTATTCAATCACTCAATCCGACTCGAAGGACGAATGGACAATTCAAATGTAATTATCATTTCGAATTGTTTCTAATGCAATGTGTCCGATTCTTCTCGATCGACGATGATAAAATAAAATGTTGAAGTCATGAAGTAAAATATAGTTTTATTGATAGCTACTGAATTATTACACTATAATTGTTGTTGAGGTAAAAATTTATAATAAACTGCTCCCCAAACTAGTCCCAAAGCTATATTTGTAATCTCACTAAAATGCTACAATTCATCAAATACGTGTGTTGCCCTCTGCATACAACAAAAACCTTTTGCGTTTTGAAAGCTGTATTTTCTAAATACGTATTAGGCACTCTGTAGTTTGCAGGAAGTTGAACAAACTGTAATTAAGCTACTAATCAATATGTTTCACAATTATACATGATGAAACTATAAAAATTCAGGAAATTAAGATTAATGTGAGATTAATACAAGTTAATAGTCTAAATTGTGATTGAACAGTAACTTTAAAACAAATCAAAGGTATAAGTGTTTCAAGACAAGCCAAAGTAGTCTGCGCACTCATCGTTAGTAACCAAAAGGTCGCAAGTTTTTTTGTTGGAAAAATGGACCTGCTGCTAGGGTTTCGTTAGGAACTATTCATCTGTCAATACTTAATGTTATACAACCATTTGTTTGCCAGAAAGTGATTGAGATTTGGTTGTCATCCTACATACAGTCCTGACTTGGAACCGTATTATTTCTGTGCGTTCCCAAAAATAAAAAAAAAAAAAACAACGCAGTAAACGGTTTGAGACGCCAAATGAGGTGGCCGAAGCATACAAAAATCTCATTTGTGAGCTACCTATTTCGGACTGGCATAAATGCTTCGAAGATTAGTTTGTGCGAATGCAAAAGTGTATTGATCTTAAAAGAGAGCAGTAAAAGCTAATTTTCCCAAAAATATATAAATAATAGTTTCGTAAACTGCGCTTTTTTAGTAGACAATTATAATTATTTAAAATAAAACTACATTAAGACTGCCTGTACTATTCATATGATCGTACAAACCGTTGAACCGAAACTTACCAATCTTTGAAAGTTCTAGAAATATTTTCAGGTAACCCTAGCAGTGGATTACAAATATAAACCTATCATTGAGAACGATCCCAAACTTGTTAAAACGCATTACAGTGTTTCGAACGAGTTCGACCTATACGAGTAATACCGAGCTTTTGTAAAGCTCGGTATTACTCAATTCATCACTTCCGTTCGGTGAAGTCATGCCTTCTCATTCACAAGAACTATTTGGGTTAAACTGCCGAACAAATAGGTCAACAATCGGATGAACTACTAATGTGACATCTGTGAACCCAAACAAAGTCAACTCCAGGCAGTAACATATCCTCCTCCAAATTCAACACTTGGAGCCATATTTTGGTCGAGATCTCTTTCTCCAAACTTCCTCCAATCAGAATAGAGTTATCTGAATGATACAAGGCAAATCTAGACTCATTCATGAACAAACGAATGAGCACAACTATGCTGCACTTCAGTGCTGATTATGAGCAACTAAAACTCTACGTCTAACACAGCTGTCCCTTGTTATCTATATATGTCAAACATGTTTTCTGGCTCCAAGCATACTTTCGTGCAATTTTCTAGGAATTGTAAACAAACTTACGTGAATGTCAGTATGTGTCCAAAGTTTAAAAGATAATAATGCACAATTTCTTCTATCGCCGCTCCTCATCTATCTATATCCTATCTCCTTACTATAGAGTGAGGAGCAGTGATATAAGGAGCCTCTGTAAAATACAAGATGTTGTTGTATATTGTATAATGGTCTTGAGTCAGAAAAAAAGTATGGAGGGCATACGTTAATAGAATGGGTGATAATAGACTTGCAAAGATTAGAAAGAAAGAGACACCGAACATCAGCAACTGGTATGAAAGTTGGACATCGTGATCCCAACTTAGGCTACAACTTTAAAAAACAATGCATTGTCTAAAAACAAAAAGAATCATTTCCTCTAGCTGTCGTAATAACAAAATATTCGTGTGTTCTGGAAATAGCTCGTTCTCGACCAACTCCGTGTAGTGTATTACCTTTACCAGCTTCCTGGAAACCATTCTAAGCTAGACTAATCACCCCCAGACAAACCATAAAGATTTAAGTCACTTCCTGTTGAGTCTGGTTACCATGTTGCAAAAGGGCCATTATGACGGTCAAGTTTTCGGAAGAAAGCCTTCATAGTGGAACACAACACTAGATAATATCAGAGACGCCAGATCATATCACAGATGTAATGTCGCTAGTTTAGAAATAAAATGATATACAATTTATACTTCGATAGTAGTAAAAACAACGTTTAATATTTTATCCAAATAAAACCTCATTTTTGCTTATCGCTGCAACAACGAAAGTATTGGTCACTAAAGAAAGATTAACTTTAACCAATACCAGAAAATAACTCATCAATATTTTAGCAGAAAATAATAAATAAAATAAATAGCGATAATTAGATGCGCATGTACCGATTACATTTTTAGTTGTCAGTAGTTAAACATTTAAAAATAGTTTGATGTTATTTAAGAAATGATCTATAACGCTTACTTTTTATTAGAACTTGAAGACTCTGATTGTCCGGTGGTCCATTTCCTATGTGGTATGGAATAACGGTGGTCAAATACTAAAAAAGGAATGTTATATCACTATATATAAAAAAATACTCGAAAATAAAATAATACAGTTAGATTACGGCCTTCTTGCAACCGTATAGGAATATCTTTGCTCATACATTGTTAATTCAATGACTTTTATCGTTTTCTTTTATATCTTTAAGACTTTTTCAATATACTATTTTGTTGTTTTTCTGGCTCATATATTATTTCTTCATCTTGTAACCCTCTGTGTCCATAGTGTTTATTTTACAAGACAGAAATATTTCTTACAGCTTTTTATGATTTTTTTACCCCCAGTTATTTATTGTTAATTCTTCACCGTATTAGTTAACAGTCTTTTATTTGTTACCTTCCTATTCTTCTAAACTTTATCTCTTATAAAATGCTTTCAAGTTATTTTAGACTTTTTATTCAAGATGTTCTTTCATACTTTCTTCGCATTGATTTGTGAAGTTCATTGCCTCTTCATTTGTCGTTGCTAATTAAATATTTCTATTCGATGGTAACAATACGTAATCTTCGATATCCGGATGATACTTTTATACTGATAAAGATTTACAGGTGATGCTCAATAGAATAAATATTACAGGCAAATAATTTGGACTTAAGATCAACAAAAAGAGCACCAAATTGATGATGATTAGTAAGAAGAACATTTGAAATATCTACCTGCATATTGGAAATATTAGAAAAGGATAACATCGGGGAAAACTGGGAAAAACTCAACAATGATATAATTAACGTAACAACAGAATCACTTGGAGAGAGGAAAGTAACGAACACTAACATATCAAAAAAGAAAACCCCATGGTTTAGAGAGAAAGTGAAGATAAAATGTGACGAAAAGAAGAAAGTCTTTTTACCATACAGAACAAAGCAAACACAACAGGCAAAAAATAATAGAAGAAAACAGAATTCCTCCAGCATCGAGATCTAGCATCCTAATGCCTCTCTTCAAAAAGGAGACAAATTGGACCCAGAATTACAGAGGAATTAATTTATTAAAAACAACACTAAAATGAACAACCAAAGCGATAACAAATAAACTGAATGAAATGATAGCAGTAACAGAAGTACAAAAAGGTTTTGGGTCAGGAAGATATGCACCGACGCTATATTTATATTAATGCAAGTACAATAATACAACATGCGTATAACAATATGCGTACCTGTTTTGTGGATCATAAGAAGGTATTTGACCGTGTTATATTAAAGGATGCTATTCGCTTATTGTACGAAAGAGAGATACTTCTAGGAATAATCAAAACGATCGAAAATATCTATCAAAAAAACACAATAAAAGTAAAAGTAGAAAAAGAACTAACTGAGAATATTGAAGCTAAAAATGCTGAAAATGGAATAAGACAGGGAGATAATCTGAGTCATCTATTGTTCCACCTGATTATCGATGAAATAATAAAAAAAGTAAAAACTAAAAAAGATACCAAATGGGAGAAAAACAACAAATAATATAATAATGAATTAGAACAGAGAACAGAGAGAAAAGTCGTCAGAATTCACAAAACAGTCATCAGACCAATAATGAAATACGCGGCAGAAATACGATCTGACACAGAAAGGGCAAAGAATGTGTTATAAACAGCAGGGATGAAAACATACTATGGGATAGAGCTAGCAGTACAGTTGTACGACGTAGATGCAAGGTGGAGTACATCAAGGGCTAGGTAAGAAATCGAAGAGTAGAGTGGAACGATCATATAAGTCGAATTACTAAAGACACATTGAAAAAAAGGCAGAGTTATGTTTACATAAAAAAAGGAAAAGAAGATATTGGAAACGAACATATCGAGGGAGTTAACAGATTCAAATATCTAGGATCTATAGTAAATAATAAGTGGTAACCTTATGTCGATAGAGATTAACATCCCAATTGAAATACTGCAATGTAAACGTAAGCACCAAATGGTGCGTCACAACTATCACGTACTCTCCAAGCTGCTTTACTAAATAGAAAGATGGACGCTAGAAGCAACTATAAAAAAGTAGAAGCTTTGGAAATGTGACTGTATTGACGCATACCTAAAATATGTCAGACAGAGTGACCAATACCGAAGTATTGAGACGAATGGGTAGAGATGGAATTGTTAACAACAATGAGGAAAGCGTCATACCTAGAATATGTGTTTCGGAACGATAAATACATCGCACTATCCGTTTTAGAAGGTTGGATAAAAAACAAAAAATCCTGGCTGAGAAACCTACGTGAATGGTTCCTAATACCACAAGCTGCAAACATAATATATGTGGCACAAAACAGAAAAGCATATAATGTATGATGGCCGCCAACCTTAGAAGTCAGCGCACAAAGAAAGAAATCCACAGGGTATTTTTTTTCTTTTTAATTCGTTCTTACATTTTATATACAGAACTCTTCTTTTTTTGTTTCTGGTTGGATTCACTTCATTTTTTACGCTATTCATTCTTTCCAATCCCAATTTCTAGTCAAAATTTTACTATATTTATTTAGTTTGTGGAAATATTTTATTAAAATATTCATACTTTTTTCATGTCTTTTAGTTTTTATTATCAGTATTTTTAATCAGGTAAATAAAAAAATATAACGGATTAGATATATATTAATATTTTTAAAAATCTATAGACTTATATTTACCTTAGGATCCATCCCGTTTGGAGTTTTATTGGAAGAATTCTTCGCCGATCGTTTCTTTTCAACGTGGTACTGTCTCCGTCTATTTTGCACTGCAAGTAATAACGAAATGAACGTGTTTTTCAGCTCTTTCTCGTATTCCAATTCATCCCTGAGAGCCAACTCCGAGATCAACGTTTCTGAAAATTCTCTTATCAGCACTTCCAGTTCCAGGAATAGCTCGTTCAGTTGGGACAAGCTCAAGTCACGTAACTCTGCAAATATGAAATGGAAATATTTTATGTTTCATCTTACAATGCGGCAAAAACATGTTAAAATCTGATCGTAAAAGTTTTGTGCAAAGTGTAGGAAAACTGAAAAGAAACACACGAATAGGAATAATAAATATCTAATATTGTTGGTCTTTAAAGGTTTAAACTTAAATTAATTTAATTTGGTCTTTAAACGATAGTATTTAGTTGTTTCATATATACACTGCCTAGCATAACATTAGGACTCCGTAATTTGAATATACATATTTTAGAAATTAATATTCACTTTTAACGATTTTCTGATGTAACATAAGTTACTAATGATTTGCTTGAAAAAAATTGTTGTTGCTATTTTGATAAGCGTTTGAGATAAAAAGGACCCATTACACTAGTTCCTAAAAACTCAGCATAGTTTTTGTTTTTGTGGTTTTTGTTTGTGAAGTGTTATCACTCTCAGTGTATTGCAATGGACATAAGTTCTGTTGTGGCAACAAATATTGCGGTGGTGTTAGAAGCTGCCCCCGGTCAGTGCATCGGTACGAAGGGACCGGTGTGCTTACTCGAAGATCTGATTCAGGCCGAGGCAAAATTACAATAGCTAGAGATGACCGCTTTGTCGTTTCTAGTGCTTTCAGAATTCGAACAGTCACGGCTGTTTCCCTTCAAAATCATTTTCAAGAAGTACGAAATATAAATGTATATGTAAATATAAATGTAAGTGAATGGACAGTTAAAAGGCGACGGGTTTATCTTCTAGATGTAGAGTGACTGACCGCCGCTTTCCCGTGAACACCGAACTGTCAGATTGAATTTTGCACGAGAACACTTGGCTTGGACAATACAGAATTGGTGTCGTGTATTCTGATGAATCGAAATTCTGTCTTACAGGATAAGACAAACGTGTAAAAGTGAGGCGACGTCCAGGCGAGAGATATGCTCAAGAATGTGTTGCCGAACGACTTCCATTTGGTGGATGGTCAATTATGGCTTAGGTAGGCATATCGTTTGACCAAAGAATATAGACGCTTAAGCGTCTATACTCTTTGGTTTGACGCTCTCGCGGAGTTAGTCTTTATCGAGAATAGGACATTCACTGCGCATGTGCGCACAGGTACCTGACATAGGTTCTAGAAGACCATGTATTACCGTTTATGGTTATTCTTAGAGATGTAGCAATATTTATCTCGTCAAGATACTGAGTATCTTAACGAGATTCAAATCACACGATTTGTTTATCCTCCTCGTAATTCAGCTGTCAATCTCATAGAACATGTTTGAGATGAGATGAAGAGACGTTTACCGAGTCATAAGCTGACCCTCAGAAATTCAAGAGAGCTTCGCGACGTAATGGTGCAAGAATGGAACAATCTTCTGCAGATTGTAATCCAAATCATGCCTCGCCATTTTCAAGCTGTTAACATTGCCAGAGGAGCGAATACTCGCTACTGAAGTTCTTAAAATTTCTTTTGTTTCAACAAAAATCACATAAAATTAAATTTTTTTCTTTTCAATATTTAGAGAAAGAAGAAAGGGGAAGAAAAAGGAGATAGGAAGAAGGAGAGTGTCGTCATGGTTGAAAATTTTAAGGGACAGTTCAATACCACCTTCGGAGCAGCGGTAGAGAGAGTAAAGATAGTGATGATATTCATGGATCATTAAAAGTCTAAATATTAGCCTACCTGAACAATAGGAATTTGGGCATATTATGATCAGTCCTTTTTGTTCTAAAGCACAAACCAATTTTAAAAAAATGTTAGGCAGCATAATTTAGTTCTTAGAATATCGGTTATTTCGTGTTTTTGTTTTGTAATGTAGGGGCCACCAACGCCATTTTTCAGATTTACTTCTAAGATAAGAAGTTCTCACACTTGAGGGACTGCTAGACAAGGCATAACAATTGGCTCCCAAAAATAGTTGTCAGTTTTATTGAAGTTTGTGAAAACATAGACCTTGAAGCTTACACATTGGCTCCCAACTTCGGAGGTAGTTATATTGTTACCCATTGGCACCTACCTTTCTGATGGGTCGTTCAATGGTTACAAATTACATTGGAATTATAGGGTCAGTTTTGTACTGTTTAAGTATATTACCATACCTAAAATATTATCTAACTAATTGTCTGAGATCTGAATGATTAAGTTAATCACCTTATCGAATTAATACTACATGTGAAGAATCCATATTTTTATAGAGTGTTCTCGATATTGTATGGTATCGTGTGTGATCACAAGTTTGATGTATTTCTGCATGGTTTATTCCTATTAGCGTGATATGTGTCTGTCCAATCGAGACAAGTGTGATCTGATTTTAAACGGGTATAACAATTCCCGTTGTCATCCTGTGCATTTTGCTCCCTTTCGTCCATTGAAACATCTCATAGGTCAAGCCATACCTTCCAACTTAGATTAAGATAGTTGGCATGAGTAACAAATTGCTTTCAGTTAGTTGCGGGATATATTACGTCGTGATGCATAGATCTTGCCGCTCCATATTACAATCTAATATTGACGATATTTCTCAACACACGGTATTTTCTATGTCAACAAAATTTTTAAGTTGATAAAAAATACTTTTTTATATAAATTATCTTATATTACCGATACCAAAATAAAAACATGCACGCCAATTGTTTTAATTAAGCTCCCTAAGCCATAATAACATAAATTAATTGGGTTAATGCTGGAAATTATTACGCGAAGTTGTCAGTCCTCAGTTGCGAAAAAAAATCAATATTTCCCATAAATTAACCCCTTTGACATTTCGAGCATATTTCGGAAAGCAAATGCAAACTACTTGAATAGTCAATATTAATAACTTACGGCAAACAGGGATGTATTCTCATGATTTAAGAAAACGATATCGACATATCTTATATTTTATTAAAGGTGTTTAATATGAATTTATTAAGCGATAAATATTAGAAAACTCTATTGAATATAATAGACCATTTCAGTGTTTCGCAGGCATAGGTATATTACGCAAAGACATTGATACAATTCAGCTGAAGAATGCTATCGCAAGTAAACGGTGAATTTCCAAAACCCACTAAGTATACAGTGTTATCAGATAAGATGATTTCAAGTGCATTATTATTTAATATTATTGTGGATGCGCTAATAACAGTAGCGCGCAAAAGAAAAGGTTGTGAAAAGAATGTTTTCTTGGTATCGGCTCTTGTCTCTACAGTATATGTCATGACCATTATGACATATTTAGTATATTCAGTTTTCTTGAATGTGAATCCCCGGAAATGTCCAAGAAAACCGGACGTTGTGTTAACAGATCAACGCAAAATCACAGTAAGACAAAAATAAGATGATAAGCAAGACAGTGACTAGTTAGCGGCAATAAAGCGTGGCAAACATAATGGGTATTGAAGTCTATAATGATAGTGCGTAATTTACATTAGACAGTTAATTTAGCTTGTTAATAACGGGATTAGCTCAGATAGATAAGTAAAGCTATAAGAGAGATGGAAAATATAAGAAAATGAACTTACCGGTCAAGTAGAACTGACTTTTTAGGGCGCTAATACACAAGTCAAGTACTATTTGAGATATTTTATTAGGGCTTAAATTTTCATTTAAGAAGGAGAAATTCCGATGATCATGCTAGATTAGCCCTAATTATGAGTTAGGTCGGAGAACCGTTTCGAGTCAAAGTTTTTTTCTCTTCTTAAAACGATCTACTGTTAGAGAAAACACAGCAGTGGCTATATGGAAGTGGCTTGGAAGTTAGGGTAAGCAAGTAGATACGCAAACAAGCGATTGAGTCGTTTCTGTGAAACATCGAGTTAGAATCTATGGAGAGGGCATCACGTGACTAAAAACGACCTAACTTCGGCCAAATTGGTATTATTGTTTTGAAACTTTTGACAGATCGTATATGTTTGGTTACATTTATTGTTTTTCGAATATTTTCAGTTTTATAAAGGTGGGTACACATATGCTCCGAATGCCGTTTCGAACCCCGTCGCGTTCTTAAGTGTGGACGGAGTCATGCAACCGCGTACCGTACCTCGACGCGTCAACAACGTACATCGAAGCGATCCATCGGTTGTCGGTAAAATACCTACGCATCAAAAGAAATTTGAGCGCGGCAATGTACACCGCGAATTCATGTTTGGACTAGCTTGCGAATCTTTTATCGAATCTCCAGTCATTCAAAATAGTCAGTCTATTATTTTGAAGGTTGACGGTATTTTTAAAGTTGAGTGCATCAAAATGGAATGGACCATCTCCTTTCACGAATATTTTTCGTTTTATTAACTAAATAATGCATAAGAATGTAGGCTGCTGCAGCAACATCCATCTTGCACATGCGAATTCAACTCAATTACTGCTGGAACGCTAAAATGTTTGGTACAAAGTACGGAGCGGTGTTCGGTTCGTTACTTATTTCAATGCCCCCTGTAACAACGTCGCGAACTTTTGTTGATCGCGTCGCTGTACGCGACGGGGTTCGAGACGGCATTCGGAGCATATGTGTACCCACCTTAATACTTTTATAGAAACTGTAATATATTGTGATAGTGCATAATAATGGTTTCTTGTTGTCAACGTAGTTGCAGTAGCAGAAGTAATGTTAATAAAAAATCTTCAGGAATATCGTTCCACAGGTTAGTATACAAATATGTAAACAAAGTAATGGCCCGTACTTCAGAGAATAAATTAATACTATTTAACTGTATTAATTTATCTTTATATATAATATATCGTGTTTTTAGTGTTTACCACAGGATAAATAAATCATAGTTTATTAAAAATGTATTGCACTTTTTTAGATTATGATTAAATCTTCTGAATAACTAGTCATATTTGTATAGTAGTTTTATTATTATTGAGTCTGGCCCTGATGTCACCGCCATATTGGTATTATCGTTAGCCACTCCTACCTATGCCGTTTTTAATACATACGTTAATATGCTCATAGCTTCTTCATAGATTCTAACTCGATGCTGTGAAACCAAGATTCTTATGTAATTATGAATTATGTGAATTTGTTAATTAGCGAACCAAAAAAATTTTTGAACGGAAATAATTAGGAGATACTTTGAACATGCTTCATGGTGCAAAAGAAAACAAAGAAGGTTGGTTTACGATATATCGGTAAATAATGTGAAGTGATCACAAAAAAAAAAAAAAAAAAAAAAAAAAAAAAAAAAAAAAAAAAAAAAAAAAAAAAAAAAAAAAAAAAAAACGGGTGTGGCAGTCCAGTGGGACTGTCGGTAGAAGTTATACTTCTATACACGCGTTAGCCGTTAAAAATTTATATGGAAGTCAATATGCACAATCATTACATGTGTAATGCTATAGGTAAGAGAGAGCAGAAAGAGAAAAAGAAATAGTTATATAGGTATATGGTGCATCGTTTGCTGTATATAAACATTTGACCTGTAATAGGAGTATCGTAAATGAAGGATTGTACCAATATTTTAATCAAAATATATATTTTTATATATGTATAAAAGAAGTTGAATGCAAAAATTTTTGACACATACTCTGCAGTAAAATTCATTGTTTATTTTGTTATTAATATAAAAATTACAATACAATAAATACACTGCAATATAATTCAATATAATAATACAATATAAATTAAAATGTAATATTCATAAGTATTTAAAACAGAATATACATAACTTACTTAACGAAGATAAAAATAAAAAACCAACAACTCGAATTATGTTGTAAATTTTCATTTTATTTTAAAATTTAGCATTTTTGCGTATATTACATACATTTAATAAGATTAAAGTGAGGTTTTTAAATATTTAAAAATTAAAAAAGGAAATTCATAATTAGTTCTCGGTCAAACAGTGATTATTTTGAAATACAAAAGCCTAAAGTAATTATAAACGTTTAATAAATAATACAAAACATATCACATAAATAATAATATTAATAATATTATATTATATATATATACAAAAGGAACATTTTTATTCTCGAGAGAGGAAGAGAGAGAAAATATATCTTCTGTCTCTCTCTTACTCATTATCTTACATATGTAATGTTTTCACACATTTAATACTCTCATACAAATTTGCAAGGCTGACCGTGCGTATAGAAGTATAACTTCAAAAGATAAAAAAGTTACAATATTTGGGCAGTAGAGGCGGGACGGTACGAGATTGCTTAGACTGATGGTGTAAAAGAACTTGAATGGAATTTTTCCGGGTTGGTAAAAAAGATTAAATACTGTCGTGATTTTTTTCAAGACATATTCGGATTACATTAGCAATCTTTTTATTTGCAAACTCCGGATCTTTTTATTTTCTTTTGTCAATCTGGTTTTAAACTCAAAATCCTCTTGTCTTTTGTTAAGTATGTTTCTCAAATAAGTAAAATTCTGCAGTCCCAGAAATTTATACAATAATAAATTAAATTTACCAATTGATTCCGTACTGTGAGCTCGTGTTTAAATAGTAGAATTTCTCCCTGGTTTTATGTTTCTTACATACAAACGAAAATAATCAATTTCATTTAAACCGTGAGCGTTACCGAATCTTCTATAAACCCAAGATTCGCTTGATTAAACATCCTGGAAAATCCAGATGTTTCTGGAATCCCCATTTAAAGTAAACCTCAGCCTTTGGGTAACTAGTACAGTAAATTTGTCAGAGCTATTGATTTCTGATTTTAAAAGAGACGTGCAAGCGTGCAACAGAACCGGACTTTTATCAATTTATAAACAGTATACACTTATATAGTTATTGTACAGTCGTTTCGTTTTTAGTCTAATTATTTTACTGTTCGAGACCACTTTTTTATTCTGGAATATCATTTCCGAAGTGGCAATCTAAAAGTCAAAATAAACCTATTTTCGATAATTGATAGATTCGACTGTTACTTGATGGAAATTCATTTTATGTAACAATAAAACATTGAAAACTTTATTTTCAAACTTCCACAAAATTTATTTTAACTATTATCACTACAGCTGTTTGGGCTGATTGCCCTTTCTCAAGTGATCTATTTTTAATGAAATAGGTTGAGGAGGGGAGAACTGTTTGTCTCAAGTTGGTCATTCAGAATTATATCTGTGTTTTTTAATTTGTTGATTTCCATAGATTCTAACAAAGATAGCTTAGAGCCTTTATTTTGAATGTGAAGTATTTTAAATTTGTCATTAAAAGAATGATTATGATCTAGAAGGTGAAGTGCGTATGTCAAATCTGTTTTTCTATTATTGAAAGCCCTTTTATGTTCTGCTATTCGTTTATTAAAGTTTCTACCAGTTTGACCGATGTAAGTTTTTGGGCAGTCGCCACATTGAAGTTTGTACACACTACTGTTTAAGTGTTTTTTATTTTGGCTCTTGTTATTTTTAATATATTTGCCTAGGTTGTTATTTGTTCGGAAAGCTGGTGTTATTCCTTTCTTTTTTATGTGTTTGGCTATTTTTGTTGTTATTTTGCCGGTATATGTAATCGAGCAGAAAGTACTGGGTTTTTTCTCTGGTGGTGGAAATACTAATTTCAGGGCTTTCTTGTGTAGTTTTTGATTTAACATTTTATTAACTGTTTGTTCGTTGTATCCGTTGTTTACTACTGCTATTTGCTTAATTATATTTAATTCTGTCTCAAAGTTGTATTTTGACATCGGAATTTCTGTTAATCTATGTAACATACGATGATAAGCTGCCAGTTTATGTTGTGTTGGATGGGATGATGAATTGTGTATAGTCGTGTCAGTATGTGTAGGTTTATAAAATATGGAGAAGTCATGTTTGTCACATTTTGTCACATTTTAGGATTGCTTTTTTGATCATTGGGCATTCCTGGGGGGAGGGGGGCATTTCTTAGGGACATTTAATCGTTGCAGAACGTGTGTACTGAAAATAGTGAGACATATTACGGGAAAAATGCTATGGGACATACAACGTAATAGATATCTGAGGCAAAGGCGTAACATAGTGAAGATAAACGAATAAACTGGAAGAACCAACTCTAATAAAAACTAGCACGAGGTAAATGGCTAAGTGGCCTAAGAGTCAGAAGGTTGGAAATTTAAGGTCAAGAAAAAGATGAAATATTGGTCTTATTGTGTAATATATATACATTTTCGTTTATTTACGTAGTAGTTTTCATATGAATACGTAGAATATAAACAGAATATAGGCAAGAGCTTAATGGAACTTCAATGATTGTTTCAGACAAGAGACAGCGTAGAGGTATTCATAAAAAGGTACCTTTTTATGAATACTGTTAGAATTCACAAACCCTAGTAATATTCCTAACTGAAGACAATTCCAAGCAACAACTTATTAATCATGGTTCTCATTTACCTAGATTCGGCATGGGAAGAGGAAACAAAAACACAACAACATCGGGGATTCCGAGTTTGTAAACCAGCGAAATATCTGCCTATTAAACATACAAAAAAATCTCAAAAGTTTGACATGGAATATAAGAAACACGTACAAACTCTAAAAATTAATAAATATCCAGCAGGAGTATCATGGGTTATCCCGATTAAAGATTGATATCTACGAATAAGCTGCACATAACAGATAAACTACGCTAAATGCTGTGTAAGGAAAGGAAGAATGTACTATTGGAAAAACAGAGACTCATAACACAGATATGGAATCTCCAATATACTTAGCTGAAAAATAATACAATCACAGAATGAATTATATTATTGTAATCGATGACAACCTATTAAAAATTAAATTTAAGTAACATATATTGCACTGAAGTCGAAAAAACTTTTACACTCAAGTATAAAAGACATTACACCTCAAAAAATCTAGATATATAATTATTGTAATCATGGAAGATTTTAACGAAACAATGAGCAAAGGTAAATATGAGTCCATAGTAGAACTATACGGACTTGGTTTTTGCAACGATAAAGTATATAGTTTCATGGAATTATGTCAAGAATACAACATTAGTAGTAACAATACTTTGTAAAAACTACTTAAATGACACTTCTGTACATGGAAGACAGGAGTCAATAAGAATAGCAACATAAACAGAAATTAAATTGATTGCGTTTTATTAATGTACAGATATAGAAACGCAATACAATCAGCATAAGGGTACCCAGCGGCTAATATACGTTCTGATCGCAACCCTTTGTCGCTAGATACTTTAATTTAAAAAATTTACAAATAAATCACAGCCATGAAAAACTAAATATAGATAATTTAAAGAAGTACGAAACGGCAGAGCAACTGGAATATGGAATAAATATGGAAAAGTAGATGTTACTTTTAATCTAGGGTAAAGGGTGGGAACGTAAAACATCAATGCAGACTTTTAAAACATCAGTTATGAAGCAGCCAAGTACGAAAGCTATTACAAGAACAAGACCCTGGAAAAATACGATGGAATTTTGGATATAATGAATGAAAGAAGAATATTCAAGAATAAATAAAAAATATATATAATAAGTATGAACAGTATAATGTTTTGTTTAAAATAAGCTCCCAGAAGTCCAAAATCATAAAATATACCAGAAGGGGGAATTTGGAGTGATTTAGTCCTGTAAGCCTAAACACAGTATACAGACACAGTATATGTACAGACATCCTATACTGAATTTATAACATGGACATGGATTTATTTATAAAGAACCTACCTCCTTTACTCATAGTAATAAGGGCTGAGGCAAAAATGGAATATTACAGACTGCAAGAAAGTCTGAGCAACGTAACGATTATATCAGGTCATAGTAACACCACAAATTAAATCGGGGATACCGAATGGAAAACTCTCGCTGGAAAATATACCCGAAATATGAGACTTAAGTTGCAGAGTACCTGAAACAGTAAACCATATCTTGCATGACTTCGAGGTATTATATAGCAGGCGGCAAATATCTTTAAAAAGACTATAGAATGTATCCATCCTCTAGACTTATACAAGCTAGTACAGGGTTCCAGAATCCCGGAGTACAATAAAAAAAATAAGAAAGGCGTACCAAGCGTACTAATTAGAAAATTGTATGGTAATTTTAGGAATATTAAAATCATATAGGAATTTTATAATTGACAAGCGAAGATTGAATGATGAAGGTAATATAGGATTTGCAAAAAAATATGACAACTTTAAGTAAGAAAAAGTAATAGCTCAAACATACTGCTAGACAGAGCAAGCAAACATTACTATGAAAACAGCCAAAAAGACACCGATGTATGGAATACAAAAAGTAATTATTTCAAGACCAAAAACGAGAACACCTTTGTGAATAGTCTAACTGAAGAAGTAGGACCTGAGATTACTAAAGCTGAGTTTATTCATACAAGAATATCGACAAAAGCCAATAAATCTTTTGGACCAGATACCAAGGGAGTTGTTAAAGCTAATCAATGTCAAAATATGGATATTTTGGTGAATAATTAAAATAACATGTATAATATAACATGAATAACTTCACGCGAAATGTTGAAAATTAATATTTATATGAGACCCAAAAGAAGGGATACACCAAAGAAGGCGAGTTCAAAAGAATGCAGACTACCGAACAATAAATCGTATGTATCACACATACACACACACACACCACATCAAACCCACCAGACACAAAAGCAAGTTCTTTATAACAGATATTGGCATTAGCCCTAATAAAGCCGGGAATTCACCTTCCGATATTTAGTCCGACTTGTGGTCCAATCTCCGAAGTTGGATCCGATATTGGATCTTGAGTGACTTGCTGGATTGTTGGAAATTATATTTGTACGAGTCAGAACATTTAGAGGGACGATTCGAAGGTCCAATTGCTGACGTGACGGAGTGGGAGCGTGAACGGAGGAGTCGAAATTCGGATCAAAACTTTTCTCAGTCAGCGCTTGACCTTGGGTATCTAATGTACGCCTTACATATTGAACAGTAAAGGAATTTCTGAATTTATTGATATTTATCGAAATAGTCTCTGTGGGATAATAGTAGTACTCGATACGCGAACTAAACTACGTGGAAACAACCCAACAACATTTGCTGAATGTCATGTTAAATTACGAAAACACTGCCAACGTTCTGCGTAGTAGTTTCTATAATCATCCTCATCAATGACATTGAGTAACTTCGTATCACAATAGTTTACACAATCAACGAATAATTTCTTCATGTACAATTTTTTTCCTACTTTTCAAATGGTGAGGCCAACCAGCTCAATGCTGAGTTTTCTCCTTCTAATCATATTTTTCGTAGGCTTTACTCGATACATTTTTTGGCTAAGCTATGTACACCACCGTGAAAACAGACTAGGACTAGTTAGATAGCAAGTCAGAGTGTAAGTGGAGCCAACTATCCAACTAGTAATCCTACTAATTGGGACTTCAAATCAGAACTTTAATGCTCCCCTTAAAAACAGGATCGACTAAGTATCACCTACACAGTGTCCTAGTATTATTAGACCATAGGATTTACGACAAATTTCAACCACAATTCTAGGAAAAGCTGGGCGAAAATTGAATTTTCTTTTCTAAAGAAAATCTTCTTTTTTAAAATGTTGTTTTTCTTTATGCCGTTTTACGACTGGATAGAAGTATTGATTCTATTTTTAAAAATTTTCGCAAACGGCTACAGCCCTTTGGGTGCCCTAAGGGTGTTAATTATGACCTAAACAGGTAATGTTAATATGTAAATATTCGTGATTTCCTCCTTCATGCCACTTGGAAGTTCGTTAGTTTTCACGATAAGAAATCTGCAAAAAAAGCCATAAGAGCGGGCCATAAAAACGAAAACTTTTACCTTGGAAAAGTTACGGGAAATACGATTTCGAGAAAAACGCATCCTGGTTAAACTGTAAATTTCCTCTTTTTTTTGTTTATCTCATGTGACATTTTCAGTACACAAAAAGGCATTAGTGGATCATGTTAAGAACGTTGAAGTGTTGGGAAGAATGAAAAAAGAAAAAGAAGAAAAGGACAATAAAAAAAGAAAGTTGTAATATCTCTAATGCGCGAAGAAAAATAAGATCAAAAATAATCTCATAGTCTCTAAGGTAAAGATGAAGTAAAAAAAGGTAAAATAGAGAGAAAATATATTTTGCCCTCATTTCGTAAATATCGAAATTTCAAACCTACTCAGTATCTCATGAATGTTTATGGCTATTTTTCAAAACCTACGCATCACACAAAGTGTACAGATCAACCTTGAAATCTAATAATTTGTTTAATTGCACTGAATTATTTAAGTAGTTTTTCGGTGTTGGGTTTATCATCTACAAAGACATTTTTGTGTTAATTTTATGTATAATCAGATTACTATGTGTTACGTAATTAATAAATATACAAGGTCTTCAATATTGAGATACGTAACTGGTGTTTATTGAATACGAGGCTTGCATATTTTACTTAGTTAAACTTTTGTATACATGCAAAAAAAATAATCTAGAAATGTTTCGACCTCCAACTATCTAGGATCTAGGAATTAGACAATAAAATATAGATGTAGATATCAAACACAGCAGAAAAAAATACAATTTTACATTTTAAACACTACAGTTACCTAAAAAAAAAGGGAAAAAGTAGGGAAGTTGACAGTATACTGCGCAAGATTCTAAAACTGTTTTCTTGTGGCATGCCTAAGTTCAATATTGTGTTTCATGGGATTGAGCCACAATTGATTGAAACGATAATTTATTTTTAACTAAAAAAAAATTAATTTTTCGGTTTACACTCCGGAAATTGTTCTCAAAAAAAATTATTTAGAATTTTGTTGTAAATGATGTATACTCACCAAAGTTATTTAACATGAATATTAACCCCGTAAACAACTTTGGCGGTTATACATTCTTTACAACAAAATTCTAAATAATCTTTTTGAGAAAGATAGAATAGGTGGCTTAATTCAATATAAGCACTATATTTATATTACTAAATACTGATCTACTGATGAGAACATTAACATAATATAGAAAAGAAACATGGATGAACAACCCAACAATAGATAATACCCTAAATACGAGTCTTTTAATCTTTCAGATTTAACGTGCGGACTGTGAGTCCGCTTGTCGCATTATTTCTCGATTTCTGACGATTAATTACGATCTTGGTCGTGGAGTGCTCGCTAGCTTCAAGTAACAAGTGAGGTGATACTCTATTCAGCACAATTGTGAGAGTTGTGTAGTGCATTTAGTTCCGCTGCTATATTGAACTGCGGAACGTGAGTCCGCACGTTATACAAGTTGTCACAAATCTTCCAGTAAGATTAAATTTTAAAATATTTTATTTCTAGGGTAAATAAAAAATATTTGTGTAATTTATAATTGGGAGTGATCTACTGGTTATGATGATGATGATGATGATAGTGTATTTGGCATCGAAACTAGTAATTTTGCCACAGATTTTTAAATGATTTATGTTATGTTTATCAATTAAAACTTGATTGTACTAAATTTATATTATATATCCGGATGCATATAAGTGATTACATATGAGTTCGTATATAGATTTCTCTGATTCAATGACAGTAGGTGGGTTATGTTTACTGGAAGTTACACATTACTTTTAAACAGGTTTTCATAAAACGTAGATGAGAGTGCTTTATTTTTAATACATCCAAACAGGATGTGATTAACATCACACTGGGAAATATTATCGCATAAACACTTTCCTGATTCTATAATGTCTAATCTAGCCAGGTGAGCAGGAACAGCACCGTGACTAGTTTTTAATCTTGTGATAGTTGCTGCTGATCGTTTAGATATATTATAATGGAATATGTGCGGTAATTCTGTTAGGGATGGTAACGTAGGATGAATCTTGTAATAATAATTATTTGAAGTATTCGCCAATATTTTCCATCTGTCTTGCCAGTTAAAATTTATTTTTTTATTATAAAAATTGATTAGGTCTGATACTGTGTAAATATGTTCTTGTATACCTGAATGAGTAGAATTCTTAGCGAGCTCGTCTACTATTTCATTACCTTTTATCCCGGAGTGACTTTTTGCCCAAATAAATGTTATATCTTTGTTTCTCATTTTTTGTTTAATGTCACATATCAGCACACATGTTTTATGGTTTAACTCAGTATTATTAAGTCCACTAAGAATTGACTTAGAGTCTGTGATGGTCACAGCATCTTGCAAATTTGCGTGCTCTAGCCAATCCAGAGCTTTCCTAATAGCTACCGCTTCTGCAGTGTAAATAGAGCAATGTGGACGAAGCTTTATTTTAAGTGATTTGTTTTTGGAAGGAAATCTGTGTAAATTATAGTTTTATTAGTATGTTCACTCAATATGGAGTTCAACAGCTTGTTATTTATTTGATGTGAATCTGAATATTTCGGAAATATAATATTTAATTTTTTGAAGATTGTATTAAATTCTAATTTATAAGATGGTTTAATAAAATTTGTTGAAAGTGTAACCGGTAAATCATTGGTTTCCAGAAAGGCATACTGGTTTTATGTATAATTGATTGATATAAACTTATTTTTTTTACAGATTTTTCTAATAATGAGTTTTTAAAAGCAAAGCGCTTATCTTGAAAAGCTTCATGCGGAATTTCTCTCTGATTCTTAATCAGAAGTTGAACCTGACGATGACGATGCTTCTTTGGAAGGAGATTTGGAAGAGATCCAGGACCACGACACCGATATGGAAGAAGAAATTGAAGAGACAATCTCAGAAGTCTTGGATGTTCCACAAAGAGTGCCGCAATTCATTGGTAAGGATGGAACAACTAAATGGAAGAAACGTGTAGGAAACCGCCGAAAAAAATAACTCGCAGTAACAATTTAATTAAGGTAAAAATTTCTGGAGTAACTAAGGAAATACGAGATATGAAAAGCGCATCAAAGATTTTGAATAGCTTTTTTACTGTTGAGATTTTGCAAAACATTGTAGACAACACGAATATCTTTATTGAACTGTGTTCTTACAATCTTAGTAATAAATCTGCAAAGAAAACAGATATTTTAGAACTTAGGGCACTATTGGGTCTTTTATATATAGCTGGAGTAACCAAAAATAACCACAGAAATGCAGATATCTTAAGGACAAACGGCTCACCGCCAGAGATTTTTAGATTGACAATGTCCCTTGCACTGTTCAAGCTTTTGCTCAGACACACCGTTTTAATGATAAACGAACACGATTAGAGAGGCAAAAATATGACAAATTGGCAGCTGTGAGAGAATTCTTCGATTCGTTTAAGTCAAATTTACCTAAACATTTTTCATTATTAGCATATAGGTAAAACGGTAGATGAAAAACTGGAAGCTTTTCATGGCAGGTGTGGCTTTAGGGTATATATGCCCAATAAACCTAATAAATACGGCATAAAAATATACGCATTAGTAGACGCAAAGTTTTTTTATACCACAAACCTAGAGGTGGACAACAGCTACCTGGCCATATAAAGTTAATACGAGCAATATTTCCCTCGTTTCTCGCCTCTGCAGTCCTATATCTGGTTCTCACAAACATGTAACAATGGACAATTTTTTACGAGCCTCAGCTTGGCCGATCTTCTTTTGAATGAACATCATCTGACTATGATAGGCACTATAAGAAAAAACAAAAGAGAGCTTCCACTTCAATCACTTCATTCAACTTCCACAAGAGACCAGAAAAAATAAGTGTGTTTGGTTTTAGAGAAAAATGTACGATTGTGTCATATATACCTAGAAAAAAAAAACAAAAACGTTATTTTACACTCAAGGGTGCACCACGACGATTTGATAGACGAGTTAACGGACAAGCCAGAAATCATCATTGACTATAATAAATCCAAATCAGGAGTAGATTTAGTTGATAAAATGTGTGTTCCCTACAATTGGGCTCGAGCCACTCGCCGATGGCCTATGGTCATTTTTTATTCTGCAATTAATGTAGCTGGTATCAATTCATTTGTAATAAACAAATATAAATCTAATGAGATAGATAAAACGCATAGAAGACATTTTCTAGAAGCTCTTGGTATGGAACTAGTAAATGACCATCTACAACGTCGATGTGTGAATAAACATATTGCTAGATCAATTAGGTCAAGAATAAAAGAAATTTGCCATATTGAAGAAGAACTTGTCCCAGCCCCAAATCCACAACCTAATCGTCGAGGTCGTTGTTTTTACTGTAGTAGACAAAAAATAGGCCAACCAGATATATCTGTCAAAAATGCCAAAATTTGTATGCTTAGAACACGCAAAATGCATTTGCTCCGACTGCCTACAAGATGGTATTTCCGAAGACAGCAGCGAAGATTGACTTACTTTCAAATTATATATTCATTCATGTATCTACTTTATGCAGCTCAAACATTTGTTTTTTATTAAGTCTTTAATTTCTTAGAAATAAATGTTGTTTATTTGTTTAATTAGTGTTTTTGTGTTTTATAGTACTCAAAATGTGAAAAATATATATGTTAACTTTTATTTTCAAAACTTGAGTTTAAATACAAATTATAATAAATTTGTGTGTAAATGTTTTTTTTTGTCTATTTTAATTATATATTTAAAGAATCGACCAGTTCTCAAAACGTTTTTCCGAAAATACTTGTTTTTTGGACCTTTTGTAGATTTGCGGACTGCTAGTCCGACGTTACACTTTATGTACCATCATGTCACGTTATCGCTGAAAGGTTAAAAAGACCCAAAAATATATATACTGGTATATACATATTAACAGAATGGACGAAAGGAGATTACCAAAGCAGATGATGGAATGCAAAAGTTATGTATAAGAAGAGAAGGCAAGACCAAGTAAAAAATACCATATCGTAGATATATGGAAACTTCTTTATCTTTTTTTTTATTATGTAGACATGAGTCTGTCTTTAAAACTGATTCGAAGTCAAATTTGTACCAGAAGTAAAAAAATTTTAAAGCAAACAAATTCCACAAAAAGTGTTGTTGATTGACAACGTCTCCTCATATTCTGAAACGCATACGCTTAAGTCTGCTGTCGGAAAAATAGTTGATAAATTTTTGCCCAAAACACGACTGCGTTAGTATAACTAGGGACCAAGGCGTCAATGCGTCTATGAAGAGAAACTACAGAACAAAGTTACTTCGCTCAAAAATTGAAGTGCGATATGTTTTGCGAGCTAGTTTTGAAAGTCATTCACTATCCTCGACTGTATTTACGAAATTGCATCTGCGTGTGGGAGTCTGTAAGGTCTCCATTGTAGCAAATTTAGAATAAAGAAACACGTTTTCTACTTAAATAAGCAGAACAAAGTGACATACTACTTTCAAAAAGAGTAAAGATATAGGTACACATTGAACTTTTGACATCCAGCTTCCAGAGTAAATAAAGATTCGGAGATATGTGATAGATCAGATAAACCAGTGGATAAAAACAGGAACATAGAAGGGAATCAAATAGAAAAAATGGTAGATCGTCAAGTTAAAGAACGGCAATAGGACGACCGAGAAAAATATGGTCAGACAACTGAGGCTAAAATAGGGAGGTGTCTATCAAAATACTAGAAAGGAGAAAACTACAATACTTGTATTAAGATTTTTTTCTGCAATCACTTCTAGCAACTGTGTTATTGCATTTCATAATTGAATATCGAAGTGAAGTCTCTGTAACTTCGAAATTTTTATTGATCTAATAGTAATTTCTTTTGGAAAGCGTACATCTTGTTGAATATATTATTCAACTTTGTTTATAGACATCACATTGTACTTAATCATATATCAACTCCACAAACTTGTAAACAGTGTCATATTGCAATAAAGAGCAGACACGATGAGTCAACAACAGTAATTAAGACCATCAATTTACCGGAATCCGCACTTTTTTCCAAACACTGATTTTAAACAAAACAACTAAATGTATAGTTCTAATACATAACGGTTTGATAGTTAACTGTTCAGATTTGTACCAAATGTGAGAACTCCTAGATTAAGGTTAACAAAAATGAGAAAAAGAGAAATCTGTGTTGTCGATTAATACAACAAAATATTGTTTAATTAAATGTAACTTTATGGTCTATTTCAGCGTTCTTAATATAAAGGTCATAACACGACATGCGAGATTAATAAGCACACATAAAATTTGATTTGATTAAAATTATTTAGGCGAGGAAAAATGTACGCAAATATGAAATTAAAACTACAGATGCCGACGAACAACAATAACGAGAAATATGGAGATGGAAGAAACAAATTGGACGTTGAAGATACTATTATAATGTGTAACAAAAGCAGTGCCGAATTCAGTTAACATTTAAAACGTTAAGTTAAATAGTAAGTTCAGTTAAAACGTTCACTAAAAGGTTTTTTTTTATAAACCTATTTGGTTTTTAAAAAACCAAATAATTGACCAAGCACTTGAGATTCAGATTCTAAAATATACAACAGATTTAATCAGAAACAAATAGGTACTGTACTTACCTATATGAACTGTCATAATTATAATATTTTGTGAATTATAATCAAGATAATGAGAGAGTAATTTGGAGATATCTGTCACAGTCCATGATGTTTCTTGGCGTGTTTTCGGCTTTGGTATCAAATTATTCGTGTTAATTGTAACTATTTTTTTGTGGGGTCTGGCGGACCCCTAGTACTTTTTAAATCGATGTAAAACTTGCAAATTTAGCATTTATACCTGGCGGCGCCATCTAACTTTAGGTTGGTGCACTCGTAAGCCACTCAAATAAATGGAAAATTTTATTTTGGTAAAAATCGAAACAAGTGGTCTGCTGTTCCAGACATCCAGATTTGAATATTACAACAAAAAACCACAATCTGGTAAAAGTTCCAGGGTTAAAAGGACCTGCAAAATGTGATGTTTCTGATCCCTTAAAAATTTTGAACCTTGTTTTCACAGAGGATATGGTAAACGAAATAATTCTACAGACAAATGGAAAGATATTGTTATTTCAAGATAAATTTAGCAATTCTGATAGAAAAGAACTGACAAAAGAAGAATTTAGAGCGTTTCTCGCTATCTTATATTACTCTGCAGTTTTCAAGTCAAATGATGAAGACGCAAAAAATATTTGCAACCGATGGAATGGGACGACACATATTCAGATCCATTATGTCTTAAGGCGGAAATACACCATTCAATTCGGTTGAACAATGTGGATAATTCAACCAAAATGAACCATGTATTTTGCAATTCAATCAAAGCGTTCAACCAAATTGAACGTTGAAATGAGTCGAACCAATTTCTACTTTTGTTCAACTTCGTTGTACAACTGGGATGATTCATCAACATTGACGCGTCTATACAAGTTTTGTTGATTGTGTTCGATTCAACCGTTTATTTGATTTTGACTTGTGATACAATAAGTTTCGTACGTACGTTTCGAATGATCCACATTGTTCAACCGAATTGAATAAAGAAAAATTGAAGCGTGTATATGTATGCTTTTCAATTTTATTGAACAATGTAATTGAATCATCCATATTGTTCAACCGAATTGAATGGTGTATTTCCACCTTTAGAAAAGAGTATGTGTTGCTCGCATGTCTAAGGTTTGTTGACTGAATAGTTAGTGTAAATATTTTATTGCTTTTGTTTTAGGTTTGATAATGCAGATGATTGAGAAGAACGTAAAACTAATAATCGCACTTCAGCAGTGTCTTGGTTATTCAAGCATTTTGTAAAAAATTGCCAAGACTGTTATTATATGGGAGAATTGTGTTGTATCGACGGAATGCTGATAGGATTTCGCGGTAGATGTAGAATCCGCTTATACATACCTAATAAACCTCCGAAATATGGACTGAATATTAGGCCCTAACAGACGAAAGTACCCACTATTTCTATAATGGCTATATTTACTGTGGTAAGGACAGTGATGGTTTTTCTCTAACAAATAAGGAGAGATGTTTCAAGAAACCAACACAAGCGGTGTTGAGACTGTATCATCCAATTGCTAGCTCACACCGAAATGTCACAGCAGTCATCCATAGAAGTCATGGATGCATTAAAAAACGAAGAGTGACCTATGTTGGCACGCTCAAGCAAAACAAAAATGTACCACATATGTTACTAACCGGTGAACTAGGCGATGACAAATGACTATTTTTTTGCAATATTGAATATTGCAGGTGTCAATGCACACATTTTACATTGATGTTATGAAAACAACCAAACCATAGAGAGAAAAACCTTTTACAAAATTCTTGCAAGACAACTTGCAGCACCATATCTCAATATAATTATCTACAATTATCGATTACCTAGGAAGCTTTGAATTGGTATCAGTAGAATACTAAAGAAAGCTTTATCTGAGGTAGAGAAGAGAGAATTAAATAAGCAGAATCGGAAACGATAAAGATGTGGTATTATTTGTGATCGAAATAATGACAAAAAAACAAAAATGTCGTGCAGCAAATGTTCCCGACCCATGTGCGGCGACTGCAGGGCCTATGTTTGCAAGAATTGCATTTACAAAAATGTTACTTTTTAATAGTTCGCAGTTTTATTGATAATAATATATTTTAATTAGAAAGTTTGAATATTTTAGTTCCTTGTTCTTTATATGAAACCAAAAAATCAATAAAGAAATACCTAGTGATTTAATTTTTTATATTTCTTTTGTAAGAAATTATGTTCAGCTGTCAGAAAACCTTGAAAAATAAGTTATGTTACCTTTTTAAAGTATTTGACATTATTAATGAAAAATAAATCGAAAATGGGCGTACATGGTTTTATTTCAGCTCAAGTGATTACAAATTATAACAAAACAATGAATTACGTCTTTATTAATTTTACACAAAACTCAAAAAAAAAATGGGGTCAGGTAGATCAAAGGACGCAGTTATCGGCAGAATAAACCACAACGCCAGTTGGGGGTTAAGATAGGACGTCTGAGGTGGATTGGGCATGTAATTCGGATGGAACAAAATGACCCAGCTAGAAAAGGGCTCCTTGATAGACTCATTGGTCGGAGAAGAAGAGGTTGACCCAGTACAAGTTTCGTTGATAACATTGATGAAGACATGAGAAATATGGGAATACGTGCTTGGCGGGGAAAAGTGATGGAAAGGTACGACTGGAGAGAAATTCTTGAGGAGCCTATCAAGAATTAATTTATGATATTAATACCCGTCCATGTCTACATAAGATACATGGGGAGAGTTACATAAGTGTACATCCACTCATCACATTGACTTGCATACTGTACAGGGTGTCCCAAATTCGTATATTTGATAGGGTAATCTGAAAACTAAAGGAGATAAAAAAGTAGTTAAAATGCCATGACTTCTTTTTTTTTTTTTTTTCGTTAAAGTAACGATTGCCCAATCAAATCATCAATAGCTTCCCACATTAGCGAGTTAAAGAGCGATTCTTGAAAAATGTCGAAAATGACAGGGTTAAATATCTTCTTTATTAAGAAAAATTTTTAAAAACTTTTTTGGAACTTCATGTACCCTTGGATTTTTTTCAAATTTCGTTATTCGGCTATATTGGCGTCAATTTTTGTCCGAGAGTCAAGCGAGTGGACGTTTCTTACATAAAATTGACCGCTCGTTCTTATGCGATGCTCAGAATTTTTCTACATCTAACGGTTCGTAAGAAAAATTTTAATTTGGAGGTCTGTATTTGCTGAAAAAGTAAAGAATTTTTAATTCGATTTTTTCTCTTTCCCGGCAAATTTGGGTTGGCGGATCAGACTAAGACATTCTTTTTGTAATAAGCTCCTAAAGGAGATAAAAAAAAGTAGTTAAAATGCCATGACTTCTTTTTTTTTTTCGTTAAAGTAACGATCGCCCAATCAAATCATCAATAGCTCCCCACATTAGCGAGTTAAAGAGCGATTCTTGAAAAATGTCGAAAATGACAGGGTTAAATATCTTCTTTATTATGAAAAATTTTTAAAAACTTTTTTGGAACTTTTGATAGATATATTATGGAAGAATTCAGTGGCGTACAAGAAATTTTTGATGATGTCTCACTAAGGAACTCTTCCATAATATATCTATCGAACGTTCCAATAAAGTTTTTTAACATTTTTCTTAATAAAGAAGATATTTAACTCTGTCGTTTTCGATATTTTTCAACAATCGCCCTGTATCTCACTAATGTGGCGAGTTATTGATGATTAGATTGGGCAATCGATACGAAAGGAAAAAATAAGTCATGACATCTTAACTACTCTTTTCTGCCCCTCCTAGTTTTCGGTATACCCTGCAAAGCATACCAATTTGGGACGTCCTGTACACTGCAAGTCAGTGAGCGATTCAAGATATATAGTAAAAACCATGTACGATGGCCGAGTTGGGATTAAATACTTCTGATAATTTTAGTACTAGTGGAGAAGGTAAGCGGAGATACATTTTATCTTTATCTTTTATCATTTTATCTCCAGAATATTAAAAATATTCTGGAGCCTGTGGAATGAGAAAAATACACAAAAATAAAAACGGTCAACAAAAAACAAAAACACCTTGGTTTACTTTAGAGATGAAACAAAAATGTAACCAAAAAAAGAAAGCTTCCCTAAAATATAAATAAAACAAAACTAATGAATAATGCCAAGAATATAAGAGAATTGAACTGAAACTCATTGATTGGTAACAAAAACAAAAAGAGACTACTTGGAAAGATTCACAAAAGAACTACAGATGGATTGCTATGGACAACCAGACGAAATGAAAGAACAGGTGGAAATATCACACACAAAGAATGATACATGGGTGAACTTCCTTACAGAAATATTTAAAAAAGAAAACAAAGAATCTTTAACAGAAATGCCCATATAATAACTGATGAAAAGACCACAATATCTGGAAAAGGCATAAAAACAATCAAACTTTTTAATTTCTTTGCTGGATTTGTTGGTAGTAGTAACCACTGAGCCAAGGTATGTGAAGCTGTCAACACATTCAAAGACTGTTTTCCATTCCTCATTTGCTCCAGGATCATTAGTAACCAGCATGTTTTTGGTTTTATTGATGACTTGGCTGACCTGTTTCGCTGCTGTTTCCAAGACTACAAAATATTGCTCAACATCTCACTTGCTACTCCCTATAATGTCATCAGTGTATACTAAGATTTGTATCAATCTATCGAAAATCTAGGAGGCACGCCAGCTCATCCCCTAGTGAAGTTGATCCTTTATCTCAAAAGCTCTAGAATTTTCTCCCTGTATGCTTACGACTTGCTTTCAATTTGACGAATAGATATAGTTATGACATTTTCTTGCTCTGCTGTGTCACTCAGCACTGCTAACAAGTTTTCGTTTTAATATTTTATTGCAATAGTATGAAATAAACCGTATTTATACAGTGAATTTATTAACAAATATTTTTTAATGATTTCTATTTAATTTCGTGTTGACTTATAATGAAGGTTTACCAAATAATCAAAGCCATGCCTTTACATCTCATTGTCGTAGGATGTTTTCAAAGAACATTATTAAAAAACGTTTCTTAAAATGGAATACATCAAAAAGTGATCCAACAAGTCAACTCAAATCTTACAGAAGTATGAGAAGAAAGATTAACATCAGAAAATGTCAATGAAAAGTGGAGCAATATTTAGAAGGCCTTACTAAAGGCTGCAGAAGAAAATTTAAAGGCTGAAAAGACGAATAAAAAAGAGAAGTGGATCACTTCAGAATTTTAGCATTAATGGAAGAAAAGAAAAAAAGCCAAAGGAAGAAATGAGCCAAAATATCAAGAATTACAAAGTAGAATTAAAGTAGGGATAAAAAGGCGAATTAAAAGTAGTTACCAGATCAATGCATAGAAATAGAAGATTATAACAGAAAATACGATAGCTTTAATATGGATAAAAAAATAAAAGAACTAACAGATACCAAAAAGCGAGTACACTATGGAATACTCAAAGATGATAATGGCAAACTCATTGCAGACATCAAATATCAACTAAGATTTTGGCAAGAATACATAATGAAACTACTCGACGACGATAGAATGATAGAAAAAGATCCACATGAACAAACAGGACCGAAAATAATAATGTGCGAATTAGAACAGGCAATTGGAAATGTAAAAGATCGCAAAATCAGTAGGCCCAGATCATATACCCACTGAGCTAATTAAATGCATTGACGAAGAAACACTGCATATATTTTTAGATCTGTTCAACAAAGTATATACAACAGGAGTAATACCCGAAGATTGATTGCTGTCGACGTTTGTAACACTACCAAAGTCAGTACATGCGACAAAATGCTCCCAGTACAGAACAATTTCCTTAATAAGCCATACACTAAAGGTATTTCTCAAAATAATACATGGAAGACTATACAAAAAATAGAAGAAGATATAGATGGCACCCAGTTTGCATTCAGAGGAGGACTAGGAACGAGAGAGGCTCTGTTCGCTTTAAACGTTCTCGCGCAAAGACGAACTAAATATGAACCAGGATCTCTATGTCTGCTTTATGGATTTTCAAAAGGCTTTTAATGGAGTACGACAACAGAAACTCGTAAAACTGTTAAAAGAAACAAATGTGGATAGTCGAGATATACGGGTTATTGTCAATCTGTACTGGAATCAAAAAGGAAAGGTTAAAATAGAACATTATATTATGACTTAATCCCCTTTCTACATGTTTGAACCCTTTATATAAATAAATTATTCAATTATTTAATTAATTTATTTATACCTAGACGAATATTAATAGTTATCAGCAGGGAACCAATTTCCCGATGTTTATTTTAAATCAACTTAATTAACTTTACTTTGTAATACCTAAACATAATTTTTAAATTTTTATGATGTCTTTACGTTTATAGAATTACATTACGTTAACAATTTTATTAAAATTTCCTCTTTAGTATAAGTGATGTATTAATACATATTGTCAAATAATATATTATATTAATGAATTTGGCAATGATAAAGTCTGTTAATACTTCATATCTAACTTTGGATGCCCGTACGATTATTTCTTATACTTTTATAAGTAAAATAATCTAATAACTTACTGTCTTCATACAAGGGTGAACTCAGCACCTCTTTGGCTTTTTCCATAACTTCGTTATTCTCCAATTGTGCTTCTCTCGCCTCGGGATTTCCATCCACTGAGCACAGATCGTCCTGCATCATATCGTCAATCTCCCTGATGACCTCCTCGGCGGTCTTAAGAGGCTCATCGGCATCGTGACTGATACCACCGAGAATCAGGGCGTGCATATCTAGGTCACTAGCTACGGCCTCGTCTTCGGAGCTCAGATCAAGATCGTCTTCGGGCGTCTGGGGTTCCTGTAATTAACAGTTTTGTGTCATTAACATTAACAGTTAGGTTATTAACATGGGAAACTGTAAAAAGAACAGTGTGGAAAATTTGCGCAAAAATTCCATATTGGCCAAAATAAACAATATCGAAATTAAGATAACTAATCATATAACTAATATATCAAAATTACTCTATAGTAGAAGTCACAGTTAGAATGCAGTATTGGTCTTACGGCGCGAAGCGATGCCACTCATGTCGACACAGTGGTAGACATGAGGTCATTTGGCGATAGACAGAAATCAGGACCCTACGTTCGTTTCAAAAATCTTTATTCATTAATTTAACTAATATAAACTATAATATAACTAAGATAAATAAGAGAATAAACAAAAAAAAAACAAATTAATTCTATAGAAAATGCCTGGATACATAAATTACCTAATACCTCTAAATACTTATATACCGGGTGGTCCAATAAGCCGATCTCTCGGCTATATATCAGAAACTATTTATGTTATAACTTTAGGAGAAAAAATTCCTTAGTAAAAGTGGCCAAGAGAAATCGCTGGAAATAACTTTCAAGATTCTGGATTAACCGCTAGGGGGCGTAACCTGCGAAGAAAATTTTGAAAACCAGTTTTTTCTGAAATATGTCCAATTATACCAAGTGCTAAATAAGTAAACTAGAAAGAGGCATAAATTCTGCACAAAGTTGTTCAAGTACTTTTTTTTTATTTTTTTAAATAAAGGGTGGGGAGAGTGGGAAAGTATTTGTGGATAAATACCTATAACTTTGGTTTGGATCAAACCGATTTTAACAAAATTAGTGTCATTAGAAAAGAGTATGGATGAATTAATTTACACCTACTATAAAATAATTGCATTTAGTTTTAATTGTCGTAGGTAGAGGGTACTTTCGAATAGAAAAAATTAAAATTTGTCTTCAAAATTTTTTAATGGAAACACCTATTTATTGTAAAGTATAATAGAACTGAATTAAATTCGTAACAAATGGCGCAAACCGCATGTTAATAGCTTTTATCGAACTCGAGATATGAATAAAAACGCATAAACATAAGTAAGTATAGTATTGACACACCCTGTATTATAAAATAAATTTAAAAATAAGTCAGTAGGTACTTTCAAATTTTTTTATAGCAGAAAACTCTTAATGTTGGTACCTATTTTGACCATTGTTATTTCATATGATTAAAATTGTTTTTTCGAAACTATATAGGCTACGACAATGAATTTGACAGGGAGTTCATATTGTTTATTTATTGACAGCAGTCAAAATATTGTTAAGAAGTGTTATATGTATTATTATTCGAATTGAAAATTGCATTTTTTTTCAATAGATATTAATATTGGTAATATTAGTAATTAATTATCAGTACTAATAATTCGTGATGAGTATATCAAATTGTATGATATGATTGGAGTTTATTTCGAAAATCACCAAAATGGCGCTATTGCCTTACGTATATATTAAGTAGATATTTCGGACTACTTATATGTGGATTCTGTTGAATTAAAGCAAGAACATTGATTGAATTATCTTCGGTCATTACTCTACTACGTCGTTTAAAACAAGGACGAGAAAAACTACCAGTTTGTCTTAATCTTTGCCTTTCTTTCAAATATTTCTTTGCCATAATGTCTCCTGTCACGATATCTTACAAAATATATACGTGAGGCAATAGCGCATTTTGGTGACATTCGAAATAAACTCCAATCATATCATACAATTTGATATACTCATCACGAATTATTTGTACTGATAATTAATTATTAATATTACCAATATTAATATCTATTGAAAAAAGTGCATTCTTTAATTCGAATTATAATATAGCACTTCATAACAATGTTTTGACTGCTGTCAATAAATAAACAATATGAAACTCCCCGTCAAATTCATTGTCGTAGCCTACTTAGTTTCGAAAAAAAACTATTTTTTACAAAAAAGGTATCAACATTAAGATTCTTCTGTTATAAAAAAAATTGAAAATACCTACTCACTTATTTTTTAATGTAATTCTAATGCAGGGTGTGTCAATACTATACATACTTATGTTTATGAGTTTTTATTCATATCTCGAGTTCAACAAAAGCTATAACATGCGGTTTGCTCCATTTTGTTACGAATTTATTCCAGTTCCATTATAATTTAAAATAAATAGGTGTTTCCATTAAAAATTTTAAAGAAAAACAAATTTTAATTTTTTTGATTTGAAAGTCCCCTCTACCTACGACTATGAAAACTAAATGCAAGTATTTTATAGTAGATGTAAATTAATTCATCCACACTATTTCTAATGACACTAATTTGATTAAAATCGGTTTGGACCAAACCAAAGTTATAGGTATTTATCCACAAATACTTTCCCACTCTCCCCCACCCTTTATTTGAAAAAAATAAAAAAAAAGTACTTGAAACAACTTTGTGCAGAATTTATGCCCCTTTTTAGTTTACTTATTTAACACTTGGTATAATTGGACATATTTCCCAAAAAAACTGGTTTTCAAAATTTTCTTCGCAGGTTACGCCCCCTAGCGGTTAATCCAGAATCTTGAAAGTTATTTCCAGCGATTTCTCTTGGCCACTTTTACTAAGGAATTTTTTTTTCTAAAGTTATAACATGAATAGTTTCTGATATATAGCCGAGAGATCGGCTTATTGGACCACCCGGTACATATATACAAAAAAACCGAGTCGGTTACTCTATACGACACGATAAATATATATACAGAAAGTACACAAGAAGATCATAAATGAAACGTACAGTACTAAAAAACCAATGAGCATTAAACCAGATATTTCTCGTTAATTAATGATAATTGCAATCCATATATAAATCGCCTCATCCTCTGAATCATCTCCTATGTTAATTATCACCGATTCAATATCTTCCTGCAAATTGTCTACCGTAAACATTTTTCTTCTACGTGTTTCACATAATTATGCCACTACTCTTTAGATACTCGTTGGTAAGCTTCTTTTATCAACCGTTCTAACATTTTTTCTTTAAAATCGACGTTGTTTGAAGTCCCCTACCTTTTCACTTGACTCTACACCATCTCAATCGGGTTCAGCTCGTAATAGTAAGGCGACAGTTTCAAAACGTCAGACACCATAGTTTTCCGCAATTGTTTCAGTTTTGTACTTGTCGTACTCATCTCTAAATGCAGCCGCAGTATTCAGTAGTTCACTTTTTAGGTAATCTTCCTCGAAGAAAATGTTCTGTTCGATTAGCCTATCCTTGATTTGCCTTTTGTTTCACTTTTTATTCGGGAAATCAAATTTGCGGAAGTGGTACGACGCGTTATCAAAACGACAACGTTTTCTTTGTCTTTTGGCAAATTTGGAATTAACGTCTTTCCATTTTTCTTCATACCATTCTTCATGTAGATCCCCCGTTCATTTCGTCGTAGTAATCAGAGTTCCCTTCTTGGCCAATAAAGTTAATTCGGCACAGGCCACAAAACCAGTTTAGCGTCCAGCATAAAGAAGAACAAACCGAGGACCTCTTTGGGTGGGAGCTTTCAATCGAGTAGAGAGCTCTTTTATGAAGGCATGTCGTGGATTCTTGATCTTTGTTTTCCTCCATTCCTTTTTGACTGAATCACCGACGTTAATCCAAGACTCTTCGGTATAAACCAGGTTTACATTATCCTTCTTCCTCAATATTTTTGTTTGTCTGAGGTACTTGTGTCTCTTCTCTTCTTAACATGCCATACACCAAAGTGCGTAGGCGACTATCTCATTACTAGAATTCTGTTCTTGGCGGCGTGACACAGCTCACCTGTATTGTGTATTCCTGTCCATTCTTTAATATTCCTTAACCAGGATAATTGTTTGCGGCCGGCTCCTCTCCTACCTTCGATCTTCCCTTGTAGGATTAACTGTGGTATTTGATATTTTGCTCCTCTCAATATGTGCCCAAGGTAACCAATCTTGCGTTTTTTAATTAATTCAAAGAGTCTCTTTCCAAGCCGGCTCTATTAAGGACGTCATCGTTTCGAACTCTATCCACCCAAGGTATGCGTATCATTCTTCTCAATGACCACATTTCAAATGCTTCAAGTTTGTTGATAGATGTTTTTTTTTAAGTCCACGTTTACATGCCATAAAGCAAGATGGACCATATGCAGCACTTGACCATTCTGTAGCGTATTTCGAAGTTTAGGTGTGATTACATAGGAGCGGTCTGAATTTCACAAAGCTTGTCTTGCCATTTGTATTCGGGTTTTTATCTCGTGTTGTGGATCCGAATGGTCATTGATTGTGGTGCCAAGGTATTTAAAAGTTTTCACGCGATTTATACGATTGTCACCTATGTATATTATCGGGTTTTCTGGAGGGTTTCTGCTAATGACCATATATTTCGTTTTCAAAATGTTTATTTTGAGGCCATATTTTTTACCTATGCTATTCACCCTATCTGCTGATCTTCCAAATTATCAGTTATAATCACTGTGTCGTCCGCATAGCGTAGGTTGCTAATTGGTATGCCGTTCACCTTAATGGCTAATTCCGTATCTTCTAATGCTTCCGCAAAATATATTTTCAACATTTAAATTAAAAAGCATCGAAGAGAGTATGCAGCCTTGGCGGAACACCTTTACCGGATTTCAAATTCATCCGTATATTGGTCTTGATCAATCCTCACCTTTGCCATTTGGTTCCAGTATAGATTCTGAATAATTCTGATCTCCTTCTGGTCAATGTTGGCCCTATGTAGTAGTTCCATCATGATATCATGTTTAACATTGTCTTGCCTTCTCGTAGTCGATGAAGGTGAGGTAGACATCTTTTCGTTGATCTAAGCAGTTTTGTATTAAGGTGTTCAAACATAAAATTGCCTCTCTTGTTCCTAGTCCCCTTAAAACCGAATTGTGTTCACCCGCTAAGTTCTTCTAGTATCTTGTACATTCTTGAGTGTAATATCCTAAGGAAGAGTTTCAACAAGGGACTCATTAAACTGATTAAGCGGTGTTCATTGCATTTTGTGGCATTAGCTGTTTTTGTACTTGTGTCTACAGGATATAATATCTTTTCTTTCCATCCTTATCGAATCTCTACATCTTTTACCATATTTAAAACCCATGTGATTTAGTAGTCTACAAAATGTGGTTTATGAAAAAGCTGGTAGGTATTCATCATCATTCACTCTGTTCATTATGTTGTCGACGGTTGGTGGTATGTTTCCAACAAAAAAATCAGACAATTTTCCTTATTCGAGATTTCACTCCCTCATTTAAGTATTCTCACATGAATTTGACTGGAAACTGTTTTTCTTCCTTTTTATATCAGTTTTAGTTTGCATTGCTGGACCTCTTCGCGGATGTCATAAATTTTGCGAACACTCACACCGCACAATTTCCAAACTTTTTCCACAGTAATAGTCAAGCTGACACCATTTTTTAAGTTCAGATGATATTTCATTACACCACACGTTTAACTAGCAGTCATCATCATCATCATCAACTAGCCTCTAACGTCCACTGCTGAACATAGGCCTCTCGCATGCTCTTCCAATTAGTCCGATTTTGCGCCATCTGAATCCAGCAGTCATACCCTGTTTGAAATTCACGACAGATACTGGCAAAGGCTCCATGGTGTAGGTACTTTCATCAGCGTGCAAAAATGAAATTTTATGAGCTTTTATAGTTTTTGGTCTATGGCCAGTACTCAAATCAACAAAGAGACATGTTGGCTTTGCGAGGACAATGGGGAGTCAAACTGATTCACTTCTCCTAATGACTTTTTTAATGATCTTGATTTCCCAAAGAATGTGTTTACAAAGGAATCAATTGAACATTGATAAATATAGATAAACTATCGACAACGAGTTTTTGATATATTTTACTTTTTTTATAGTATTTTTATTCATGTTATTGTTTAGTTCGACAATGTAACTCTCTTATTTATACATCGGTGATTGAATCAAATCATATCTTAGTTGACACAATAATGATAGTATGTTATACAACTGTAGACAATTGTTGTGTGCGTGTATATTCCTATGATTCTAAAATCCGGTCTTGATGCGCCTCTCGGGGCAAATCGGCAAAGTGGTCGGCCGTTCTCTCGTAAGAAATACATTGCCTATCTTACATGCACTGCGTTTTAACTTTTAAACCCATTTAAGTGTCTTCTACTATAGTATTAAAATCTGGAAAATAAGTTTAAATAACAGTCGAAGAAGTGTAGAGCATTTTTTTTTGGTTTATGCGGAAATAACCGGAATAATAACAAAGAGCTTCTGACTATTTTCACATTATGACGAAGAACTATTTTCCTGTGGCATGTTTTAGGTACATAAATATTTTTTATGGGGTTAACAACAATTAATTGTAATAAAATTTTATTCGAAAGTCTTCTCGAAATCGATGAAAGTTAATGCTAGCAGTATTTCATATTCTTCAGCTCTACTCATTAATTCTCGAAGCATAGGATATGATCCAGGATACTGAATCCACTTCTGAAGCCAGCTTGTTCTCTTAGCTGAGCCGCATCTAATGCATTTGTAAATCTATTGTTGATGATCTTTGTATATGATTGGTAGTAGACTTATAGGTCTGTAGTTTTTGATGTCCTCTTTGCTAACTTTCATATGAATGAGAATTATGTTTGCTGTCTTCCAGTGGTCTGGTATGCATGTTGATCTTAGGCAGTTCGTAAATACTCAATAAGATCATTCCTATTTTTTTTATCTCTGATAATAGTGTTGAATAAAACAAAGATTTGCGGGAACATGAGGACAACAACATTGATTTAAACCAATTCATAGTTTCATACGCGAAATAAAATCTTACGTCATCCAGTTCAAACATGAGTTTCTATATAATAAAGTCATTCTTATTAGATCAGTAAATTTTAATGTATGTCCAGACGTGTTAATTGCACCGCTAAACGGGTAAGTAAAACAAATTTCACACTTTTCTAATCTATAGAAAATTTCACGCTTTTACTGTTTATTATTTAAACCTGAATTAAAAGAAAAACGATCTTTATCCCGCACACAGTATCTTGCTAAAGTATTTTTATCAATTTGAATAAACTATTTATAATCATTTAACGATACAAACAAACTGCCAGGAAACTAAATAAATTCGCCAATGTTTATTAAATAATAAAAGGTTAACTGAAATCAATAAAATTTCTCTCCGTTATACCGCATAATCGCTGGTTAGAATAATACGTACGCATTATCCAGTGAGTATGGGAAAAAATGACTATTAGTTGAAAAAAATTCTTCTTATTTAGACTAGGCGGGATCTGTAAAAATTCAGACCATAATGGACATTTTCCATAGGAAGCTATTTTTTTGCTGAAATCCCTTCAGGATGGGCCCAATATCGATAATCACGATATGCGCCAGTCGCAAACCCTGTGCTAAATTTTTTATTTAACAAAATCTGAAACAATTGAAAATTTCTCATTTTTTTGCTCTTATTTTCGTTTATAATTCGAAAAATATTGATCCTAGAGAAAAAATTATAAGAAGTTAAAAGTTTCGTTATTCAATTTTACACAATATGTCGTTAGCTAGAAATTGAAAATTTAATGTTTATTGTTGAAAAAATAGCAATAATTGGAAAAAAAGTACAAAAAAATTAAGTTAATCCTTTAAATGTTTTCGACTTATTAAACTTGACTAACAAGCTCCATATCCGCCTAGAAAAACTTTTTAATATGTTTAAAACGTGTGCTATTTTTTTTTTTCAATCGGTCGGATAGGTTTGGCGTAAAATTTTGCAATCCAGCCTACTGGAAAAAAATCGCAAAATTTTCAAATTTATAGTAGGCCCTAAGTAAGACCCTCAGATAGTTGAAATTTTTTTACATATAAAACGACTTCCAAACGTTTTGTGTAAAATTCAAATCGGTTCCCTAGGAAAGATTAAATTTTTTTTTAAGTTTTAAACATTTTTTAGGCTTATAAACAAATTGAATAACTTTACGAGCTTTAAACATATCATTTTCGAATCAAAACTGCAGAAACTAATTATTCTAAAATGTTTGATTTTTACAAAAAAAAAAAATTCGTTCGCCTTTGTTTTAACAATTCAAATAATTAGTTATTATATATTGTTACTTTTAGTAAACAAATATGTATTTATAAATTGTTAATAAATAATTTGAATTGTTAAAACAAAAGCGAACGATTTTTTTTTGTAAAAATCAAACTTTTTAAAATAATTAATTTCTGCAGTTTTATCGTAATAAGGACATTATTTGATTTGAAAATATATTTTGATTCCAAAATGATATGTTTAAAGCTAGTAAAGTTATTCAATTTGTTTTAAGTCTAAAAAAATGTTTAAAACTTTAAAAAAATTTCTAGGCTCTCCTAGTGAACAGATTTAAATTTTACAAAAAAAACGTTTGAAAGTATGAGCCTTCCTTTATACGTAAAAAAATTTGCAACTATCTGGAGGCCTTATTTAAGGCCTACTATAAATTTGAAAATTTGCGATTTTTTTTCCAGTAGGCTGGATTGCACAATTATTATGCAAAACCAATCCGACCGATCTTAACAAAATTTAGCACACGTTTTGAACATATTAAAAAGTTTTTCTGGGCGGAATATGGAGCTTGTAAGTCAAGTATAGAAAGTCAAAAACATTTTAAAGGATTAACTTCATTTTTTGTACTTTTTTTTCAATTATTGCTATTTTTTCAACAATAAACATTAAATTTTTTATTTCTCGCTAACGAAATATTGTGTAAAATTGAATATCGAAACTTTTAACTTCTTATAATTTTTTCTCTAGGATAAATATTTTCCGAATTATAAACGAAAATCCATCCCATCCAATGGCACTACAGCCCAAGCGGGCCTTGGCCTCCTTCATTAGACCTCTCCAAACATCTCTATTTACTGCTGTTCTTTTCCATGAACGTGTTTTTAGGAGATTTTTGGCATCCTCATCTACCTCGTCTTCCCATCTCTTTTTTGGTCTTCCAACAGGTCTTTTTCCTTGCATTCTTGCGTTTAGTAATTTTCTGGGGATTCTGTTCTCATGCATGCGGGCCACATGCCCTGCCCATCGTAATCTCTGCAGTCTAGTGTATTGTGCTAGTGTTGGTTCAGTGTATTGTTCGTATATTTCGTTATTATATCTAATTCGCCAGTTGTTATTTTCCTTTATTGGACCCAGTATTCTACGCAATATTTTTCTTTCGAACACGTCTAATGCATTGGTAGATTTCTGTGTTATAAACCCATGTTTCACACCCATAACTTACTATGGGTCGGATTATTGTTTTATATACCGGAGTTTTGTTTTCCGGTGTACGTCTCGCGATTTGAATATGTGGCCCATCGCGAAATAGGCTTTGTTTGCCAGCATAAGCCTTCTATTTATTTCCGGTTCTTCTTCATTATTTTCGACCAGATCCATTCCTAAATACGTGAATCTATTCACGTATTCTATATCGTCTATAAATTGTTGTTGTTGCGCCTGTCTATTTGATCTGGTTTGTATGAGTAGTTTTGTTTTATTTGTATTTATTGTTAGCCCTACAACTTCTGAACTCTGTTTCAACTGAACGTAGGTTTCTTCTGCTGCAGTCTTTGTTCTGCTCATTATGTTTATGTCATCTGCGTATGCTACTAATTGGGTAGATTTGTTTGTAAGTATGTTATTTCTGCCCACCGTCAACCGTCTAATTACATATTCAAGAACAAGATTAAAAAGTGTTGGAGCCAGTCCGTCACCTTGTTTCAGTCCTTGCGTTGTCATAAACGCATCAGTGATCTGTCCTTGAATACATACATGTGCTTCTGTTTCTGTCATTGTCATTTGCACTAGTCTTATTAATTTTGATGGTATGCCAAATTCTTGTAATATATTAGGTAGTATTGTTCTATCTATTGAATCATAGGCTTGCTTGAAATCTACAAAGAGATTGTAGACGTCTATGTCATATTCCCATGCTTTGGCTAGTATTTGTTTAACTGTAAATAGTTGGTCAATAGTAGATCTATTTTGCCTGAACCCTGCTTGATATTCCCCGATAATTTTTTCAGTGAGGGGTTGAAGTCTTCGATTAAGAATGTTTGTGAGTATTTTGTATCCCGAACAAAGTAAAGAGATGCCTCTATAATTCTGGCATAACAGTTTGTCTCCTTTTTATGAATAGGGCAGATTATACTTCTCTTCCATTGTTGTGGGATTTTTTCTTCTCTCCATATTTCTTGTATAAGCTGGTACATCTGTTCTGTCAAATTTGTTCCTCCCTGCTTGAACAGTTCTGCCGGTATCTTATCTATTCCGGCGCTTTATGGCTTTTTTGCATTTGGATTGCTGTTCGAACCTCCTCTAGCGTTGGAGGTCTAGCCAATTCATTATCTTCTCTATCTTCCCACAGCTCCTGTTGTTGACCTTCCTGTTCTACCTGCTGCTGCCGCTGTTGTAGTGGTGTTTGTGCCCTTTCGTTTAATAATTCCTTAAAATACATCATCCAGGTTCTCTTAATTTCGTCCATATTGCTAGTTATTTCCCCATTCTTATTTTTGCATAGGCTAGTCTTCGGTTTGTAACCCTGTCTTAAATGTTTGATAAGTTGGTATGCACTGCGTATTTCGTTTTCCTTGAACGCCCTCTCTATGTTTAGTATCCGGTTGTTTTCGTACCGTCTCTTTTTCTGTCTGCATAGTTTATCAGCTCTTCGTCTTTTATTCTCAAATTCTGTCCTTCTCTCTCTAGTTCGTCTGAGTATGAAATTCTTATGTGCTTCATTTCTTTCGTGAATAGCTTGTTTGCATTCTTCATCGAACCACTGTTCTTCTCTCCGTTGAGTGTTTGTTCCAAGAACTTCTTGTGCCGCGTTTAGTATGATAGTGCTTATGGTGTTCCAATGATTTTCTATTGTGAATTCTTCTATGTTTTCTTCTAGTAATTTTTCACTCACTGTTCTCTCAAATCTTTCTTGTACCTCAGAGACTTTTAGGTTATCTAAGTTTAGTTTTTCTTGTTTCGGATATTTTTCCTTTGCTTGTCGACTGATTTTACATCTAAACCGTATCTGTACTAGTAGATGATCGGAGTCACAGCTTGCTCCACGCCTACTTTTTACATCTAATATACTTGTGGCCATTCTTCTTTCAACCAGTACGTGGTCTATTTGATTGACTGTGTTTCCGTCAGGTGATATCCAAGTGCCCTTATGTATGTCCCGATGTGGGAAGCAGGTCGAACTGATAACCATATTCTTTCCAGCTGCGAAGTCTATTAGAAACTGACCATTCTCATTTGTCTCTCTATGCAGACTATGTTTCCCTATTACCCCTATGTACTCTTCTTCTTTTCCGATTTTGGCGTTTGTGTCACCTACGTGACACAAACGAAAATAGGAGCAAAAAAATGAGAAATTTTCAATTGTTTTCAGATTTTGTTAAATAAAAAAATTAGCACAGGGTTTGCGACTGGCACATATCGTGATTATCGATATTGGGCACATCCTGAAGGGATTCCAGCAAAAAAATAGCTTCCTATGGAAAATGTCCAATCCAAAACAGATCCCGTCTAGACTAATTGCGAAGGATGGAAATGCAAATGGCAGCTGAAGCTTTGGAAACTGCCGCCCAAAAGATTTCTACGGATTAGCGGTCCAACCATCTTCTTCAGCCACAACTTCTGTCGTCTTTAATTGATCATTTGCCCTGTACTTTTTTTCCAATATGATTTGGAGTAATTCATATATTTCACCTCTTAACACATGACCCTAGTATTATATTTTCCTCTCTTTGATTATGCTTAGTATTCTTTTTTACTCGTGCGCCGAAGTACCTCACCGCTGGTAACTTTTTGTATCCATGGAATTCTCAGGATCCGTCTGTAAGTCTGTATATATACATCTCAAAAGCATCTATTCTTTTTTTTTTTTTTTGTTTCAGAGTCCATTTCAAACTTTGGATCAGGTATCTCAAACGTAACATCTGATTGATCCGATTCTGAGCATTTTGTGCTGAGGGTTAATATTAAAAGTCCCACATAAAAAGGTGAAAACTGAAAAGAAAAACACGGTAAAGGGATAAAGGCAGAGAGAATGATGAAGATCTTTTATTTACGATTCTTTTGCATACTGCAAATGTATGTGCACATTATACGAAATACAACTTTTTTCAAATTCTTCAAACTGAAGTATTTAAGGAAAAAAGTGGATCGAAGGAAAAAAAGTATTTAAACGATTTTGTAGGCAACTGCATGATCAGTCATATACAGTTGTAACTAGGAAACACATATTTTTGTTTTCCGCTAGATACGAATTATCTCCCACTTAAATAACTATTTTCACTGGACTATGTTTCAAAATTATATACATATACTAAGGTAGTTATTTCCAAACTAATACTTTTGCTTCATTCCAAGAGTATTATAAATTACTGGATTAATTTTTCAAACGTATAATTTTATGATGTAATGGTTTAATTATACTAATTTCCTTTTTAGACTAGTTAATGGCACATTCCTGATAGTTACTCTTTCAGCGATAGTGTTTTAATGATATCTCATTATTAGTTTTTGTTAAGAGAAGAATTTTTTTTTAAATATGTTATTGGGAATAAATCACAATGAAATAAAACCTTTGGTTGAAGTTCCACCTGGCAGATTATTTTCAAAATAAAATAATAAAACAATCTTGTTCTCTGAACATAAAATAAACCACTTTAATTTTTTTAACCATAACTGTTATTATATTCATATTATTGGATAGGGACAACAATATTATACACTCGCGGATGGTACTTACAGATTATAACATCGGTTGTTATATTCTTCTTTATATTTTATTCCCTTGTTCTACCGTTCATTATTGCTTGCAAGTATTTTACCTGTAATAACCGTATCATCTGCATGACTAAATTTGTTTATATAATATATTGTTATGATTTGTTCAAATACAAGTTCTTGTACTATTTAACAAAAAACGTGGCTTCACAGTATTTTTTATAGTTGCCCTTGAGAAAAAAATTAACAATAGTAAAATAAATTTACCAAAAAAACATTATGAAATTATAAAACAAGTGTTATATATTTTCAAAATAAATCAAGTATTATACTTTTAGGATATTAAATAAAAAATATACCATACACGATAATGGGAATAATCAAAAATCAAGCATCCATCAACTCATACACCCAAAATTATCAATAAAAAATTAAATAAACTTCCTGATCCAAATCAAAGACCTCCTTTTATTCTTCATTTACTTTTTTACTAGTGTCTCTAAAATTTGATATTTACTTTAAATTTCAATTAAGAAAAACCAACAATTAAAAACAAATAAGTAAGTACTTCCCAGTTTCTCCAAATACGCGTTTCTCCTCTGCGTATCGTATTCGATAAAACAATTCTACAACTGCATTAATATTTGCCCAACTCCTCACTACAACGCCTAACTCAAGCAACAACTTAACCTCTTCAGACACAAGATCAACTTGGTCAAATATAGACTAAACATCCGTTTATTGCTTACAGTGTATCATCTATTTCTTCAACTTCTTTGCCTGCTACCACAGTTGGAACTCTTTCCACAAACACAAAAACACAATTTTTCACAAAATCTACTTTTTGGAAACTCTGATAATTAGCACCGTCGTATCAGCAAAACTGTCGTGTCGTCTCCGGCTCTTCAAAGCACAATTCCTATTTCTTCTCCTGGTAGGACGGACATCGACTTTTCAAATCTCTCTCTATATTTTCTAAACCAATCATAACGCACAAATATCCCTCTCATTCCAGCCATTCCATTCATAGTTTTCTACAGAGCAAATTTAAATAAACATCCAAAATCACAAAAAACTCACTGCTGCCAAGACTGTATCTATCAGCCATTTCTTAATAGAAGGTCTTAAAAATTTTTTCAATTTCTAAGAAAAACAGACAAACAGTAAATATCTGCCTGAAAAAAATCACTAATCCTATGGCTTTATAAAAAATTAAACGATTACATGAGAACTTCTGATCTAGTCGTACTGTTGCTATATTGGACTGGTAGAGATTTTTAATAACTGTCACCAGGTGCATTGGTGTGCCAATTTCTATTAAAATAGACCACAGATTTATCCAGCTTACACAATCAAATGCCGTTTGGTAATCATAGGTACTTGAAATTCTCTAGACTTTTCAATGCATTGTCTCAGGTTCAGGATTTGTTTCCGTGTACCTTTACCCCTTTACAAACCCTGCTTCTTCCTGAGGTATTTAGGTTGAAGTAGACAGGTTTTTAATCTGTTTTTGTTTTGTTTTTGATATATACATATGTATTGTATCGACTGTAATTCCTTTTTCCATATTTTCAAGGGCTCTCTAAAAAATTGTTCTGAATATATATTGAACGGAAGTTAAAAAAGTGCACATGCTATACTGATCCACAGTTTTTCACATCACTCACCAGATTGTTATTCATATCATACAGGCTTAGAGGACCTAAAGCCTATAAATTCCTTCTTCTGATAAATTTCATGATTTTGTACTGGGCAATTATGATAACTCATGTTATTATGTCGGCTTACATTTTATCAACTCTATTGGGTGACTTCAAACAGTGCCTTTTGCATTTTATCTCTGACTGTGACATTAAATTTTCCATGGCATAAGATCATCTTCATAGTACAGGATATGACGTATATCGTTACTGAGTATCAGCCCATCCATGACCAGATTTCACAAGAGATGAAATAAATGTCCCCTGCGAGCATTGTTTAACTATCTGTAGTGCCATTGTATCCCAATAACGTTGCGTATATTGCACGGCTCCTCAGCATGCTGTATATTCCTTCAAACGAATGGCACTTGTGATTGCCTGGAGATGTTATTGAATCCCTCCCCTATATCGTGAAATGGACCCAACATCACCTCTTGGTTTTCCAGAACGTACTCCATCCACTGCATGAAATGGTGCAGTACCGTTTCCGTACAGAATCCAGCTCTACACTCATATTGTTGCTGATGTATCGGACTTTCAACCAACACATCATCCTTAATTTGCCTAACGAACTGTTCTTCTAAAGATTTTTGTACAAATGACAGACTTATCGTCTTCAGGGAGCATTGTTCTGTCCGGTTTTTCCAGGTTTGAGTATAAAAGTTGCCCTTATGAGCCTCCATACTTTTGGTAAATGCCACTGTCCTAAGCTCAACGTCACACATAATTTTACTAATAATATATAATATATTACAGACACCAACAAAAATCGCGAAACCTAATACATTAACTATTACATAAATGGGGTAAGCTGTCAATTTACTAATGGAACTAAGGAGATTCCAAAGAATTACAACGTCTACAACGATCACTCGGAGGTAGCCTCTAAGGTTCTCCTGCTTATAAGTTTCATATCCAACTTTGCTGTCAGTTTTCATATTTATATCAAGTTTAATTTATACAGGGTAAATGTAATTTTATGTTCATAAAGATGTCGAAGAGCAATACGGCAAATAAATAAATAAAGAATAAACTCCAGAACTTTTCAACTTGTTCTCGTAGCAACACGAACAAATTTAAAGTAAGTAAAGAAGTAAAAGGCCTTCGGTTGTTTGAAACGTAATTTTCCACTTAAGACTTTGAAAAAATAATTTCCGCCTTGAACGTGACCAGAAAATTCAATCGACGACTATTTCCCTATAAAATTTTATAGCAAGGTCAGATGTGCACCAAAAATAAAATACGAAGTTGTTTCTTAGAAAACTAATCAGTGTTGTGCGTCTATAAATTAAAATTTGATGAACCTGTAACATTTTTTTTTACTTAGCACTTTTTACTTATTTAATTGAGAGACTTAATTTTTTTTAGTTTTTTTTTCTTCGTCAAGGGAGGAATAAAGTTATCGATGAACTCTGATACCAATATTTATTGTATAAATGAAATGGAACATAGAGATGGTAGGGAAGACCGAGGCTAGTTGACTAAAGGGGTTATTATAGTTGACTAATTGCCTCTACTTCCTCTAATATGTAACAGGTGTCGCCTGTAAACACGATATCTGAACTGTCCACTTTTGCGCCACCATTTTACCAAATCACTGTTATGGTCACTTGTGTTTTGTGTCGGTGAAAACAAGAAATTTAGAGTCATCCTTGGTAAGTACTTTGGTTCTCAATATTTTCTTATTATTACTATAACATTGTTCGTCACAAATTTGACTGAATATTTTTGAAAAGTAACATACATTGACTATGATTTGACTGTGATTTATTCGTATCTACGTTAACGCATGTCTATCATAATCCCTTCGGAATGACAGGGTGACGCATGGAGCTTGCCGACTAAGCCATGTCTGGGTATATTGACTAGTCGACAAACCCCATCATGTACTCAAATTTCAGATTTTGTAAGCTAAGTTGGCATTTTACAAGTTGATAGTGATATCGAGGCGTTTGAAAAGTATTAGCAACTGTTGTATTGCACATGTTTCTTCAAACGTAAATCTATCTGAAAAGTTAATCGTCTTTATTTTTGTTACAGCAGAACTATGAGAACGTACACGAGAAAAAATGATAAGGGCAAAACAGCACTCGATATCATTCAACGGGCAGTTTAAACACTTTTAAATCATGCTAGAAGTGTTGAATAGTGTCGCAAAGACTTCTCAATATAAAAAAAAAACACTTCAGCGCTATCTAGTTAAAGTCAGATCGCATGGTGGGAATGTAAAGCTACAACGTGTAGTAGATTATTTCAATGGGCGAAATATGTTTTTCTGAAGAACAAGAGACACTTCTAGCTAATTACCTAAAACAAGCTTCATATGTTTATTACGGTTTAATCAAGTAGCTCAGAAAATTCGCCTTCCAGTGTGCCAATGCAAACCATCTAAGAGTTCCAGATAACTGGACAAACAATAAAATGGCAGGTATAGATTGGTATACATCTTATATCAAGAGGAATAGAACATTATCCTTGAGGACACCACAAGCCAGTTTGTCAAGAGCCAGTTCATTCAACAAATCAAATATAGACATGTTTTTCAACAATTTGAAAACGGTATATAAGCGTCCGAGTTTGCAAGCATCGGATATTTGGAATGTTGGACGGGTATCACAACTATTCAAAAGCCGGATAGAATAGTGGCACGACGTGGCTTCAAGTAAATTACAGGAACCACCAACATTTTGTGAAATGTGTCAAGCATTTTGTGTTTCACACAAGATGTTTTAAGAAGCGCCCTATACTTAACTGGATGGTGAACAATCCAGATAAGACATTTTCCATATATGATGTTCCTGGCATTGTAAAATTGAGTCTGCCTCTAGCTGCAACGCCAACCACTATAATGGCTGGGTGCAGGGATATGTCTTCTGAATGAGGGTATCTTCACAAAGAGTGATTTCTTGTCATCATATGTGACGGACAGGTCTACACTAGCAGATGAAGAAAGAAACGGTACCGAAAACAACAGAAATGTTTCAACAGTGGAGCAAGCCAAAATCATGGAAAATCAATCGAAAATTCTAGAACACTTCCCAGACGTCAACGACAATTTGTCTGCAAACACAGTAGCATCGACAAAAATAGAACCTGCACGGCTTTCTCCTTGAAGTAAGGCCGTTTCCAAAAGCAGGTCTTCGACAAAATTCGAGAAAATCACAGAAGACATCAAGAACACGAAAATTAGAGACAGTCGAAAATTTCTTTACCGGGAAGAAAACCCGATTCCATATAAGACCCTACATTCTCGGAACCTTAGGGTGAAACTGACCGCTTAGTATGTGAAGAATACTATTTAAATAGCACTAGTGGTGACTGAGTGTAATGCATTAATTGCAGCAAATGGGCTCACATCAAATGCACGAACAACAGTAATACGAGTATCACTGTTTTCATAATGCATCAATTGTGATTCAGATGTTGATTTGTGAATTGCGTTTTTAATTGTTAGATTTTCCTAATGTCAATGGTCAAAAAAAGTGAAAAAATTTCATCTGCATTTGTTTTTGGATTGTGTCACTATTATTACCCTTATGATATCAATAAGACAATATTGAGTTAACTAACCCCAGGCCGTTAGTCAACTAAATCCGCGCCCGGGGCTAGTTGACTAGCTAGTTGATTTGCTGACTAGCTAGTTGGCAAGGAAGTCAGAATCAGTATGCAAAAAATAAATCAGTAAAAATTAATTATTGAAAAAATAAGTCAACAAACCCTGGTCTCCCCTACGCTTAAGAAATGAGTAATACTGAAATTACGGGAAACAATAAAAATTCATTTTTTGTAGAAGACTAGATAATACCACAGAATAAAAGTAGGAACATAAACAATAAAAAAATACCCACACCGTGAGGAGTCAGGCAAAGAACCAGTCTCAGTCCATTTTTTTATATAGAAAGGAAGAATTCATTTAAAATGAATGAAGTGTCGGGATGTTCTGGCTTTGGTGCTGATGCGGTAATTTAACGACAACCAAAGATTATCTGGAGATAAAAATTCATAAATTTCATCAAATTAGTAACATAAACATCATCATCAACCTGTATTCGTCCACTGCTGGACATAGGTCTCCCTCAGCTCTTTCCATCTGTCTATATCTTGTGCGGCGTGCATCCAGTTATTGCTAACACGGTTCAGGTCGTCAGTACATCTAGTTAGTAGGCGTCCTCTGCTCCGTATTGCTTCTTGCCTTGGTCTCCACTCTAAAATACGTTTTGTTTATCGGTTGTCTGATAATCTGGCAACGTGTCTTGCCCAATTCCATTTTAACGACGCGGTTTTTTCGATAGCGCCTGTTGTTTTTGTTATACGACGTATTTCTTCGTTTGGGATTCGGTTTCTCAGAGAACCACCCAACATCTGGCGCTCCATAACCATCTGAGTCACGCGAATCTTATTAACTACCTTTTTTGTGAGTCTTAATGTTTCCGCTCCATAATTGAGTTCAGATTGGTCAATTGTACATTGTATTGGTCAATATTAAACAGTACATTGCTCAAAGATTTTCCTTTTGAGGCATATGGGTAGATCCGATTTACATATTATAATTTAAATTTAAAATATAATTTAAACCATAAACATATCAATCAACAATATAAATTACATTATGCAGATGATGATAGCTAGGTAGCCAATAAAATGAACACGTGGTCAACCAAAAAACTATAGAATAGATTTTCATAAAGTTCAACTATCAAAACTGTCTAGGAATTTACCACAACGCTGGTACTTACGACGCAAAAGGTTTGAAAAAAGCTTACTGCCAAGCAAAAATGTTTAAGAGATGTTGTTTGTAATAACAGATTCATTAGAGAGTAAAGTATAACACTTGTATTAGAGGTATGACATATTAAACGAACCCGAACACTATCAAAACCAAAAGTATTTTGTAGTAGCGGAAATCAATATAATAAGAAGTATAGCATACTAAAATAGAACAGATAACATAAGAAACGAACGGCTGCAAATTCAAAACTTGCTTAACACCCATTGCAAGCAAATTTTTTGAGGTATTTCCGATGAGCTGTAAGAATTTCGTCGAAATATGGTGATGATTACGAAATATTTGACTGAAGTACTTTTTCACTGGTTTTGGATGAGCCTAAAATTGTCAAAGACCGATCTAGAAGATGCTGCGGAATTGTGAACAAGTAACAAACAAACATATCCTTATAACCATAATATTCCAGAAAATCAATATCAATTTGTCTCAAATTGAATCATAAAAGAAAGGTCCATGCCATTCCAAATGAAACGTAATTTAAAATATTTAGACCTATCCAATCCTGAAGGAAAACCTGGGAAGTTGGTTCAGTCAATTTGAAGTTTTTAATTAGTTTCTAAGCTACCCATCTCTATTTGCTCCGCCTCTGAGTGAAATAAGAAACAAAGCACTAACTGAACTATTCATTTTGAATAGAGGATTATAAATGGCTTACAGCTATTGTACTAATGGGATACATGTATCTCCCAAGGGTTCTCGGGGAATATTAAGGGTTTTCTCGGGAAATATTAATATTAGTAATGATTTTACATGACCGCAATATACAGTTTGACCAAATTTATTATTTATAATACATATGAGAAAATGTTTACACGACTGGAAGAATGCAGATTGTTGAAATTATGTAAAAGTAAATAAGTATCTATAAGTCTATATAAATAAGTATATCTTATAGTTATGTATTGCATCTGACGTATATGCGTCTATAAGCGTATTTCAGACACGCGATGCAGTATAGAAACGATAGAGTCATGCCAACTAAAGGTCGATTCAGACACATCAGTCACGTCTCGTCACAGTGATGGCACCGAACCGAACAATCCGTCATACAAAATATTCTTTAATACAAATATGGCGCCAGCATTCACACTCATCAGTTGACAAACAGTTTGCCAGCTGTCAGATAGTTGATAGTTCTGTGACCAAACAGGACCGGTTCGGTGCCGTGACGATGACGTGACTGATGTGTCTGAATCGACCTTTATTGAGAATTTTTTGACAACGTCGCCGTTCTTGACGGCGGCAACCCTACGAACAAAATACAATCAGATTCTCAACAATTCCGTCACAAAATTAGATTTTTAGTATATACTAAAAGAAAAAATGGAATTTTTGTAAATAAATGGATAGTAAAGAGTTTTTTTTAATGACTGCCTTAATGACTAATGAGATTTTAATAGGTTTATAATTACACAGGCCGACATGATTTTTGGTGTTTTGAGTTTGACATGTGTCCTGAGCTAATAGGTACGGATAATACGCTGATTCTGAACACGAATTCGGTTTAAGTCCATCACGTCAAAATTTTTCACAAAATTAAAAAAAAACCTAGTGACATATTTTGTACTAGCGCAAACAAATACCTTATTAATATTTCGTAAATTGCATTAAAATTATTTCTTTAAAATACTTGATAGATCGATTGAAAATATTTTAATACATTATTATGTTTTTGAATGGCAACACTGCCCATCACGTCAAAATTTTCAAAAAATTTAAAAAACCTTGTGAGATATTATATACTAACTAAAACAAGTACTTTATTGGTTCTTGTAAAGTTTCGTGATCAGGACAAACCTTGGGGTCCACACAAAGTGTGCTTTCAGTGTGTAGAACTACTGAGAAAATGGACAAAAGGTACACGTAACTCTTTACCCTTCGGCATTCCTATGGTAGGGAAGGAACCAAAAAACTATGACGACTGCTACTTTTGCTGCTGAGATATCAAGGGTTTCAATTCAAAAAAATCACACAAAATTCAATATCCTAATTTACCTTCTGCTAAACGACCTGTATCACTAGGAATCCCTATTCCTCTAACTTTTCTTCACACCATCCAACAGCAATCATCAGATGAAAGTTCAGACGAAAAAACCGATGAAGATGAATTCAATCCTGAGATAGACCAACCTCAAAAGCTGAACTAAATGACTTAGTGAGAGACTTGGACCTATCGAAGGATGCTGCACAAATCTTAGGATCACGACTGAAAGATAAAAATCTATTGGCTCCAGGTACCACATTTCGTGGTATTCCAACCACATCATCAAAAAATATTCGCGGAATACTTTTCTCAAGAGGGCTCACGGGTATATTGTCATAATATTTCTGAAGTAGTCATGAAACTGGGAGCTGACAATTGCGATTCCACATCATGGCGGTTGTTTATTGATTCTTCTAAGAAAAGTCTTAAGAGTGTCATTGTTGCACAATGGTAATACTTGTGCCTCAGTACCTGTTGCTCACTCCGTGAATCTGAAAGAAAGTATAGCGAATATTGTTGGCAATTATGTGGAGATCTCAAAATAATATCCATGCTTTTGGGTCAGCAGTCTGGATTCACATAGTATCCATGTTTTTTATACGAGTGGTACACTCGAGCACCTTAAGAAAGAGTAGCAACTCGGAGAAAGACTAGTACCGGGACAAAAAAATGTGCAACGTGATACATTAATTGACCTCAAATTAGTTCTTTCGCCCCCTCTTCACATAAATTTAGAATTAATGAAGCAATTTTTCAAAGTTTTAGATAAACAATGTGACTGCTTTAAATATCTGTGCGACAAATTTTCTGCACTTTCTAAAGTTGCACGTTCTAAAGAACGAATTTTTGTAGGTCCTCAAATTCGAACCTTAAAATCGGACAGATTATTGCAGAATTCAATGACCCAGGATGAATGTGAAGCATAAAGTTCTTTCGTAGCTATAAAACAAGTCTCCAGACTATAAAAAATTGTAGTTAACATGGTCGAAAATTATAAAAAACTGGGATGCAATATGGTCTTCAAACTTCATTTTTTTGGTTACCACGTTGACTATTTTCCCGAAAATCGTGGAGCTGTCAGCGAGGAACTGGAGAAAGGTTCCATCAAGATATACTAAGGAAGATGAGATATAAGAATGATGGCTGATTACTGCCGGACCTTGAAGAGAGACTCGATTACAAAAAATCGTAAAAAGAAGACCACAAAATGCAGTTTTTATGGAAAAAGAAAACGGTTTTAATAAAAGACAACAAATATTGTCTAACGTAGGTTACACTGAACTCTTTTTTTTTTTAACAACTCAACTTTGTAGTGTAATTTTATATTAAATAAGGTTTGAATAAATATTTTCTCATTATTTTGGGCAGTTTCTGTGAAAAATTTTAAACACACTTTTCTTGAAAACCTGACGTGCTGGAAAAAAACTAAGTACAGATTCGTGATCAACATATCCCATTTACCATAGGACACCTATTCAACTTGAAACACCTTTTCATGAAAATAAAAATGTAGGCCTGTGTTACTTATTAGGAATAGAAAAAATATTTAATAACGTTTCCCATAATGATCTCATCATCACCATCACTAGCTTTACAACTCGAAGTGAGTCTTCGCCGCATTCACTATCGTCCTCCATCCTCTACGATCTTCTATTCTACATAAATTGGCTTCAACATCATCCTTCTATCTTTTTCTCGGTCGGCCTACTGATCTTCTACCATCCGATCTTTAAAAAAACACTGTCTTGAACACTCTGTCATCCTCTGATCGTACCACGTGATCTGTCCATCTTATTTGGTTTGCCTTGATATGTCTAACTATGTTTTCAGTTCCATAAAGAGTCTTCTCCAATCCCTGTGAATTCATCTCTTTGAGGGCCAGATATTATTCTGAAAACCTTTCTTTCAAATACGAGAAGCTTGATGATCTGATTATTGTTAAAATCTATAGGGTTGTAACAACTTTAAAAATTGCGATTTTTTCTATAGTGTCGGTTGTGTTATTTTTTAAGCGTTTGGATAAATTTAGTAATGACGTAATTGTTACACGGAAACGCGAGTACATTTCAAAAAAGCAGATAATCATTAATCTTACGAACTATCATTTGGATCGGCATGATAATGATTAATTATTAAATATAATAAGACTTATGCCCGAAATGAGTGGTGTTTCCATGGACGTATGGTGTTTCTAAAAGGGATATTTACAAAGTGTGCCAGGAGTATGCATCACCTGCTGGTCTCCAACAACCGAAGAAAAAGCCTGAAATCGGTCAAATGTTATCATCTCATAAAAATAAATACGATGAGACAGAAAAGAGCGGTATCCGTAGAATAATGCACCAACTCTTTCGGGAAATAGACTACCGCTGCAGAGCAATTTTTCAAGAAGTACACTATATCGTTTGTTGTGCGATATCGAGTTTAAGTTTGAAAAACGCTGTAGAAAGTCTATTTTAATTGAGAAACAGAGATAATTTCATGGCGTCATCGTAACCTACGATTCATTCGTCGATACCGCGAAGAGGGCTACAATATCGCCTATTTAAATGAGTCATGGGTAAACGTAGGCCACAGCGTATAAAAAGAATAGATAGACACGTTCATTAAATCGCATTCGTGACCTGACTACAAGCTTAAAAGCTCCTGCAGCGCGTGGTCCTCATTTTGTCCTCCTACATGCAGGATGTGAAAACGGCTTTGTTAATAGAGCAAAAATTACTTTTCTGGCAAAGAAAAACACCCAAGATTAGCATGACGAAATTGATGACCCACTCTTTGAAAATTGGTTCAGACATAACCTAATTCCTAATTTGCCAGAAAAACAGTTGTGGTGATGGATAAATGCTCCTTATCATAGCACGACATTGGAGAAAGTTCCTATCACTGCTTCTAATATAGAAGAAGTAAAAACATGGCTTATATCGAAAGACATATTTTTTGAAGAAAACACAATTTGAAAATTCTCTGCCTTCCGTCCTATTACTGTGAGCTCAACTCGATATAGTTGGAATGGTGCGAAGTGGGAAGATGTATTGCCGCACACAACAAAACTTTTAAAGAAATTAGGAACTTAATTACGCAAGCGTACTCACAAGTTACCCAAAAAATGGAAAAAAATTATATAAAAAACGTAATAGGAGAAGAAACGGAAATGTGGAGACACAACATGATGGATGACGGTATTTAACCAATTATTATAAACATTGGTAGGACGGACAGTGACAGTGGTGTTAGTTGTACTGACCCGGGCGAAGCTGATGAACAGTAACATAAGTTATTACGTTTAATTTATAATTAAAAAAACATCTTATGTGTCCTTTACTTTTATTTATTAATAAGAGTTCCTATTTCCATTATATTACAACACAAATGTATCAAACAACTTTTGTACAAATTTTTATATTAGCTACCCGCCTTCATCTGCCAGTTTTGGACCTCCTAATTTGAGATTACACATATGACATATGTTTAACATTGTTAAATACATACGAAATTGACAAATATTAATAATTAGTTTTTTAATTATATTTTTTCAGTTTATGTACAAAATAAATGTGGTATTAAACACTTGGTTTCTCAAAATTCATCATAATTTATCCTTTCAACCCCAAACTAAACAGAAATGGAAAAATCTAGTACTAACAAATCAAGTTTTTTATGTGGAAGACCATATAATTAAAAATAATATTAATAGTAAAAGTTGTGATATAAAAGCTAAAGTCATCAGGCAGACTGCAGTTAGCTTGAAGCCTTATGAAATATCACTTAAGGTAAATTATTTAAATTTTTCCAATTTCAATTGCATAAAAATGAAATTCTGTGATATTTACTTTTTCATATTAACATCACGAGTCCATTTTTTTCCTTTCTCTAATTTATATATAATCTTTGGGAACCTATAAAAACTACACTCACTATTTTTGCTATTATTAGCACAATTAAATACACAACACGTATTTGCAACCATTTTTGATAAAATTTATGTGTAAAAAGATAGGTCCAATTTTGTCATATTTCGCCACTACACACGATGGCATCGTTTCAAGGCACCCCTACAATGGTTACGCACTTAGCGAATAGTGTTGACGTTTTGGGCTATTTTATTATTGGTCAATTTTCAAAACAATAATTCAACCTCGCAAGGGGTTTGATAAAAATGTTTTTGTATGGTTCAAATTTTTGCATCTTTAAATATTGTTTTAAAATGGCCTAACATAAAATAGTCTGAAACTTCAACACTATAAATGGAATACAAAAGGATTAATTTATGATAATTCACAGAATGGGCGAAATAGGGCAAACTCGCTTGCAATATACATGATGCACATTAATTCTAACGTTTGAAACGCAGTATAGTTTGTTACCATCCATTCATCTATTCTGTAACAGTAAGCACGTATAGGAAAAATTATCAAATTAATAATTTTTACAATACTTCTATAAAAAATATAGTTTATTTTGATGTTGCCATATTCGATATAACCGTATTCAAACATCAGAAACCAATGAAGATTGTATACCGAGGTTTCACTGTATTTCAAGGTGAATTGATCAGTTCAACTCCAATATTTAACAGAAAAAGCATCCTTAACATCTCCCGATAAACACTCACGTATCGATTCATTAGTATTCAAGATAGTAACACTCACCTGATCTAGATGCAGTGCGTTGATTTGTAATTTCCTAGCGTACGATTTCGACCAGTCTATTGGAAGAATGTTACCGAAGTTTCCTGTCAACGTCCACCACATTCTGTAACAAAAAAAATGGGTTCAAGTACGACGAATGAATGATATGAACATATATTATGTCCTGGCTGCTTTCGCTTTTAAATTTAAATTTCATTTAAAATCAAATCACTGTTTAATAGCTTTATTTTACATAATAAAGAATGATGGGAATGTTTTATTAAAAATGTTTTGTTTGTAGTCTAATTGTTTGAGAAATATATATATATATATATATATATAATATATATATATATATATATATATATATATATATATATATATATATATCGGGGATCCCACAGCATCCGGCATTTCGATCTCCACCTCTTTCGGTCATCCATTCATCCTCATTTATGGCTCTATCTCCCATTATTCCTCTAATTCGTTCTCTCCATTCTAATGTTGGTCTTCCTCTTTTATTGTTCTACTCCATGGAACATAGTTTAAGATCTGTTTTGGCCTTACGTTCGTCTTTCATTCGCATTACATCATAATCATAATGCGAATGTGTGAGAATTGTTTCCATGTATGTGTTCAAGCCACTATCTATTTTAAGTTTATTTAATGCATTTTTTCCGATGCGGCAACACGGCAGTCCATGCAGATTTAATATGTCATATGTGAAGATGCAAGAAGTGTCCCTAAAAGCATATCAAGACGACAGCACTCAAAATACGAGAATTCGAGGCCGGCGGATAGCGAGCGGAGCATAATACTTATTAGCGGTCATATATTAATGTATTAATTCAAATAAAGTCAGTTTTCACACGGAGTTTGATTATTGATCCGGCCTTATATTCTGTTCAGTCTGTTTGCACACCTTAACTTCAGCCAAATGGTCGGGTTCTTACACCGGTACCATGAACAAATTTTTTAATGTCTTTTTTGTGGAGTCCAATGATCTACTTTTTAATAACTTTACCTTTATAAAGGAAAATTAAAAGTAGTGGTGCTTTGTAGTTACTTAAATTAGTGTTCTATTCTAGCATAGCTCTGAGGATGGCTTTGTAAGCCGGAAGCGCTTAGTTGGGAAATAAACCTTACACACTTCAAAAATACTTCTCTTTTCTTGGCCTTGATTTGTCATAAAAGTGTACAAAAACATATTAGTCTTTTCATTTATTAATGCTGCTTATCATTATTAATGCTAATCAACTTGCTTACAAATATCGAACCGCACTATCAGAAGAAAGTTGTGTGAGAATGGGATTGCGAGTAAGAACACTTTTTCCGAAAGAAAAAAACAGTTTCTGAAAAAACAGAAGTAAAAACTCATTAATTGAGTTTTGACACAAAGTGGACAGAAAAACAGTGGAGTAAGCTAATTTGAAATGATGAAACCAGAATCTCGATTTCTGAAATAATGGAGTGACGTTTGTGACCCTGTTAGTGTTATAGTATTGGCTTGTATGACCACACAACGAAGAACATTTGGTATTAATAGAGGGCAATATTAATGCACAATAATATGAGAAAGAAATACTGTAAGCCAAACTGCTGCATACTACAGAGATTTATTTGAAGGGGATGCTCAACAATGCATCTTCCAGCACGATGGAGCGCCCTGTCATACGGCCAACACTTCCATGGAATGCTGGAGAAACCATGACGTTACTCCCCTGACCTAGTCTGGGAATAGTCCCGATCTAAATCCAATAGAAAATGGATGGTAAATGCTGAAGTATCACGTCGAAACCAAAGTAACAAGAAAGAACTGATAGAACCCATTATTCAAAATTGGTTTAGAGTTGTTACACCAGAAGATTTGGCTAGTTTCGTGAACTCCAAGCCTTGAAGAATCGAGTATGTGCTAAAAAACAAAGGTTATCCCATCAAACACTAATTTTCTTTATAATAACTATTGTACCATTTTCTTTTAAATATATTTACTAATAGCTAACGGCTGTTGTTTGATTTATTTTTAAATTAATTTTTCGAGGGTTTATCTTCTTAAAATAGACGTTAGATATTAAGTAGAAGCAAAAAACGATGCAATAAAATTATAGATAATCTTAACATAAGTCGTGTGAAAAAGAGGAATGCTACTAACAAATGTAAAATTTTTGTAAAGTTCCCAGAACTTTGGCCAATAGTGTATTTTGAGATCCACAAAACTTTGTATTGGTTACTTAGTTTCATATTTAAGAAAACACTAACAGCAAGATTTATAAAAGCTTAGGAAAATTGAAAGGAAATGATCAGTATCATCTTTTCATGTCTTTCTACAATATATTTTTATGTTGGTTTTGTAATATCTCCATATCTTTCGTTCGGATTCAACTTCGTTTTTTTTTCACATTTTCGTTCACTGTCGTCATACGGAGGTTTGGGTCTTGGCAAGAATTAATCCATATCTGCTCCCTAGTTGCTCTTCAGAAGGCTTCGACCAGCCAAATCGAAGTTTTCTCATCGTTTCTGTTCCAATTTGGTGTGCTGGGAAATAGCTTACAATAAAACACAGTTTGGTAGTAGAAAGGTCCAAGCAAAAGAGAGTAGGAGTATCTAGCATAGCCTCGTGAAGGGGGCTCCCAGGGTAAGAGACCCTATATGGGAGCTGGAGGAAGACTAGATTGCCTTGACTTGGAAAATGCATCCTGTTTATGCATTTTTCTTTTGTATCGATATGTGCATTTTTAAATTAATTGGTCAATCTTCGTCTCATTGGTCCACAAACTAAGGCACGAAATGCCATCATTTTACTATTGTATATTTAAATTTATATTAACCCTTTAATCGGCAAAATAGAAATAGGGGATTAAACTTTCTGAAAATTTTGGTTTCGGGGTAATTTTGGTAAATGAAACACGAATAGAAAGTCCATTTTTCGATATCGTTATTGAGTCAGTCACAAAGTGAAAAAGAAGAATGCCGGCCATACGGCCGGTATATCGTTCTATAGGGGAAAATGAATTAGTCCTTTTTTGTTGCTTATAAAAACATTTAATTTTTTATTGATATAAACTTGATAAAAAAAATTAACAGGTAAATACTAAAAAATGAAATATATTAACGACGGACGTGGTAGTCTTTCCAACAATTCTTGGCACCGGAATAACATAAATGCAGTTGACATTTCGGGCAGAAAGTGTGTGTTTCCGATTTCTTGCAGTATTTGCAGGACTTTTTACGACCTGGAATCCATTCAGGAACATGATCAACTCCATCGTAACGTACATCTTCAACAGGATGCGCTGCCTTGTTGCCAGTATTAGTACTATTAGTAGTGAGCGGTGAGTTTGAAGGTCGACCAATGGGTCTTTTCTGAACAGAAGAGCACAGACCTTGAGCAATTTTCACATGAAATTGGAATAGTCTCATGTTTTTTTCTTTTGAAGTTCCTTCTTCTTTGAAATCTGTTTTCGCAGCATCCTCATTATGTGATCTGCGATACAATATGAACGCATTTGTGACAGCCATATCCAGAAAATGGTAAAAGATGCGTGTCATTGCATCCATTGTTTTAATGCGCAGTCCACTTCGTCCCATATGCGAGTCCATGAGGTCAACTCCTCCCATATGCGAATTGTACTCACGAATTATTTGGGGGTAGTCGACATCAATGTATTCTTTCTTTCTTTTGTCGTAACGAGTCGTTTTTGCTATCTGTTTGTCTGGATTCAATTTCTGAAATGGTTGGACCCCAACGTAAGTTGAACAAAGTTTTACGTTTTTGGTATCTTTCCAGAGGACAGTGGTAAGGTCCACACCATATGCACAACCCATATACTCCACTGCGTAACCCCGTTCGGCGTTTTTGATTTCTCTATCTGCATCCAGCGGAAGTTTACAATTGGGAATTCTATTTGCACGTATTGTCCCCAGTCCAAAGATTCCACGAGCTCGTAAATAAACTAAAAGGGGCAACGATGTGTAAAAATTGTCACAGTAAACGATATGGTTTTTGAAATTTGGAATTGTTTGTGACAACCTAATAACAACGTTGCTGGTAGCTCCGAGGTCTGGTGTTCCTGGCACGATGATGTTATCTCCAGCACCATTATATATCTCGAATTGGTACGAATATCCCGTGGTATCGCACAGTACAAACAACTTTATTCCCCATTTATGGGGCTTGTTCGGCATGTACTGGCGTAAATGGTGCGCCATTTTTGTCGAACACATTTGCTCGTCAACACATAACCGCGCATTCTTTGGAACGGAATTGAAGCGTTCATTTAAAATATTGGCAACTCTTCTAATTCTAAAAAGCGAATCATGTCCAGGTTGTCCTTTTTGAATACGCTCCGCTTCATTAGCAAAACACAAATATTTTTTTATCCGTTCAAATTTCTTTAATGGCATACACTGAGGAATTTGTCTAAATCCGAATTCTCCCCAGTGTGACTCCATGTTGGGATAACGAAAAATAGACATGTATAATAGAATTCCGATGTATCGTCGAATCTGCACCGCATCAACGTTGAATTGTGTGTTTATGTCTTTCAAACGTGCGTTTCGATTGGTTTCACAAACAATCAGGTCGATGAGTTCATCCGTGAAAAAATAACAAAAATACTCCATTGGTGTCTTCAGATTCTTTACAGTATACGGCAATGTAGTGTTTCCTCGAAATGCGACTTCATTGACATGCAATTGCATTGACTTTTTTCTCCATACAATTTTTGTGAACTCTGCTGAATTTTTGTCGATTGCATCCAAGCCTGAAAGAAAAAAAGAGAAAAAAATTAGTATGGCATTATGACTTTCCGTGTTTTATTAGCATACCTGTGCCAGTGAAGCCACCCGCTGATGGTACTATATGTGGTCCCGTAGCTTCTACAGTTGGTAACGGGGATCTGGGTCTTTTCTTTGGTTTGAATTTAGTGGTTGTCGGTAGTTGTGTGGAAGTTGATGCAATTGGTTCTTTTGATGATAACCGTACGGATGATACTGAAACGTCCATTTGAGTATCCGGATCAGTTGTTGAAACTTCTGGTGATATAGTTTCGGATATTATAAGTTCCGGCAAAGTTAATGTTGCCGTTTCAGAAGTAAATATATTTACATGTGATTCTGAAACACCCACTAAATCTTCACTAACATCAGTGATATTACTTAGCTCTAACGGAGGGTCCATGGAGAGCTCCAAATCAGTGATATTTTCACGTAAACAAGAAGAAATCATCTCATCGTCCTCGGCTGTGAGCACATCCGCCTTGTAGTCATAATCCGGATCGGCTATGCTATCATCATCATCTTCGTAAACTGACTCGTCATCTGAATCCAGATTAGAGTTCATGATTTCGTCGATTTGTTCATCGGTTATTGTGGAAAGATCGTATTTTGTCCTCTTTTCCGCGTCTGTCAGCTCGTGATACCTTTTCGCACCATACTTTCTTCGTCTTTGAGATCTATTATTTTCCATGTTCTACGATAGAAAGAAAGAAATGTATAAATAATAAAAGTATAAATAATACAAATATGTACTTTTATTCAAATACGCGGAGAACTTATTTTACCGTACATCGGCAAGCCGGCCGAAAGGCGGGTATCACTCCACACTCAAAAACCAGTACTAATTTTATATTTTTCACCAAATATTCCAGCAAACTATCAAACACATACTATAAGTACTTACCAAAAAAAAATGAAATCAATTGGACAACTAGAACTATTTTATTTTACGGTTCGATTACACGTGTTCCAGAGCAATAATTTCTCCGTACGATTCACTTGCTTGCTTACACGTAACTGACCATATCTCTCAATTAACTGAACCTACAGCTTTTAAACCGTTACTGTTGGACGAGTCTATTCTTGCCGAAAAGCGGTGTAGTCGACGTGAAAGCAAATAAATTTTACATTTTAAAATAATTCGGTTATTTTAATGCCGGCCTTATGGCGGGATTACCGATTAAAGGGTTAAGTAAAATCCCATATGTGTCATTGTAACTTTTACATTTTTAGATACCTTTACCAATGTTGATACAACTTTAAATAATTTCAGAAACAGCATGTGTAAAAAATATCTTAAAACTATTTCAATCTTTCAATCTTAACATAAATTAATAATACAGTACATAACTTTTCTTAAAATATATTTTATTTTAGAATGCAAGGAAATGTTTACTCGTGTTCTCAAGAATACAAATTTTACTTTCACCTTCATTTTAAATGTTTTCATGTTTACACACCAATTACCTGTTGATTGACATAACACCGAAGATTTTAATGAAACTCATTTGTTCGAGAATAACAAAACAGATAAGATGTCATTGGAGCGTTGTAAATTTATAAGATGAAGTATTTATATCAAAGATAAATATTTTTTAAGGTGTTAGACCACTTTAGAATTTTTAAAAATCAATATTTATTGTTATTAGCTTATAAAATGCTTAGAATCTTCTAGAATAAGGGGAAATAAAATATATAGAAACTTGCCGTAAGGATACTTTGTACTGTTTGTTCTAATGACTTTCCATTTGATTTCTAACTTCTCTAATGCGCAAACGTATGTCAGAAGAGGAGAGTATTCAGTTGAAGAATTTTCAAAAGAAAGAATGTTAGTACCTAGCTCCAGTCCATAAGTTTTCTCCAAATTCTGACAATATCTTTAAAATACCATTCCACAGAGAAATAAGTACTGGATTTTTTAAATTTATTAAACTGTTTATTTCAAATTTCTTTAAATCATATAAAACTTCATATTTTCAAAATTTGGATAGATTCAAATTTGTGCCAGTTATAGAAAGTGCTGCAGAGCATAATAAATCCAAAACACCTTGTAAGAATATTAGAATTGTCGCCATATTGTACTATTATTGAACAAATCAGTTTTCTTAAAATATTAAAAACATAATGATTTCCTGTTTTAATATTATTATCCCTTCATTACATAAAAAAAAACTATTTTGGGAATGACCTAGGGAGAAAGCGTGGCACAATTATGATATTTCATCGCTTGACACTCTAGCCAGAAAAACATAACAGTAGTTTTAAGACAAAAAAACCAATTCGCATGATTCCGTTGGTTAGAGTCTGAACGTATTCAAAATGGCAACCAACAGAATATATACATAAATATTGTAAATGCTACATGCTTTTGAATTCCTCTGAGAAATAATCAATAAACCAACTGAAAAAAGATTATTGTAAAAACTGTATATAATAATAATAAATCCTATATATTGCTAGGCTTGTTGATTTCTTCTGCGTTTATATCCATTGGTGCGAGTTACATTGTGACATAAGAAAACATTGTTTTATTTTCAACTGCAGTGGAAAAACAGATGTGGATTTATATGTAGAAATATAGTGTTATTGGCAAGGTTTGAACCTAATATCCAAATATCAAAATATCCAAAACCCAGAGGAGAATTAATACATGGAATATCAGAACGCTCAAGTTAAGTGACCAATACGAAATAACCAAGTGCTGAAAGAGAAACAAATAGACATTTACGCTCTGTACGAAACAAAAAAGAAAGGAAAAGGACAATCAAAAGTAGGTAAATACGTACTGATCTACAGTGTAGTAACAAAAGAAAACAGGACCAAAGTAGGTGTAGCCTTACTAATAGCCTAAAGGTACCAAAATCACATCAAAGAGTGTCAATACATATCAGAAACGATTGTAGCAGCAAATATAAGAATGGAGAAGGAAGACCTGAACATCATCGGAGTATACGGCCCAGAAAATAGCAAGCCCCAAATAACAAGGGAAACGTTTTATTACGAATTACAGCAAGTAGTAGATACAATCAGAGGGAAGATGATAATATTGGGGGATTTTAAGGCTCGAATATGCAGTTATTAGCAATACTAGAGAAGATTATTAACATCAAGGAAAGCTTGGAAAAACTCAAAAATATCATAATTAACGCAGCAACAGAATCACTTGGAGAGAGGAAAGTAAAAAACACTAACATATCAAAAAAACCTCATGGTTTAGAGAGGGAGTGAAGACAAAATGTGAAAAAAAGAAGAAAACCTTTTTACAATACAGAACACAACAAACAAAACAGGCATACAATCACTATAAACGAATCAGAAATGAAACGAATACTTTAATCAGACAAATAAAAAAAGGGAACACTAGTAGAGCTTCGGAAAACAGATGGAACATGACTTCTACGGAACACAAAAAGAAATATGGAGAATGATCAGAGGACAAAGTCGTTCTTTGTCCTCTGATCATTCAAGATGAACGAACTATTAAAAACAAAACACATTCAGAAGGAAACACGGGCAGACCATTTTCGATCCCTATTTGCTAATGGTGACGATCGTGAACCACCATCGCCAGAAGTGACGACAAACGAAGAAATAGATATTGAGTAGGAAGAGGTAAAAGAAGCATTAAGGAAATTAAGAAATAGAAAATCACCAGGACAGCAAAGAATACCGAATGAACTCCTAAAGTACGGAGAATCAGATTTGACGAAACAACTATTAAAACTTATTAAAAAAATAATAGAACAAAACAGAATATCACAAGAATGGAGATGAAGCCTCCTAATATCTCTCTTCAAAAAGTGAGACAAATCGGACCCATCGGACCCGGAAAATTACAGAGAAATTAATTTATTAAATAGAACACTAAAATTAACAACCGAAAGTGAACAATAGCAGAAAAACAACAAGGTTTTAGGTAGGGAAGATCATGTACCGACTCTATATTTATAATCAGGCAAATCATTAGAATATAACAAACCGGCATATATATGTTTCGTGGACCTTACGAAAGTATTTGACGGTCAAATTAAAAGGACGTTATCCACTTATTGTACGCAATAGAGATTCCTTTAGGAATAATCAAAATGATCGAAAATATATACCAAAAAAAAAACACAATAAAAGTAAAAGTAGAAGAAGAACTAACTGACCCTATTGAAGCTGGAAATGGAATAAGACAGGGAGATTCTCTGAGTCCTCTATTGTTCGACCTGGATGGGATAATAAAAAAAGTAAGAACTAAAAAGGATACCAAATGGGAGAAAAACAACAAATAATCTAATAATGAATTGTTTGCTGGTGTGAGTCTGATAACGTGATGCCCAAAACAGAGCTGCAGGTTGCCTGAATGAAACAATATAAAGAAATAAAAATGTCAGGAAGGAAAAGTCATCAGAATTTACAAAACAGTCATCAGACCAATAATGACATACGCGGCAGAAATACGATCTGACACAGAGAGGACAAAAAATATGTTATAAACAACAGAGATGAAAAAACGCTATGGAACAGAGCTAGAAGTACAGATATACGACGTAGATTAAGGTGGAGAACATCAAGGACTGTGTAAGAAATAGAAGAGTAGAATGGAACGATCATATAAACCGAATGACAACAAATAGAGTAGTAAATACGGCGAAAGACGGTTCTCCAATAGGAAGAAGATCAGTTGGAAAACACGAAAACGATGAAACGACAACGTACTGGCACATTGAAAAATAAACGGAGTCTGTCTACATAAAAAGAAGAAGAAGAAAAAATATACTATCACGGGCTACTAAAATAACAAGTATAAATCAAGCATGCTTGCTGTCAACAACATCATTATCGTCATCAATCAGCCCTGATTTATTCATTGTTCAACATAAAGACTCCTGGAAATATTTCCATCTAATTCTGTTCTGCTCCTGCTTTCTGCTATCCAATTGCTTTTGAGGTCATCGGTCCATCGTGTTGGAGATCTTTGCTTCGCTTGTCTGCCTGTGCTCCAGTCAAGTAATTGTTTTGTCTACCTACCGTCTTTCATTCTTGCAAAACGTCCCGCTTATCTCCGTTTTGTCTTTGTAAGACGTTCGATAACGTCTTCCACTCCGATTCGTCTACGAACTTCTCAAGCTTTTTCCAAGCATTGATGTCATTTTACATTGAGTGCTCTCAATTTTTCGGCATGTTTTTGAGCGTTAAGGCTTGTGAGGACTGATAGAACACAGTGTTTGAAAAGACATAAAGATCAATGCGTACCAACAAATTCATCTAGATCTACAATACTTGAATTCTATTCTATAGGTACAACGAAAATTATGAATTTTCTTTGTAATAAACTCTTAATATTTGCTTGTGGGTGCCTAAGTTAACAGAATTCTACCAATTGTTTATAAACACCATTTTTTACATTTTTGTCACTATATAAAGGACTTGCAAATTTCACAAACAGGACAATTGATCTGTATTTTCGGCATCCATATTTTGGTTTATTTGAACATTTATAGAATACATCAAGGGGTAGACTTACTCATTCAGTTTATAATTTCTGTGGGTTATGAATATTAATTTCGTCTCATCTCGTTTAATTGATACTAACCCTCCCAACAAAATGCTAATATGCACTTGAAATGTAAATGGAGAAAACTTACTAGTCATGCAACAGCGGGTTGAGTCCACGTCAACCGCACGAAACCAGACGCAATGACGCGACGCTAAAGACGCCTGGCGCCGGTGTGTTTACAGTGGTGAATAATTTTCCTATGTACCTTAAATTGGGTATTGATAAATCATTTGGTAATGTAAAAAAATCTGCTCGGTAGTAATAACATATCTACAAAATCGACGAAAAAACAGTATGAATATTAAGTAAACGAAATAAATCAACGAAAGTATCTTTCTGAAGCTGTTTCTTTGTGGCGTCTACGTTTTTTTCTAATATGTGTTGGGGGATAAACGACAAATTGTAAAGTGAACTCTTAATTTGATATTTGGAGTTACATTTTGGCATCCAGACCCGTATTCTAGTTTTACACTTTTAAATCTTGTTTTATTTGGTTGGAAAAAAACTAGTTAACTTATATTCGTTTGATTCGGATATAATTTTTTTTAACACAAGGAAACTGACTTTATATAATAACAAGGCATTTACGCAACACATATTACACAAAAGGCAAAATAATTGTTCAAAGAACTGCCCGATTTATCAGCAGACAGATTTATATGAGATCTTACGTGATTTGTCATTTTTGTATGTACATTATTGCCATAATTATGTTTGAATATAATTCATTTAATGTCATTCAATTGATTTAATGATGTCAAAAACAACATAAATTACCGAATATTTTCTAAAAGTATGGACGACGACGCAGTCAACTTCTGCTGAGAATCTTCCACATATATGTTTCTCTATACCATATTTTCGACGTCTCCGTTAAACTCTGCTAGTAAATACAGCGATTATTTTGCACGTATCTCTATGAAGATATTGGGGACGAGTTGAATGTAACCAAGTGGGCAGTCACCTCGTCTCACCTCTCTTTTCTTTCATACTAAACATTTAAATCAGCTCAAAACTATTGACTTTTTGAGTATCCATTCCATTTCGATGGTGCTAACTTCTGCTTCCATATTCTTGTTTATATTATCCGCAGTCTCCATACCGCGGTCTCTATCGAGATTACGTGTTTTGTATATATGAAGGTGTATCAACGATATTCATTAGCACTTACTCTGAAATTTCAGAATCAGATTTACTAGCTTTCGCACAGCCCCCTCAGTTAACTATCATATACCCATCTATCTAGGATTAGTATTTGTATATTTCTTCTTTTATCAAATACCAACTTTTTTACGTGGACTTTACAGTACAGTTTTGGCGTCTAGAGTGATCCCAAATATGTGAACCACAAAACCTAAAATGGTTAATTTTTGAATAACTAAGCTAATCTATACATTGTTGTATGATCTTCTAAAACGAAGAGCGGCATTTAATAAAATTATTTTAAATGGTTTATATATGAATATATTGTAAGTAATATCTTATTTGAAAGTTCTTGTATTACTCAATATGCTCCTACCATGCGATTCTGGTTTGTCGTTTCAAAGTGGTGATCGTTCAATATCGATTTTGTAAAAAAAGTATGGGTTACCCCTAATAACAGTTATGTTTACTATTGCCATGCGCCTTTTTATTTCGTCGCTTGTCGTGTTTGTTGCGTTTACTAGCGATCCAAGATATGTAAATTCTTTGACTTGCTCAAAGGTATGGTTGTTAATTTGAATTCTCTATTGGATATTTAGGAGGTTTTTAAAAACCAACATATATTTGGTTCTTTCCTCGTTTACCACAAGTCCTTAGTCTAAGTCACTTGCCGCGTCCGCAAGCCTTGTAAAGCACTGCACCATGTCTCTCATACTTCTGCCCACTATAACTATATCGTCAGCGAATGAGAGAATCTGCGGCGATTTATTCCATTCATTCTAATATTTAATTGTCTGATTGCCTTTTTCAAGGCAATATTAAAGAGGAGACACGCCAGCGCGTCCCCCTTCCTTAGACCGTTATTAATGTCAAAGAAGTTTTCTGCTTCAATTCTAACGTATGAGCTTACGTTTTGCATTGTTAGTTGGATCAACTTAACTAACTTAGGTGGGATCCCAAAGTCTATCATTGCATTATATGATGCAGTTCTTTTCAAACTTACATACTAAAGCCCTATCACAAGCTAGCAAACATCGAAACTTGCAAAATTTGATAATAGACGACGCAAATATTAAAGTTTTAAAACAGCTATCATACCTGAGCGTGCAGGCAACTCTGGGCGGCAGCGAGTAGGAGGATATCCGAAAAAGGAAAATTATTGCCAACAAAGCATACTTCTCTGTGTCTGTCAGGTGTTTGGATCCAAAGACATTCATAGGGAAGTAAAGTTCAAAACATATAAAACCATCATACAACCAATCGCAACATATGTTGTGGAAATATGGATAATGACAGAAAAAAATATAAACCTTATAATACTTTTGAAAGAGAGATATTGAGAAGGGAGAACCGATGCTAACGAGATACTGAGGGTGGATAACTGAAGGAAAGTGATGCTGGGAGAGACCAAGGCCCGAATTGGACTGTAACGTCATTGGTTAGAGAGAGAGAGAGAGAGAAAAAAAAAGATATGTACAGCCTTCTGTTCATTGGTTCTAGCCAAACCATCCATTTATATCAGGATGGGAGGAAAATGGATAACTGATCTATTCAATATGTTTGTCTTCCTTCAGGAGTAACCTGCACTACTATTAAGTGTTAGATTAACTGACATAGTTGCTGTTTTCTTTAAATTTTCTATCCCTTTTTAGTTGCGATAGTTCCGATTTTGTTTATCCCTGGTAAACAAAAAGTAAAGCTTTATATTTTTATTAACAAAACTTTAAATGTCACGAAAAGCAATTTTTTGGGTGAATTTCGGAAGTAAAGTGAAAACACACTAAAGCAAGTCAATTTATATCCCATTAAATCAGTTGAATAATTTGAATCTGTTTATTAAAAAACTAGGTCATAAAAAAAAGAAAATATCAATATGTTCTAAAGCATTTGTGGTAACGTTTAAAACTCATATGCAACATTCTTTTTGCTTGTACTATAATTTCAAACTTCCATTTTTTTCTTGTAGTACATTACATCATTAGACAGACATCCACTCGACTAATTGTATTCGGAGCTCCTCGCAAGCGAATATGCGTATGAGTAAGTTAATTCACGCGAAAAATACATCCATCAGTAATTTGTTCAATTAAGGCTCATTCTTCATAATTGTTTAATACGACGCGTCGTTCCCCTTTGTCCTTTTGTTAAACGTTTGCGGGTTTACGTCCATCGCATGAAGCAGAGTTTTTTTAATTGAGGATATATTTGGTGTTGCGAAAAGCCAAAATGTTGGTATGCCAAAAGATAAACGACGAAATGTTAAAACCCACATGAATTGAAGAAACTAACTTTTTTGGCCTAAGAGTGGCAATGTAAAAATAAATCTATAAGTTCTATGTCAAAAAATATTAAAATCTGTTCATAATATAGGTATTAAAAATACCAACAATATAGTTCCCATTGATCTTTCCAAAAAGCCATTGATTTGGAAACGCCTTGAATGATTCGACAAAATATATGAGACTCACAATTACCTTTAATACGGAGATATTTTCTAAATAGAACAAATACCTATTTACTAATGCACTACAAAAAAATCACGATATGTACGTGTTAAAAGAAGTGGTACGCCAAAACTTAGATGGAATAATTGCTAGAATGAAAATTGATATAACAAACTGGCAAAGGTTGTCAATAAATATGACAGAGTATTGGGGAGTATTGAAAATGTAAATATTTTCGTTGTTCAACATGTAATATGGGTTCACTTTTCTAATTAAATGGTTTTACATTAAAAAAGAAAGAATGTATTTGCAACAAAAATATTTCGAACTTGGAATTTTGAACGGTATGTAGTAAATTCTTGAAAGTATTTTTAAATTGATTAGTAGCCTATACAAAGCAGGCCAGATATTTACTGATAGACTTAAATTGGAGATATAGTTTATACCAATTTAATACTAATTTTCTTGTTCGAGGAGAACATCAGACAGAAGCAAAACTAATGTGACTTGACAATGACAAGTGTCCATCCATCGTCGGATGTAAGCCTCCCTTAGGTGTGTTCATTCATTTCTGTTTGTTGTTTTTGCATCCATTCGTGACCAGCCACTTGCTTGATGTCATCAGTCCATCTGGTTTGAGGTCTGCCTCTACTTCTCGTGTTCGCTCTTGGTCGCCATTCAATAATTCGCTTCGTCTAACGGTTGTCTTCCACTTATTTTTTACTGGACTTGCGATCGATGAGCTTAAAGTTGAGCATTCTTCCTTCCATAGCTCTCTGAGTTAGAGGCTCACTTGGAGGTTATGGAATATGTTGTTGTTAAAAACCCATGTTTCAGTTCCATATGTCAGTACCGACTGCACATACTGATCTAAAGTTTTTGTCTTTAAAAGTATTTGATAAGTTTGATTTAAATACTGTTTGTAATCTTCGTTATCGATATGATGATACATTCGTTATTTGGCCCCCATGGGATGCTTTGGTGTCTTTTCAGACCCATCTGAAAGGTAGACATTCTAGTATCCAGTTCACGATGGAGCTGGAGATTTATTCATTCCTACCGTTTTCTTGACGTTATTATAAAGAAAAACCAATTCCAAGATTGTCATCCTCTTTTGATCGAAAATACACCCATACCAGTTGTTACTTGCATGCCAACTCTCATCATCCGCCTTCACAAATTAAATAAGTCATCAATACTCTTGTCTAAAGATCAATACGGTTTTACGATAATACAAGTAGTGGATGGATATGTGGGGGAATATGGTCTAGGAAATAGAAATGAATGTGGTGACCGTTTGATACAATTTTGCCAGACGGAAGAATTTGTAATAGCTAATACACTTTTTAAGCTACCAAAAAGAAGGTTGTATACATGGAAATCTCCCGGTGATACAACGAATAGAATAATCCGAAATCAAATTGACTTTGTCCTTATTAGACAAAGATTTCGTAATTCTATACTGTCTGCCAAAACTTACCCTGGAGCAGACATCTGTTCAGACCATACCCCCTAAGTAGTCACATTACGAACCAAATTAAAACTGGTTAAAAAACCCACACAAAGTAGAATTGATATTAAGAGATTAAGGGAACCACAAACAAAGGAACAAACTGTAAAAACTCTTACTGAAAATATACGTAATGCACAAGAACTGAATAAAAGTAGCTATAACATTGATCAGAAATGGGAAAATATAAAAGCAGCAATAATTAAAACAGCAAATGAAAACTTAAAACCAAGGAATAGAAAACATAAAGATTGGATGACTGAAGAAATACTACTATTAATGAATGAAAGAAAATCATTCAAAACAAAAAATCCAATTAAATATAATGAAACTGATCGATTAATAAAAAAGAGAATAAAAGAAGCTAAGGAGAGAATGTTACATGAGCAGTGCCAAGAACTAGAAGAAATTGAGAAAAAATATGACATTTTTAACATGCATAAAAGAATTAGAGAATTAACAGGAATGACAAAAACACTTCAAACTAGGCAACTAAGAGATGAAAGGGGTGCACTTATAACACATATAAACCAAAAAATGCAGAGATGGACACAATATATAGCACAACTATTTGAAGACAAAGAAGGAACAGAAGCACCAAAAGAATTTAAGGATGATACTGGGCCTGACATTATACGAGAAGAAATTGAATATGCAATGAAACAAGCTAAAGATGGTAAATCTCCCGGGCCTGATGAAGTTCCTATCGAATTACTTAAAATTGTGAATACTGAATCTATTGATTTTTTTTTGTATCTATTCAATACCATATATAGAACAGGTATAATACCTAAAGAATGGCTCCAATCAACATTCATACTGCTTCCAAAAAAGCCAATGCAAAGGAGTGCAATGAACATCGCACCATAGCCTTAATGAGTCATGTCTTGAAATTGTTTTTAAAAGTAATTCACAATAGAATACATAAGAAATTAGATGAAGGCATAAGTAATACACAAATGGGATTTAGGAAAGGTCTGGGAACACGAGATGCACTGTTTGCAGTAAGTGTTCTTTCGCAGACATGCTTAGATATTAATCAGGAAGTATATGCCTTTGTTTTGAGTTTCATTGTTTCGAAGTTTCATTGATTTTGAGAAGGCATTTGACAGAGTGCAGCATAATCGACTTAAAGAAATTTTATTAAATAAAAACATAGACAGTAGAGACATTAGAATCATCTGTAACCTCTATTGGAATCAAACAGCAAAAGTGAAAGTTGAAAACGAACTGACCAAGGATATCCAGATTCGCCGTGGGGTCCGCCAAGGGTGTATTTTATCACCCTTGTTATACAATTTATACAGTGAAGCCATCTTAGAATTAGCGCTTGCCGAGATCAGTGAGGGCCTTATAATAAACGGTGAGCCACTTAATAACATAAGATATGCTGACGACACCGTCCTTTTGGCAGGAACACTAGAAGAACTGCAACACCTTGCTGAACAACTAAATATATATTGCAACGATTATGGACTAAAAATCAATTTGAAGAAAACCAAGTTCATGGTATTTACAAAAGCACAAAACATCAAAGTTAAGCTAGTACTAGATAATACAGAAATTGAACAAATATCTTCGTACAAATACCTTGGAGCACGGATCACAGAAGATACTGATCAGACAAAAGAAATAAGATGCCGCATTGAAATTGCGCGGTCAACTTTTAATAGAATGAGAAAACTTTTTTGTAATCGCGATATCAATATATCGCTCCGGATAAGAATGCTTCGATGTTATATTTTCTCTACCCTTTTGTATGGAGTTGAAGCTTGGACACTTAAAAAATCCAACATTAAAAACCTAGAAGCATTCGAAATGTGGTGTTATCGACGCATTTTGAAAATATCATGGATGGATCGCAAAACAAACGAACAAGTTCTCGAACAACTAGGAAAACAATGCAAAGTTTTAAATTCCATAAAGATCAGGAAATTGGAATACTTGGGGCACATCATGAGAGGTGAAAAGTACGAACTACTAAGGAATATAATGCAGGGTAAAATCAAAGGTAGAAGAAGCGTAGGAAGACGTAAAATCTCGTGGCTACGCAATCTCCGTGAGTGGTTTGGATGCAGTTCAATTGAACTATTCAGGCGAGTAACCAATAAAATTATAATTGCCAGAATGATTTCCAATCTCCGATAGGAGTGGAACTTGAAGAAGAAGAAGAAGTAGACCCACTGAGCTCTTTAGTTTAAAACAAGCCCTCATCCAAAAAGGTTATCGCGAAAATCACATCAATAGGAGCATACACAGACATCAATCTCCCATTCAATGTCAACCTAAAGACTCAGACCCTTAGCATACAAAAGCTTTTCTTCCTTACATTAAAGGTGTCACTGACAAAATCGACAAAGTTCGTAAATCAATAAGAATAAATACAATATTTACCCCCAACAAAAACTTTCATCTCTTGTCCGATCATTCAAAGACAACATTCCAAATGAACAACACGGAGCTTATGAAATTCGTTGTGCAGACTGTCCCTGATCTTAAATAAGCCAAACAAACTATAGAATCCAAAATATAATTTATGAATATTCCATTGCTCTTCGCAATTCCGATTCAATTTCAGGTCTAGGTCAACACCATCTTCATACAACGTCACAAAATTGATTTTGAAAACTCCAGAACCATAGACTCAACCCGCTTCTATAAACCAAGAATTATGCGAGAAGCCATAGAAATTAAAAAAAGGCCAAATTGTCTCGGTAATAGCTTCAACATGGGACCTCTCATAAAGAAAATATCACTCCAACCTCCAATCAAAATTATGCCGTCAGAAATGTTCGCGCCAACCCCCGAGTCATTTCCCACGACAACTCCCACGCCAACCTCCACCCCAACCAATACCATCGACGGTATAAGTGAACCGTCCGCTGTTCCCCGTAGCAGTAATGCATTAATTACTAATCAGTGTAGTAGTGTCTGGGGTCTCGGGACACTGAGACCCCGGAAGCTATGAAGAAGACATCAGAGAGGATGTCAAAAGCTAGGTGTAGTGATAATCCACGCGGCTCAACATGGAAACCTAATGAGTTTAATATTAATTCTTGTAATAGTAATTATCTTAAGTTTAAGTTCAAAAAAAATATATATATACCTATATATATATATATATATATATATATATATATATATATATATATATATATATATATATATATATATATATATATCATATCACAGTAATGTCAATTGCCTTTTGACGTTTATCAGTTTTTCAAATATTTGAGACATCCTTTATAATAAATCTATAAAGGAGATACCAGCAGTTCATTTCAGGTACCTTCATAATTTATGAAAATAAATGATACTTGTCTGTTTGTCGTGAATTTCCGTACTCAGCACGTGTGCTCGTAAACGATTACTATATAAAACGCGGAAAAGGGAAAACAAACCGGGAAACTGGCGCCCGAGTCTACTTATTGATTTTCCCCACCGGTCGCGACAAATAAACTACTCTCGCAGTAACTACCCTATACAATTTGTGGAGACGAAGGTAGAATCTCAAAACCTGGAATTAACCGAATAATGGGGAGAGGCTAATTCAATTTCCTATTGCTATGCTAGTCAAATTATTAGGGTAAATTCTTAGCATGCTTCAGATTTTTGTCAAGGTGAATGACAATCTTTGGATGGTCGCTAATAGTAAAGAAATAAACTGAAATTATGGTTACATCTCATTAAAGATAGTAAATGATGTTAAAATGCCACAAGAAAATAGCTTCCGAACAATATACCTTAGTTGTGAACAAACTAGCAGATTTGGTACTAAAGAAAAACTGTTTAAAAGCTATATTAAAGAATATAGACGCATACATGCGTTAGGAGTTTAACCCTTAACTACTGACGTGGATGTTTCAGGACGTAGACTCTGACATGCGGTATGTTATACCGTTGCCTATTCTCCTTTGGTTTTAATATGAATTTATCTTATATTACTGTATTTGTTTTTTATATCAACTACGGAATGATTCTTCACATTGCTGTAGCATAATATACTGCTACAAGTAAAATAAACTTTACTTTTTCAAGAATATTATGAATGCATGTATAATATTTAAAAAAATGGTGGACGTTACTACAAAATCGTTTATAAACTAAATTACAAGAAAAATTGATTACTTGTGACTAACAAATGGTAAAATAATGTTAAAAGAAACAGACTAATGATTTAAATTTAATGAGAAACTAAAATACAAAATTCTGACAATAACCAAAAATTACAATAAAATAACTAGTCATTTTGCGCGCAAGGTCCGCAATTTTTATTTGAACACTATAAGCACACTGGTTTTCCACAAGCAAAGCACACATAAAAAGTCTTTCGCTTTAATCCACTTGGGCATAAGTAACAAGTCTTCTTGTTCTCAAGCCTTTCTTGAAAATCTGCTTCTTTTTGGCGTTTTTGTCCTAGTATTCGTTCAATACCATATAATAATTCTCTCGGGATTCTGGGATTTTCGAGTCTTCTTTGTAGATGAGGTAAAACTAATTGTTTCGCCAACTCCTTTGTGTAGTTTAGCCTTTCCATATTATCTTCTTGTAGTGATTGGTACACAACATGCGAATTAACAGCAGCTATATCAATGATGCAGTAAAAAATAGTAAGTGGCCATCGGCGAGAACGACGTTTTACAGAATATTTGGCACACTTGGCATCTAAAGTATCGACACCTCCTTTCGTACGATTATAATGAGCTATAATTTCTAGTTTTCCAGTAATCTGATCCGTGCCTATTAAATGGTGCATCGAAGAAATAAGTAAAACAGCCCTCGATTTTTTTGGCACATGGGAAATTAAGGATAAACTTTTCGTAAATCCGTAAGTAGTTGAATTTATTTGCCTACATCGATGTGACTGGAATTCCGGAGGGATTTCCCGTTTATTTTTCTTGAGGGTTCCCACATATGTTAACTTTTTTACTTCTACCTGCTTTACTAGTTCTATAGAACTAAACCAATTATCAGCTGTGATATTACGGTTAGTTCCATAAATAGGTTTAGCAAGCCGAAGAACAGATTGAGTTGGTTTATTCATCTTCTTTTCTTCCTCAGATAACCCAGTTCCGTTAGTGTTTCACAGGCTTATTAGGCATATACATTTTAAACCTACACCTTCCCCTAAAGCCGACCAAAATTTCATCAATACCAACACATGTGCCTACGGAATACAGTTTTTGACAATTTGATATGAATATATTAAATATGTTACTAATGGCTGCTGTTGGATCTATCTTTTTTCTTTCTTCTCTATCCAGAGGGTTATCAAAACGTAAACATTTTAGAAATATTGCAAATCTTTCTTTTGACATAACACATTTGAATATATCTCTACCAGTGCCATCTGTAGCAAATATAGAATTTATATCTTCGTCATTGGATTTGAAAGCTGATGAGTATAAAAGCAATCCCAAAAAGGCTTTTAGTTCTATTTCATCAATTTCATTTAGTTCTGGTCTATTCATTCTTTTATAGTTTTCACGAATTGCACGTAATTTATTATTTGTCCATTTTCGTATTTCTTGTATTATATCCTCAGAAATAAGAAAATTAACAGAAATGATGAAGTTTCGTTTCTTACATCTCTGGACCGCACAGCTGGTACTTTTGTTACAAGATTGTGTAACTGAGTTCTTACATTTTTCGAGGGTGCTGTAGTAGACCACTTAAAACGATTTTTGCCATAAAAATATGACTTACCATTATCATTTAAATTATATTCGTCTTCAGAACTTTCCGACTGCTCACTTCCGGTGTCGTGTGAACTTTCAATACATACTTCTTCGCTTGCATCGTCAACATCACTATCACTAAAATATTCTAAATCACTAGGTACTTCGTCAGCCCATTGAGATAAAACAGCCTCAAAATTATCATCTGAAAGCTTTACAGTTTTGCGGCTAAATTTAGAACAACTGAATGAACTTGCTGCCATACTAACAGCAAAAGAATACACTACACTGCTTTTAACTATAGAAACGTAAATACTGACATGCGGTACTTGATACCGCAAGAAAACTTTATGTCAACGTAGCTCAAAGACTAAACGTGTACTAAAACTGCAGCAGTTTACAGCAGGTACAATAACCCACTTGAAGGTAACACATATGGTGTTCTAAGAATCTTTTATAAAACACGTTTTACAACAAAATATATTTTCGGCTCGGTATGGCATACCGCATGTCAGTGGTTAAGGGTTAACGTTGGTGAAATGTAACAGGTGCATGATGCGTTGAAGCAGCAAATAATTGTAACTGTCTTCTCTCTTTCACAGGATGTGTTCCCACCAAACTGAAATTTCGTGTATAATTGTTGCAAATTATTAAAAGAGATGGTAACTTACTCTTTATTAAAAGCCGGGATCCTTTTTATGCTGGTGGGTTCAGGCTTTCTTAGAGAAATTTTTGGATGTCTCTTTAGAAAGCCATAATATGTACCAGCCTGCCATTTGTGTCTGAGTATTAAAATTATGTTTAATATGACTAGCATTTGCAAATAAGAATGTAAGTCTTCTCAGCTGATTTCTGGTCAAACCATGAAATAATTTCGCCATATTTAAAACATGCTCTATTAATTTTTTTTCTTGATCAAGGAAAAAGATTCATGGTTTTGTTAACATGAGGATTTACGATTTCACGTCCATCATCAACACATTTCTCACATTTTCGAATAGAAGATTCTGGAATATTGAACCATTTTCCAGGTGCTTCGCGTATTTTACCACCAGAGCTCATAGTTTCAGCATCCCAGGAAGCCTTTGAGGTTTTTCATTGATATTTTGGCATCTGGAAAATAATGGCTTTTCTAAATAAAACATGATATATGAACGCATAGATTTATCTTGTTGCAGAATATTAATAAGGATCTTTTGATTGAAAAATATGTAGGTAAAAGAAATAATAAATAAGACTTACTCACCATCAGTTTAATTTAACTATCTAGACGACCGGTTTGGCTTTCTACAATTTGCAAAGCATCTTCAGGTCTGTCGATACAAATTAATTAAATGATGCCGGTACACGATTTATTAATGGTTGGGAGAACATAGTTCAAACTATCCTGTAAATGCTGATGATGGGAATCTTCAGTTTTTACTAATGTAACTATTTGGCAATCAACGGGGAAGTTTCTTGAGGAGATAGATTTTATCAAATGAAGTAGAAAAGAGGTGTAATGTGATTGTTAAATGAAAGTGATGTTCTGTATTATATACAGAACAGTACTTATATACAGAACAATGCAACAATAGAAATGATTCAAAAATCAATTATTTTTATTCCTTTTTTTGTAATAATAATTATTTTTTTATTTGCAATCAATTTTGTCCGATAGAAAATGTAATTGTAAAACTTTTTCGTCGTTAAATTTTTTTTTAATTTATAGCTGCCGCGATATAGCAACGAAATGAAGAGAAAACATTAAACTTTTCTAATTTTTTTTTCAAATTGTTTAATAAAAAATTTAGCTCACCTTTTGAAGTGTACGCATAGTTAAATAATTATTAAATTAAATAATTATTTCTAATAATATTTTAAAGCGATTAAGCAAAAAATAAGGATTAAATACAATTTACCCAAGTGAGGGATAATTTAAAAACAGCGTTTTTCAGCATCATTATTTAAGAAGTGTTACAAAAACAAAAATTTTCGTAACATTCTGAAAATTCATTTTATACATAAAATTATATAGGACGGCCTGATTATATCATACCAGATATATTTTGATACTGTTTTTTCTCATTTCTTTCCAGAAAAACGGCAAAAACGTCACGTAATAAATTAACAATGTGAGTCGAATCCCAGATAAGATACTGCAGTGGATTTCGTTTGTTGTGGTGCCAATCCAAGGTTTTTTGAAGTTTCTGGGACCGGTCCTTTGCAGAGAAGCAAACTGGGAGAAGAGAAAATTGGAATAGCCGTAAATCTAGAGTTGAAGGCCGCGCGATAAAAATAATAGAAGACTGAGTTTTAGATGTATCCAGCTGTTTTCTTTCGAATAAATTGAAAACTTTTACTTTGCCAGTTTGGAAAACGATATCTTTGTTGATTTAAAAGGTTTGTATTGACGATTTAAATAAATAAAAAGTAAAATAGTTATTACTCTACTATATGTATAAAATTTAAAGCTCACTAATAAGGATGAGGATCTTCAAAGAAGACAAATATCCAAAATAATCTATTTTGTTTTATTAAAAAAGTGTCATGCTGAATTTCCATTCTCAAAAGTTCAACCTAATGGGATAAATAATTAAAAATGAGTAAATAATTAATACTTAATTAAGTTTAAGTTTAATTAAAGCGTGGTGTCCTTTAAGCTTGATTGACTATTATACCTGATTCAAAGGAAGTTACAAAAAATAAGTAAGTTACACTTTCTAAATTGTTTCTATAGTTCACTACTTCAGATATTTTGTCCGATTAGTGAAATCATACTTAAGAAACATTTAGATTTACATATCTGTCAGATATAGTTAGGTTATAATTTTAAACTCGGGCGTGTTTTTTAATTCAGCACCTAAGCAACTGTATCTAGTTCCACCGGTGAATAGAAAATATACAATATGAAAGTCTCGTTTTTAAACGATTTCAGTTTAAATTAAATAGCGATATTGTATGTTACCTAATATTCTAGTTCTATCAATTTATCAGTACGAGTGAGGTCAATCATAATTATGAAGTATTGTTTGTAGATGTCAAACCACAGTGACAATTTCAGAAACTTTTGATTTAGTGTATTAACAAAAATGTATGGAAATACTATTTCTGGCGAAAACCGACTGTTCTCAATTTATTAGAGTACCTATTTGACAATATTATTACAACGTTCAGAGTATCACATCCTGTACCGAAAATAAAGGGATAAAGACTGGTATGCTGTAAAAGGAGAAATTAGAAACGTTTTATATGATATGAAGCAAAATATAAGCATAAATATAAGCAAATATAGAACGATCGAAATATTGTTGATTTTCACACAAGCTTGAAACTAGTAGGAGAGTCCTTAGCAAAAAGCCAAATATTGTTTCTAAATGGTTATACTTTTTAATGCACTATATGAAAAATTATTTAATGCAAACCCACTTCAGTTCGTTTTTTTTTTTTGACGAAACGTGGATATTTTTGTTCCTACCCGTTACAAAGGGTAACGGGTAGGAATTCTTTAAATTCTTGAAGATAGTCCTATCAGGGAAAATGAATCAATCCCTGCCCTCCGCAGATTCCGGGGGTTTCCTGACCCGGGAAACTAGTACCTGTTTAGGGTCCCTTGTCCAGGGTTACGGATGAAGTCCACAACGGCGGCCACGGCGGAGAAGCGGAGCTTCGGTACGGTGAGGATGGCGGAAGTGGCAACCCTCGATTTTAGGGTTGATATAGAATAAAGTCACCGAATGATTGCCGGTATAAGCAGTCCATCAATTACTGGCCAACGGCTTCGGGCGGATGAGCTGGTAAATGGAAGGGCACTCTTTTGTCCTGAGACTGAGAAATCGATCTCAAAGGCGGAGGAACTAAGAAATGGTCAACGGCATAAGGATGCAGAAGGCAAGGAGAAACTACTGCATTAAAGATCCTAAGGAATATCTCTAGTAAAATTATCATGGCTGTGCGAAGAAAAATGATTTCTAGTACTGATCATGGATACCGGATACCAAGATCCGGCAGGAGAGGTATACTTCATGACAACAGGGCCTCTCAGGTCGTAATTCTGCGAAATCCCTGTGTTAAAAATACAAGAAATATTGGTGCATGGAACGTCAGAAGCATGTACGAGCCTGGGAAAATTCACAACGTTATACAGGAGATGCAAAGATTAAACATCGATATCCTAGGCATCAGCGATACAAGATGGTCGGGTGCAGGCAACGTCTCGACAAGCAACGGTATGATCTATTTCTCCGGAAATGAATACCCACATCACAGATATGGTGTAGCAATTGTCGTTTCAAGAAGAATAACACAGTCTGTCACTAATTTTTCGCCAGTGTCAGACAGGATCCTGCTCCTACAACTGCATACAAAAACTGCAAAACTTAATATTATACAGGTATATGCCCCTACTGCAGATAAATCAGATGAAGAGATTGAGCAGTTTTATGAACAAATAAATCAAGTTCTAAAGTCTACAAAGCCAAAAGATGTTACACTTATCCTTGGAGACTTCAACTCCAAAATTGGCAAAGGAAAAAGCGGAAAAAAATGTGGGAGAATATGGTTTAGGGGCAAGAAACGACAGAGGAGACAAACTTTTAGAGTTCTGTCAAGAGAATGATATGATAATTTCAAATACATTCTTTAAGCTACCCAAACGAAGACTGTACACATGGACGTCCCCTCAACACACTAGGGAAAAAACAATTAGGAATCAGATAGATTATATTTTAATAAATAAGCGATACAGAAACTGTATAAGATCAGTTAAGGCTTATCCAGGCGCAGATGTTTCTTCAGATCATAACCCCCTGTTAGCGCGGGTACACATTAGACTCAAAAGACCTTCAAATAAAACAAAAATAGATCACATAGATACCAGCCGCTTACAAGATCCAACAATTAAAGAAGATTTAAAACAACATATCAATGAAAACTTACGAATGCTTTCTACAAAGACAGAGAACACGCATGTAGAAGACAAGTGGCAAGATTTAAAAGACGCCATAATAAAACCTGCCCAGAAAATGCTTACCAAAGAGAAACAGAAAAAAGGACGGGAATGGATAACAGAAAAAATCTTAGGTCTCATGGAAGAGCGAAGACAGTTAAAGGGAAAATGCAGCCAAAAATATAATGAAGTAAACAAACAAATCAGAAAAGAAATAAGAACTGCAAAGGAAAATTTTTATACAAGAAAATGCGAGGAAATCGAAGAACTACATCTCAAACATGACACTTTTACCTAACATAAAAAGATAAAGGAACTGACAGGTACACAAAAACGAAAACATCCCAATCTCCTATGCAACGCAAATGGTGAAATAATAGCCGATCTACAAGAAAAGCTTAGGACCTGGAAGAACTATGTAGAAGAATTGTTCGACGATGAAAGACAAGAACCTAATATAGATAACTTGCAAGGCGACGAAGGACCAGAAATAACTAAAGAAGAACTATTATACGCTATAAAAATAATGAAAAATGGTAAATCACCGGGTCCAGAGGGGCTCACATCAGAACTTCTTAAGCTTGTGGAAGGCGAATCAGTGAATATTCTACTCGACCTTTTTAACTGCATCTACAAAAGAGGAGAAATACCAAAGGAATGGCTACTTTCAACTTTTGTAACCTTACCAAAAAAGGCAAATGCAAAACAGTGCACTGACTACGCACTTTAAGCTTACTGGGGCATACATTAAAAGTATCCATCAAAGCAATCCACTCAAGAATTAACAGAAAAACTAGATGCAGATATTAGTAATACTCAATTCGGAGATATATATATATATATATATATATATATATATATATATATATATATATATATATATATATATATATATGTTAGATCACTGATCACGAGTTTAACTTTTTAAAAAAAGAACTTTATTTGTTACAAATTAAATATTAAATAATAGTACAAAATTAAATTAATTTAAAATGACTACAATAACTGGACTGGTCGAAGTTGCAGCTAAGAGTGGTCCCGGCATCTGAGAATGGCAATTTATAGGTTTGGTGTGAAGTGCTGAATCGCTGTTCCATGAATATTGGCCAACGGTTCGTACAAAGTTCTACTGCGTGCTCAGCTGTTTCTATGGGAATGGGATGATGAAATCTGAAGTCGGCGAACTTAAGCTAGTTCAAGGTTAATATTTTCTCATATAACAGCTCCCCTTATTAGTGAAAAGTCAATGCCATTGCTTTGACTTTTACAGAGTAATTGGTGTTTCTGCTTGGCTTTCTTCTTGGACATTGGGTCTTCTTCTGAAGGAGGTTAAGCTTTGAAGTTTCTGTCTAATGGAATTTCTGCGTGGTAATGAAGTTGGAGGCTGATCCTGGGACAAGGAGATTGCAATTTTTGGGAATATTTTGGTTCGGTATTTGCAGAAAAGGTATAGAATAACTAGGATAATAATCAGGGATAAGGTTGATATAGTGAATAAGGGTAGATGTTCCTCAATGAATGATTGGCTCATAATATGGTCCAGTTCTTCTGAATATTGGTCCAATTTGTGTTGTGCAATATTTAAGTCATCTACGTTGATTTTACTGAGTTTTAGTGGTTTTAATTTTGACAGGTGATTCTTTGTCTCAAAATGGTCACAGCATCTGTAGGGTACGTTAACTGGGTGACTTCTATACGTGATATTTGTATATTTCTCAATTTGGTCTCTAGCATGAATTCTGGTACTGCCGATGAATGCAATACATTCGGGAATTAATCTTAAGATTGAATTTGTTTTGATTATTTGTGTAGTGACTTCTTTTCTTGCACATTTGATCGTTACTGGTAATAGATCGGAAATGGTTAGTAACCATAAATTTCGGTCGATTTCCTGTACGTTGTAACCTTGTGCCAAGAGCATGGACATCTGACAAGTTTTTGGTAAGTTGCTGAGAGGTTTCAAAAGCTGGGCTTCACATATAGCATCTGTGTCTATGGGGTACGGAAGAATGTCTGTACACATTCTTTGGTTTTGACTGATTTGTTTGCATTTTTCGGTGTCCATGGGTAAGACATATGAAATTGAATCATCATCTCGCGCAATGTATTTATGAACAGTTGAAAGTATATGATGAAAACCAGTTTGATTATCTAATATTGGTATTGAATATAATTGATACAAGGTGAATATTTTGGGATCAACTAATGGAATTTCGAGAACGAAAACAATTTTTGAATCAAGCTGATAAGCTTGTAGTTTTATTATGTCAATATACTGAGCTATATTTGACATATAAGTGGGTAGAGGCAATACGTTATTTTGTAATGACTGTGAGATTTCTTTTAATGCGTCCAATAAGTCTATGGGCGAAATAATAGAACTATGTAGAATTTGCAGGCGAGAGAATGTGATAGAATTTAGTATATCATTTAAATAATTTTCTAAAAATACGTAACTTTCCATTAAGGATTCACATAAATCTAGTATTTGTAATTGTGCTTGGTAAAAGGAGATGTCATTATTAATGTCCAGAAGTGTAGTCTCGATAGTTTTCAAGTCTTTGTTAAAGGTTTCTTCGTCTATTTGCAATTTTTGAATTGTACTGTTGAAAGTTCTTATAACTGAAGTGGTAACAGATATTTGATTTTTTTAGGAGATTTTCAATTTGAGTTTCATCGGAATTTATCTTATTTATACATTTATTAAAGTATTCGCCGTCAGAGGCGTCTAAATTTCCAGTAATAGATTTCCAGATTGTTCCAATACCATCTACTAAACCGCGTTTAAGGCGTTTATTATAAGGTACTGTGTCGGAGGTTATTTCTTTATATTTTAAGTTAACGGAGTTTGAGATTTGTTTTAGCAGACTAACATGTGTCTGTACTTCGGCTTGAAAGGCAAGTTTTCTCGGTGTATCAACGTTAATAAATTTTTCTAATAGGTTTTCCAAAATTCTGTCATTGTTGGATATTGTAGTTTTGATAGGGAATAATTCTTTGTAAACAAGTAAAGTCCATTTGTCGTTAGATATTCGTATAGTTCCTTTTTCATGAAAAAATATTCCAATTGTGTTATTAATTGGAGTGAGGAGAATTTGGGATTGGACGATAGAAAGGAGTCCATAGAATCTGTAAAGGAAAATTATTCAAAATAAGGTTTCAGTCTGTCAAAATTTACTTTAGAGGTTTGGTTAGTTTTGGGGTTAAGGATAATTGCGGAATTTGTAAAAACTTCTTGAATTTCGAAAGGTCCATTAAAAAGATTATCCGATTTTGATTTAATTTGGGATTCCTTTACGTAAACTTTGTCACCAATTTTAAAATCAGGTCTTCGTTCTGAAATATTCTCGTCAAATCTTACTTTCGCCTTTTCTTTCTGTCTTTCTGTTTTTGCTTTGGCTACTTTGTAAAAATATTCCATACGATTATTCAGGTCTCGAATATACTTGCTCATTAGTGTTTTTTGATTGTATAGAGTTTCTGGTGGTCGGCCTGCAGTGTGCCCAAATATAAGTTCATATGGTGTGAAACCGTGGGTCTTATTTTTGTGTTGTTATAGCATATTATTGCATAAGGAAGTATAGTGAAGGGATGATCGTTTGGGTTCTCTGCTTGATTTGCTCTAATCATTTCCGAGAGTGTGGCATGAAATCTTTCCACAGATCCATTAGATTGTGGATGGTTAACACTAGAAAATGTTAGTTTGATGTCGTATAATTCGCATAGATCTTTGATTATAGCATTCTCGAATTCTCGACCGCAATCACAATGAATTCTTAGTGGTGTTCCATAGTGTTGAAAGAAGAGTAGGAGTGTGTTGGCTACTGTTATTGCCTTTTTGTCTTCCAAAGGATAGGCTTGCGTGAATTTTGTCAATTCGTCACGAATAGTTAAAGCGTAGTTCCTAGTAGGGTATTCGAATATATCAATATTTATTCTTTCGAATGGTGTTTTTGGAGTTTCTGTTATGACTAATGGTCCACTTAAGTTTTTCCTGCAAATCTTAACTTTTTGGCAAATTTCACATGCTTTTACAAATTTCTCTACATCTTTTGTTAAATTCTTCCAATTGTATTTCTGCTTTATTCTTCTGACAGTTTCGTTTATTCCTCGATGTAAATTGTTTTTACCACAATGGTATTGATCTAAAATTTGAGGGATTTCGTCTTCGCTGGCTGTTTTAATTATATTTTGACAGATTCTTAATTTTAATTCTTTGTCAGCAAAAATATACGAAAATATTTCTAGGATAGGCAGTTCGAGATTATTTTCGACACAATATATTTTTGATTCATCGAATTGATCTTTATTTGCAAAAAGTATAAGAAATAAATGTGATATTACTCGTTCGGGATCAAACGGTAATGGTATAATAAAATATTTTCGATCTTTTATAGTTTTACTGTGTACAATATTAATTCTTCGGTTACTATATTCCATGTTTTCTTCGAATATGTCATCCATTATTTTCTCGTGGAGTTCTTCAAGTTTATTTTGCCAAAAAAATGTAACAATATTTTTGTTGGATTTGTCTAATAAGTCCGTATTCGATGTTTCAATTTTTGAATAATCGATTATTGATTTAGTTCTATACAGTTCAATAAACTTGTCAAGTTCTTCGGACATTTTTTCTATATTTTCTTCATCGTCGTCTTCGTTTTCTTGAGTTTCCGTGTCATCTTGATTCGATGCATGTAATGAGATTTTTGATTGAAAGTTTGCACAATCCTTGAAATGGTTAATCTTTATCCTTGAGAGGGCATCTGCATTTCTGTTTATTTTTCCTGCGCGATGTTCTATTTTATAATTGTATTCTTCGAGCTTTAGGCGCCAACGCGCTAATCGGCTTCCGGGATCTTTTATCGAGAAAAGCCATGTAAGGGGTCGATGATCGGTAATAAGGGTGAATTTTCGGCCAAAAAGATATGGTCTAAAATGTTTGACTGCCCATACGATAGCTAAAAGTTCTCTCTCTATAGTTGAATATTTTGTTTCGGCACCGCATAATGTTCTGGAGGCATAAGCTATGGGTAAATCTTTTCCAATAGGGCCTTGCGATAGAACGGCTCCAATCGCGAATGCACTAGCGTCAGTTGTTAGTAAAAATGGTTCCTCAAAATTGGGATATATAAGTATTGGATCTGAAGTTAAAATATTTTTGAGTTCGTTAAAGGCTTCTTTGCAATCAGAATTAAAAATAAAAGGTACATCTTTCTGAAGTAGTTTTGTAAGTGGTTTAGAAATTTTGGCAAAGTTTGGAATAAATCTTCTGTAGTAACCGGCTAGGCCTAAGAATGATTTTATTTCTTTGGTGTTCTTTGGTTCCGGGAAGTTTTTGATGCAAGATATTTTAACTGGATTTGTTTTTACGCCATTTTCTGTTACAAGGTGGCCCAAATATGCTACTTCTTTTCTTAAAAATTCGCACTTGTCTGGCTGTATTTTTAAGTTTGCTTTTCGTAACCTTTTAAAAACTTCTGTTAGTCGTGACATGTGATCATGAATAGTGGGTGAGTAGATAATTATGTCATCCATATACACTAAGCATCTTTCGTTTTGTATTCCTAAAAGGATGTTGTCCATTACTCTTTGGAAAGTAGATGGAGCATTCATTAGTCCGAATGGCATGCGCACAAATTCGTAATGTCCATTTTCGACGGAAAAGGCCGTTTTCTGGATGTCTTGTGGCTCGATTTCGATCTGGTGAAATCCAGACGCTAAATCTAGTGTTGTGAAGTATTGGCATCTTCCTAGTTGGTCCAATAGTTCTGATATTTGTGGTAGAGGATAACGGTCTTGTACTGTGAGTTCGTTAAGTTTTCGATAATCAATAACAACTCGCCATTTTTGTTTTCCTGACGCATCTAATTTCTTCGGTACGACCCAGACTGGACTCGACCAGGGCGAGACGCTTTTCTGGATTATTCCTTCTTCTAACATTTTATTAATTTGCGTCTTTACCTCTTCCTTATGTATTTGAGGATATCTATAAGATTTAGTGAAGATAGGTTTAGCGTTGTTTGTTTCGATTTTGTGTTTGATTTCATTTGTGAAGGTCAGTTTGTCGCCTTCGACATAAAATATATCTGCATATTCAGTACATATATCTAGAATTAGTTCTTGTTCTTCGCAATTTAGATGATCAATTCTTAGTTGTTCTCTAATTATTCGTGTTCTGTCTAGTACGGGTTCTTCAAAATCATTTCCGTTGTAGGATAGGATTGTCTCGGAATTTTTGAAGGGTGCGATTGAAATGTCTGAAAATTCGATTGTCTTCGGCATTGCATTAGCATTTAGGACGGAAGTTAAGAATTCTCCATTTTCGTCTACATGGACTAATGCATGAGGTAATCTTACTTTTTCTATTTCTTGAGCTGATAATATGGCATCTGTATTCGATAAGTTGCATTTTAATTTGCATATTTGTTCGGTCCGGCTGTCAATGGTAATTCTGTTTGTTCCTTTTATTCGTTTTCTCTCCGGTCTTTCAAGATTTTTGTCTTGATCTCGGTTTTTTTATGATAGTGTATTTTTCATTTATAGGGTTTTGGTATTTTAAATTTGATTCCTGTTTAGAATCTGATTTAAGTTTTATTTTAGGTTCGTTTTGTCTTGTTTCTGTAGGGTGTGTCGGTATTTTGTCTTGAGGTGTGTTTGTCTCGTGTCCTACTTTGTGAAGGGTGACAGTTTTAAAATTTGTATGCAACTGTCGGGATTTAAGATCTATTACGCATTCATAATGATCTAGAAAGTCTAGGCCTATTATGCCATCGAAATCAATGTCTAAATTGAAAATAAAGACTTTGTGAGGATTATTGTCAGTGAAGGGAATTAGGACAGATTCTGTTATTAACAATTTTTGATCGGTAATACCTTGAATAGTAACGTTTTCAGGAAATCTATTATGATAATTGCGTGCTGTGTTTTCTTTGAAAACAGTGATTCCAGCACCTGTGTCGATTAAAAGTTTAAAAGTGTTTGTAGCATCGTTAATATAATATAAATTTTTGGAACTCATTGTATGAAATGGGGTTACATGAATGTCTGTTCGGGAAAATTGAGGTCCGGATGAAAGTTGAGTGCTTGAATTTGTTCTTGGATATTCGTAATATCCGTTGAGTGGTTCGTATGATTGGGAGGATGATTTTGATTCGGAAGTGAAAGAAAATTTTGATAATCTTGTGTGTTATTGGTTTCGTAAAAGTTATCAGTTTGTGGATTATTTTCTGTATAATAATCTGTGTCATAGTTTTCATAGTTATCGGTATTATAATAATTATCTGTGTAGTAATCATCTGTATAATAGTTAGTCGTTATTTCGTCAGGGTATTCGTTTAAGACATGTGCCCGTTGGAAGTTTGGGTTTCTTTGAATAACAGATGGACGATTTTGATTTTGATTTTGAGATGAAAAGGAAGGTCTTTGTTGGTTGAAATTTGGATTGTTGGAAGAATATTGATTCCTATTAGGGTTCTGATTGTTTTGATAGTTATTAGGTCCATTATTATATTGGTTTTGGTAACCGTGTGGCCTAGAAAAAGTTTGGTTTGGCTTTACGAAACGTGAAGAGCGGCATTCAGTATTTAAATGACCAATGCGGCCACAATTTGTACATTTTGTAAACTGAGATGAGGGTCTTCTCATTGGTTGAGAGGGTTTAGGAATAGTTGATCTAGAATTAGATTTTTGTTCTTCAAAATATGACAATTGAAGTTCGCGTCTAATACGATTGCTTGCTTCAATGAGATCTTTTGGATTACTAGCCCTAATAATTTGTCCTAGACGGGGTTCTAAACCGGTTAAAAGTGTGTTTAGGGCCATGGTATCGATTAAGTCACATTGGGCGGTTTTTTGATCTGCGGATAAATTTGCTATTTGGATCGAGGCGTGCATTTTTGCATTCAGAACTTGTAAGCGGTTAAAGAAAGTTAGAGGAGATTCATTAGATAGTTGTCTTAGTCTTTGTAAGTCTTGTATTAAGGAGGTCAGGTCTCTACTGTCTCCGAAATGTAGATTTAATAATTGTTTCATTTCTGTATAGGAAAGTGGTTTTCTAGAATTAATAAGCTGTGCAGCTTTACCTTTAAGTTTATTTTTTACGTGAATCGTTAACAGAACGCGCTGATCGCCTGTGGCCATTTTAAAGGCACAGTCGCACGCATCTAAAAATGTAGAAAGAGAAATCGGATCGCCTTCAAATTCTGGGATAATGGAAAATATTTCCGAAAGCTTGTATGGTTCGATTTCTTGTTGAGTTTGGGAACGTGTCTCGGGCATTTTTCGAGATATTTTGAAACGAAAATGAAAAATAGAAGTATGAAGAAGTATAAAATATATCAGTGTATAAGGGAGAGAAAAAAAAATGTGGTGGTATATATAAAGGACAAAAATGTATCAATTTAAAATATCAAATAATATATCAATAAAAATGTATCAAATATATCAAGTAAAAATGTATCAAATATGTCAAATAAAAATATATCAAAAGAAAATATACCAAAAATATAGCAAGTAAAAAAAAATATGTGAATAAAATATCAGTAATTATAAAATAGTATAAAAGAAATATGTCAATATCAATAATTTCAAATATTAGATAATCAACTTGTATTATTTTTTGTATCTTGATTAATTGACTTGCAGTATAGTCAATTTCGTAAATTATTAAAACAAAATTATTAACGAGATGATTCAAAATCCACTTACATAAAGAAGAACATCGGGACGCCTTGTTCTCTCTGCTCAGCTACCAGGGGCTTCACTAGGTGTTCCTTCCGTAGATTACAGGAGTGAGGTTGTTCGGAGATGTCTTCTTCTTTAAGGGTCGTCTTGTTCTCTCTGCTCGGCTACCAGGGGCTTCACTAGGTGTTCCTTCCGTAGATCACAGGAGTGAGGACTTCCGTAGATTCTTTGTTCCGTTAAGGGATGAGAATCCGCCGCTGCCAGTGAGTATACACGTGTTCTAGCAACGTTTTTCGGATCCTACTGACTGCGCCAATTGTTAGATCACTGATCACGAGTTTAACTTTTTAAAAAAAGAACTTTATTTGTTACAAATTAAATATTAAATAATAGTACAAAATTAAATTAATTTAAAATGACTACAATAACTGGACTGGTCGAAGTTGCAGCTAAGAGTGGTCCCGGCATCTGAGAATGGCAATTTATAGGTTTGGTGTGAAGTGCTGAATCGCTGTTCCCATGAATATTGGCCAACGGTTCGTACAAAGTTCTACTGCGTGCTCAGCTGTTTCTATGGGAATGGGATGATGAAATCTGAAGTCGGCGAACTTAAGCTAGTTCAAGGTTAATATTTTCTCATATAACATATATATATATCTTGGTCTATATCTATATATATATATATATATTTGTGCTTTATTGATTACAACAAAGCGTTTGATAAAGTTCGTCACGATCACTTAATGAAACTGCTAGTAGAAAAAAACTTGGATAAAAGGGACATTAGAATTATCTCTAAGATTTACTATAACCAGAAAGCAAATATCCGAATAGAGCAAGAGACAACGGAGGAAATCGAGATCAAGAAAGGCGTAAAACAGGGTTGTATACTCTCACCGACCTTATTCAATCTATACTCCGAAGACATTATAAACACAGCACTTTCGGATCAAAATATAGGTATTAAGATAAATAGCATCCGAATAAACAACTTGAGATATGCCGATGACACGGTACTAATCGCAGAAACTTGGGAAGATCTTCAAATACTAATTAACAAAATAGTAGAATGCAGTGAAGAACACGGATTATCACTTAACATAAGCAAAACAAAAATAATGCTAATATCTAAATCACCACAAAACTTCCCTGACATAACCGTGCATGATCAAAGAATCAAACGTGTAAGAAGATATAATTACCTGGGAACTGTTATCAACGAAAATAATGATTGCTCTGAAGAAATCAGAACCAGAATAGAGAAAGCTAGAGCCACATTTACTAAATTGAAAAAGGTGTTCTGCGGAAGAGATCTAAGTCTAAAACTTAAAATTCGCCTTTTGAGATGTTACGTTATGTCAGTTCTCCTCTACGGGATGGAAACATGGACATTGAAAAAGATCGATACCAAAAAGATAGAAGCATTTGAGTTGTGGATGTATCGTAGAATATTAAGAATACCCTGGACAGAGAAAGTAACAAATGTGGAGGTTTTGCTGAGAGTGCGGAAAGAGAAAGAGCTGATACTTACTGTTAAAAAGCGCAAACTACAATATTTGGGACATGTTATGAGGTGAGATAAATACCAGTTGCTGCAATTGATTATACAGGGAAAGATAATGGGAAAGAGATCTATAGGAAGAAGAAGGCATTCATGGTTGAAAAACTTGAGAGAATGGTACAATTGCACCAATTACCAACTGTTTAGATCTGCAGCATCAAAAATACGCATAGCTTTGATGATAGCCAAACTTCGGAACGAAGACGGCACTTGAAGAAGAAAGATATTTTTGAAATGGTCGTTGTTGGAAAACCAAATATAAACCATATATGAATTTGTATTATTTTAAATTGAATTACCGCCACCCCTGACACTTGTCACATGTCCGATTACCGTATGTTATTAAAGTCCACTCCTCCTTGGTATTCAGATAGCTTCCGTTTCTCAAAAAAATCACTTCCGACTTCCGCCTACAGATAAGCCAATTCCGCCTGTAAGCCTATTCGACAGGTTTTCACAAGGGTTTGACGCCCAACTGGAAATTCGTGGTTGCACACCCGATTTTCCTTTAGTGATATAAACTTACATGACAAGATGACAATATAAAAAAATCTTACCACCTCTAATTATATATTATGGATAATATCTCATAGGATAGTTTTCTGGTAGAAAAATTTCCTCAACCTTCTTGGAAAAATCCCAGTTAAAAGAATGGTTACAAACAAATAAAGAATATACATTTTGAAAAAGATTGCTGCAAGACAGAGCTATTAAGTTTTCGTCATTTGAAGAAGCCACAAAATGTCAAGTACGTTATAGATGAACCACTGCAAGAACATTTATGTCCGGAATTACGATTATGCCAAGAAAAAAGAAAACTTGGTGGCAGTTTTTGAAGTAAGAAGATTTATTCACCTATACATAATATTAAAACCTGGATTAAGAGCGAGTTTGGTGAACTACACCACCCTCAAACCCAATTTCAAACTGGTCACAGAGGTTTCACGGACCATTATTACAAAATCAAAATGGATTTGGCACTCCGGGATCTGATCTAGAAACGCAGATCACTCCGGGATCTGCGTTTAAATTTTTCAAAAATATTTGTTAGTTTTCTCAGGATTCGAAAAAAATGAATGCAATTAAAAAGCATTGGCCCGAAATTTTGCGCCTACGCTCTTAATCTAAAACCTTAATTAATTCAGTTAATAGCAAATGCCACCTTACTAATACAAGAAATAATTATTTTGCAGGTATAAGATACATTTCATAAGACGTCAATAACCTTAAAATAATAGTAAATAAACAAAGGGTGGATTATGTTAAACTACCGAAGTCACAAATGAGTTCTTATTTAGAGAAGTGCTTTCAGTGCGTATGACGTTTTTAATTTTTTAATTAATAATTTAATTTTCTGAAAATAAAAATTCACGTATATGGAATTTTTTTTTAACGGTTAACTTTGTGTACTATATCCATATACCTTAAATGATCACACTATTTTCGAGGATACCCTGTACATATAAAAATATATAGTAACAACAAATAATCAACTGCCTTATCATTTTATAGGTGTAAACCTATAACGCATTTCAAATATTCCAAAACACATATTACGCCAGCTAAAGATGATACATCTATTGAAAAAACATATATTCATATGTTTGCTCAAGCGCCGCCTTTTTTCATTAAACCAGCATTACAACACCTAATAGATAAGAATCTACTCAGATTACATATTGCACCGGAAGTATTGCGGTTTACTTGACTTAAAGCTTAAGAATGTAATCCTGAAATGTAAACTCTCCAGACTAAATCCTTTGGTAAAGTTGCCTGGGCTGTATTTATGGGGAATCACTTTTTTGCTCGCTATTTGAATATTATCGGGTGCACAAGTCTGATTAACATAATTGATTTCGATAATTAAATTTTGTAAATAAATTGAATTAGTAAATTATCAGTTTTCTCTTTAATATGGTAGACGAGTATATTAAGTACTCTGAAGGCACAATTTAGAAACCGAATAAGCAAATTGACGAAACCTTATTCCATTAGGAAATAAAAAAACAAAACTCACATATATCTTTTAACCACATTTCGCGAAAGTGAATTTTTTGGAAACTATATGAAGCGGTATTCCAAATAGTTTCCTAGCATTTTATAGCAAGTATAAAAAACAAGCCAAAATCACGTGTCAATCATGAATTCTCGGAAATTTTGAATTCGATCATTGCTGCGCTTAAGAAAATATTGTCTTGGTGGTCACTTTACATTGTAACAATAGAATATTGAAGCAAAGCTTCTATACTGGCGTTGCATTATTTTTTTCTCTACAGTAAAATGCTGAGGCAAGCGTCATAGAACTATCGCCACAAGATGGCGTTATCACGGGTAGCATTACAGAATAGCGGTTCTTTTAGATCGATTCTCGATCAAATGAAAGATGGAGACAGAATCAGACAGAATTCTGTCTCCGGCTTCTATACACCATGTAGCTTCGTCTATTTTCAAGATTTTAAAGTGTTTGTTTGTCTTTGTGTATTGTATTGTGATGTTCCTTTTTTATTTGACATTCGACTCTTGTCGGATAGGCCGCAATTAACGAAATGCCCCTGAAGATGATCTAGTGATCGAAAGTACTTGGGCAAGATTACATTAATACTGTGCTCGATATTTGCCTTTTACATTATCAAAGTTCATTTATTCGAGCATTCAACCTTATATCAACTTATAAATGTGGCTGGAATAAACTCCCAAATTATACATTTGGCCAGTCATCAAAATGATAATTTGTTCGTAAAATGTACATAAAACGTTTAGCCGCAGAGCTAATCGACCAGCATCTAAAGTATCGTTCCATGGTGGAAAATATCTCTCCAGCTATTCGCAACCGACGCCAAGAGGTGGCTGGAACTTCAAGTGAACTTCCAAGAGGTAATCCCGCAAATTTAAATATTAAAAAACGATGTAGCTTTTATTTAAAAAACAGTAAGACTCGTTATTTTTGTCAAATGTGCAAAAAATGTATGTTTAACACATGCGCAGTTTCAGTGCCCTGATTGTATATTGCACAAACAAAATGTTTAAAAGTGCAACTCATAGGATAAAGTTTGACAAATAAATCTTTAATGTTTTGTACCCTTAATAAAATAAAAGTTAATTTGCATGAACCCTTGTTTTATTTTTCACAATTCATGAACATCCATCATTTATTAGATAATTATTTTGGAAGGTTATATTATTTATTGGGCCCAAATTACATTTTATTGTTTAAATGATATTCACAAAGAAGTAAAGCTAGATAATACACCAGTATTGTTATGATTTTCTGATTAATAAATGGTGTTCCGATATCGGGCACCACCAGTGCAGGGTTAATGACTGTCTTGTTCTCCATTGTCAAAGAAATAATAAATCTTCTTAAGGTGCTTTCTCCATTACTGAAGGTTGGCTATAACTAGAGTAAATTGCTCTCTATCTTGTAATGAATGGATAACGATTTTCATCGACTCGAGAAGCTGTGAAAGCCTTTCAAAACCATATTAACTGCCGAGTAAGGAAACTGTTTCCTGAATTGGTTTGAGCCTATGTAAAAATGTATAAACCTTAAAGGCAAATATTTTGAAAAGTAATAAAACATTGTGTTTATTTTTTACTTTTTGTAAATACATAAATGGCAACTCTCATATATACAATGTATTTTTCAAGCATGACAATAAATCTATGAAATTGATGTACTAATACCCTATACATCTTACGATTTCTATTATTGTCACGATAATATACAAATTGTACAAATGGAATTCTCAAGAAAAATTATTTGTCTATGTTCCATAGAAACCAATGTTTTGTTGTTCTAATACTAGTTTTGATTCTTACGATAAGATAAGAAAGTATTTATATACAAAAGCTAGAGATAAGTAAGCTGAGACAAGTTCATAGCTAAAAAATAGAACCCAGAGTTTCTGAAATGTGTCTAGTTTGGCGGTCTATTAATAAGTACACCTGCCAATAAATATATAATAATCAAGAGATCTACAAGTGGTTGGACGATACTTCCGTCCCATGGAAAGAAAGTTGGAAGAGTTCAGAGAAAGAAATAATGGAATACCTAAGTAAAGTACAAGAAAGTATGTATTCGACGAGCGAATGTGATAATACCACCAAAGAAAGATTTATAACCGACTGTAATGACGGGAAATGGTATAAAAGACTTCTTTTTCAATTGAAGTGAATTGTACAATACGGTAGAAACCTTAAATATTGAATGTCCATACTACTCTAAAGATTTTCGCTCTCAACAAAACTTTTAGGCTTTCTATAATATTTAGCAAATTTAACAGTTTTGTATTTCAGCTCATAAAATTTGGGAGAATATAATTTTTGTTAGGCAATTATAACTAGCTTTAACCAGCTAGTTTGTTTTCTCCACGACGAATGATGAATGTAAGAATTCCGTTATAGGTCTGCATATATTTTCATTCAATAACAAGTGACAGAATAGTATATTATGTAGCTAGCAAAATAAAAAAAATACATATCAGAACAACGATGCAAACTAGTAAGTTTTTACAGTAAGTAAGTTAAGTAAGTTTTTACAAAGGGGTACACATTCACTATGTTGTATGAAACGCATTCAATATTAGGTACGTACTGAAACTGTTTTCTTTCTTTCCCTAAACCTCCATAGTCCAGTCGTCAGAGAGTTGATCCATAAAAATTATACGAACAACCTGAATTTTCTCGAGATTATTAATTTTGGAACCCCAAAAAGGATGCAAAAAAGTTTAGTACTTTTACCCCGGACTTTCCCTAAAACTCCCCTCGTAGGGGGGTAGAAAAGCAAAAAAAAATCGATTTACCAAGAATCTGTACACTATAGAAAAATATGTTTCAAATAAAAAATTTAGCTAAGATAATTTTAAACAAAAATGTTTCTTAGTACCTTTTGTATAAAATAAACCGTTATCTTAAACGCCGTCTACGCTCTCGATCGAAGTTCTTCGTACGTAGTGAAGTTAATCGAGGTGGGGCGACTCTCTACATACATGTGAAGTCAAGTAATATAATGTGACACTTCGTATTCGAACTTCGGGCCCTTTGACTTCGACGCGAAAAACCTACACAGAACGAAAGTAGAACGAAGCGAAGCGAAGTCGCATGAAGTACCTATCTACACTCTCGTACTCACTGCACTTCGATCAACTTCGCGAGTAGTGGCTGCTTTAGAAATTACACTTGAAGCGACCGTCACTTGAATGTCAGTTACGAGCGCGAAATTAGTGTTCAATATTTGTATCAGATCGACGGTAAAAATTCGATATCTTGTGATCCAAGTATCCTATCGACAAAAATCAAGATGCCTTTTAAAGGTAAAGAGCGTAGCTTTCGTATGCAGTTTTTGTATTTTGCCGCGAATAAACTGTTTTTATAAAGGTGTTAAATAAATAAACGTGGCGCGATTTTTGTCATTTTTTACAATTGTCATGAGATTTGACCAGTCCTCGTAAAATTTACATTTTTAAATATCAATCTTTTAAACCAATGACATGCAATTTCAATTTTGAGTGGTAGCAAATATGAGTAATATGAAATATGAATAAAAAACACAGAATTTAATGTTTTACATTATAAACGATCACACGTCATAAGAAGACTGTTTTAATTGTAGTTTATTGCAAAAGTTTTGTTCTTTTGAAAAACGTATTAGTGTAATTAAAAAAAAAAGTTAGAAATGTTTTAGATCGTTTGTTGTGTGAACGTTTAAATCCAGTATTCTTTAAGCATATTTCAAATGCCTCGCATTTGTCTCCAAACCTTAAAACTAAAATTATATGCTATGAGTTTTGAAGGTTAGGCTCTAGTAATGGAAACTTCGTAGTTGCAAGTCAATGAAAGGGATATATTGTATTGATGGCGTGAGAATCGCGCGAAAAAATGGAAACATCGCGGCACGTTTATTTATTTAATACCTTTATAAAATCTTATAAAAACCTTTATAAAATCTGAGTTTATTTGCAGCAAAATACAAAAATCACATACAAAAGCTAAACTCTTTACATTTAAATCGCATCTTGATTTTTGTCGATAGGATACTTAAATCAAAAGAATAAAACATTGAACATAAAATCGACGGACGACATTCAAGCGTTGTTTACGAGAGAACGGTTCATTTTACACAACAAGTGCAACGAAACATTTTTGTTTAAAATCATCTCAGCTACATTTTTTATTTGTAACATTTTTGCTACGGCGCGCGGCGTACAGATTCTTCGTAAATGGATAATTTTTCATTTTTACCTCCCTACGAGAGGAGCTTTAGGGGGAAGTCCAGAACTAAAAGTGGTAAACTTATTTGCATCTTTTTTGGGGTTCCAAAATTAATATTCTCGGCAAAATTTAGCTTGGTTGTATGATTATTAAAGGTTAGCGGTATTTTCGTCTCTGACGACTGGAGTACCAGCTCAGCTGCATTATTCTAAGTCTCCTACAAATCAAATTGTTTGAAAAAATATCACAGAAAATATTTCAGATGCGACAGCTTTTAATTTCAGTAATTGTTCAAACATTATAAATATTAATTTAACGTATAATTATTGTTTTAATATAATAACTCCGCTGTGTTCAGATTTGATTATTTTTAATTTGTACTTTCTGGTCGCGGAGAATATTCAATCTGTGAGGTTATTTATATACTTATGTATTATCACTATAATCGAAGTGATTGGAAAATGTGTAATAGTTTTTATGTTTGACGTTGTAGAACGCTTTATTTTAGTCTGTGACGCGATATCATATATAGGTATTATTGAGAAAGGTTTACGGAGTTTTCGTTTTTACGAAATAGATGCGAATTTCGGTGAAATTTTGAACATAACTGCGAAATATGGAGTTTTTGTTTATTTCCACGAAATATCTGCAGGTGCTCAACTCACACCTAAAGAAGTAACTAGTTGAAGAAGGTATAGAAATATTTTACGGAAACTTTTCTATTGTAACGGAAAGGATGGTTTATTGTTGTAATCGTTGTAACACATGTTGAAACAGAAGGATCTTTCATTGTTCGTCATTCAATAGATACAGATAAGATAAGGAATTAATATTTTTCAATGTTGATTCTTTGAGAAATATAAATAAGCCGACTGTTGTTATCTGCATTTCGGTCTGTTGTATTGGTAAAAATCTAAGTAGGGATAAAAGTCGGCTAATTCTTATTTTCTAAGCATATAAATTAGTCAACCAGGCAATCAGTGCTCATTCCATCAATTTTTACTGACTTAGAACAGTCTATAACAAAAAAATTTTCATAATAAAATAAAGTTAAAATACTTAAAAGTATCCCTAAAATGGGACGCCCTAAAACAATTTTGAGTGATCGAGTCAAAGAATTTTGATCGAGTGTAGCTGTCTGAAAAAGCTAATACAAAGCTAGAGCTGAAACACAAGCCCATTGTAATAGTAGCAGACGAAACCTCGGATGGACAAGGAAGATGTGTTTTTGCTATTCTCTTCAGAACCATGGATTCTGTACTACATCAAGAATGTTTTTTTTAGCAAGTGTTAAATTTATTGCTACTGCCAATGCATCAACGTGTTCACAGGCAATTAGAGATACATTAAAAGACTTTGAAATTAATTATTCACAAGTTAAAGGTCTGGTATCAGATTCAGCAAGATAAATGTCTGCTTGCTTTAACCTATTAAAAATTCTAATAGGCCCACATATCTTGCATTACCAGTGTTGGGCTCATAAATTTAATCTTGTTGGTGATGTTTTTGTAGGAGAGTTCAAGGAGTTAAATATGTTTAAAGCAAAAGTCAAGTCAGCCTTTCGTCTTTCAAGAAAAATGAAGAACTCTTACTTGAATTATTTGAAAGAAAACGTGACCAATCTCAAAGCCAAACTTTATCCAGCACCAGTTGTAACTAGATGGAACTCTTGGTTCTCAGCAGTGTCGTATCTAAGTGAATATCTTAATCACATACTCAATTTTTTTATGTGTGGGAGAATGAAAATTTCAATATTAAATCTCTCAAAGACAATTGTGCCAGTTATCCATTTGCCCATCTTTTATGGAACAAAGTAGAGGACTTAAAATCGTCACTTGATCACCATCGCCAAGGCTATTTTGATGTAAAGACATCTCGATTGCTCACTGAAAACGAAGAAATTGACGCTACACAGAAGGAAATACTTATGAAAGCACACGACAAAGCATTTAATAAAATAACTCTCAATATAACTTTAAAAGACACAAACGAGGCTTTCTTACACATTGGACAGTTATTTAACCCATGTATAGCAGGTTTTACTATGAACCCGAGTGTACTCTCAGAAAGCTTTTCTAAAATTCGTTTTTTTTTTAGAACAATGACACAATTGGAGTACATAGATGGATATACTCACTTTCATAGATTAATCTTTGAATCGGTACGAAGGAACGCAGATCCCAATGTGAAGGATGCTTGCTACACAGTGCAGTTTTCCGTAATTTGCTAAACCAGCATTACAAATATTCTTCAGCAAATATAATAGTGTAGATACAGATCGAAGAACAGCTCTTAAAGAGTCGAATGTCGAAATCGCAACGATGTTAGCTTTTACTTTATGTTTTTTGTTGTTTTACTCGTAGTTAAAAATAAATGCAAAATGAATGCGAAATTTTGTAATTATAAAAAAAGTAAATGCCAAATTCACGTTTTTTATTTGTGAAAATTCCATACCCCTATAATTATAATTAGTGAAAAGATGAAATTCTGATACACTGTCTTGATATAATTTGTAATTTTAATATTTTAAGTAATAACAATGGTATCGCACACACCGCCGACACAGAGATTTGAGAGTAAAAATTTAGAAAGTTAATTCCAAGCAAGTTTCTTTATAAGTACTCGATAGGCAATAAAAATTTAATCAGTTAACATTTTATTACGAAAGTAAACCACGACCATAATCGTTTGTGATGATGACCTCAACCCAACCCGCCTGCACGTCGACGAACACATGTGTTTGTTTATTTATTTGATATCCACATGTTAATGCAAAAAACGTAAGGAATGCTGATAATGTACAGTTAATAGTTGCTAATTTTTATCAATATGCATACCAATTTGCATTAATTGAGTCAAAATTTATTAAACAAAGTTGGCTACTGTAATTATTATAAATGTCATGAGGTCACAGCAAATATAATGAAAATAAACCAATGGCAATAATTTTTATCAAAAGATACAAATAAAGAAACATAATTTATTTTGCTTCAAAAAGTTCTTGTCTGAAGTCTTATTAAACCCAACGATTTCCTGGACCAGAAACATCAATAAATTTAAAAACGGATAATTCCCGGCAGTTGGTTGTATACCATATAGTTAAAAAACTTAAACATCTAAGTAAAACACATCTGCTGTAAGTGGTCTATTTAATTAAAAATTAAATTTAAAACTCCAAATGTCTTAAAAGTTCAGGACATTTTCGAACTAGTCAATCCACCTTCAGTGAACGTAAAAGCTAAATTAATAAAAACGTAAGGTAAACTTTTGACTATTATATCGTCCCTACCATTTCCAACTATCGAATGTGAAAAGTGGTACTTTTCAGGAGAGCAAAATAACTCTTTTTTAGAGAATTCTAAATCAGCGCTTTAAAAAATGGAAAATTTTTTATATTTTTAAAAATTAATGTTTGATCCTTGTTAGATTGATATCAGAATAAAACTTCTTACCGTTTGCTTCTTACCACAAAATCACATTCGTTATTTTGCTTTTTGTGTTAATCAACGATTTGTTTTGGTCCAATGTTTTAAAATTGCGAATGTGGCATTTTCGACAGTTCATATTTGTATAATTTTAGCACATTTATTTGGTGCAATGTTTCAAAATTGCGAATGTGGCATTTTCGACAGTTCATATTGGTCTAATTTTAACACATTAATATTCTTAATTGAAAAGAAGGAAAATGAAAATAATATCAATGTTCTTACAAAGTTCATTACAAATAATTTAATTAAAAATTGAAGTTATAGGGTAAAATGGGAAAATCATGTATAAAGAAATTATTAAAAGTATTTTTATGAAAGTATGTATTAATACAAAATTAATGTAATTAGAAAAGTTAAAAATAATCACAATACAATTATGGAACTTCACGTCCTGTAGATACTTCAAGTAATCAGTAGTAAAATAATGATAAATTAAAGTAAAGTCTTAAATTTCATATCATTGTCTCCAGTTGGCAGTATTAGATGTTGGTAAAGATTGGTAATATTGGTGGTATGGCCTAGGTATTAAGTTTTGTTCACATAGTAACAAGAGGTTTTTTTTCTTCATATCCGTGATTGGGAGTCTTTCGTCCTATGCCTTAACAGAGTTTATACTATTTTGTTTGCCTCTTTTTTGTATGGTTTCAAGAGATAAAAAGTTGCCGTCAATGCTAGTCTTCATGTAAAGTTTGTTATTTTCATTTTTCCGATACTGGTACCATATACACTGTGTGGACGACGTCCCAAAGGCAGCATTGTTTAATATTTTTTTAAATAATTCTCGCTTTGACAACATCACTGTTTTTGGTTTAGCTATACCCAGTTAACTGAATAATCAGAATCAGATAATGAAAAACCGATAAAAACAAAATAATGAAGTTCCTCACCAAACGAACTTCTTGGAAGAAATAATTCACACAATTATTGTGAATATATGCGTGTTGTTCTTGTCAGCAATGTTTAGTATTTTTAACATTTTGCAAATTATAATTGAATAAGTGTATCAATTACAACTCTGAAACTAATGTATGTGACACATTAAAAAACAAAATAATAAAGTGCCTCACCGAAAGAACTTCTTGGAAGCAATAATTCACAAATTGTGAACACGTGCGTTTTGTTCTTGTCAGCAATGTTTAGTATTTTCGACAGTTTGCAGATTATAATTGAATAACTGTATCAAATACAACACTGAAGATAATGAATGTGACACATTCGTCATTTTGCATTGTACATATATGCCTTTAGTTATATTTATACAAAACAAAATATCGAATATTCCATTTTCGTCACTTTGCAGCATATTCGATATTTTGACCAAAACAAAATGACAAAATGTTCATATTCGATGGTTTAGACAGAATATTTCCTGCGTTTCTGATCAAGCTACAATTTCGATATTTTGCTACAAGGTGTATCACGTTTAATGCAAGGACAAGGTATTGAATCTGAAAAACCCGATTTTTCACATTCGATAGTTGGAAATGGTAGGGACGATATACAAAGATGTGGTTTAAATTACTTACTTTTGTAGAACTTACGTAAATAACCGCAAAACGAAACAGTGACTGGGTTTACATTGATGAAACCATACTAACAAGTAATTATACGGCAGTGTGCCGATGAAATTGGATTACCAGCCGGGAACTCTACTCGAAAAAATTTATGTCTACATCCAAAATGCCGGGATGGAAGAAGTCAACTAACCTGACATGCCGAAAGTAATAAATGACTGTTTTCAATGACAATAACGGTCCGAAGAAGATTGACAGTTGATTTTTAAACTCGATAACTTAAGTAATGAACTTGATAACAAAAACTTTCCAAATGGCGATCGTTGAATTGTGATATTAATCTTAAACTGAATTCCAGTGAAACAATGACCATACTGAGTAGCACAAAAGATTTCAAATGTTGTAGCACATAAAACATATGTTATTAACAAAAACAAATGAATTCTATCAGAACTGGCATGAATTCTAGCAGACTAAGGTATTCAGAATAAAAACACGTCAAGTGTACGGGACTACCAATGTTCATTGTGGAGAATGGATAGGCAGACGAGAAATCGTTGAATGGCAAGCACTGTCATGTGACCTGACACCCTATGGAGCCTTCTCAACGACAGCGTTTTTGCAAGAGAACCAAGCACCCTTCCGGACCTCCGAACTATAATTGAAGAAGAATTTGAAAATCCTCACAGACAGCTTGACGTGCTTGGCTGGACCTGCCTCTCCATTGCGAAACGTTGCAGTAAATGCATTATCAAGGTGGGCATCAATGTGAACACTTACAATAACCCTTTTTCGAATCTCTTTTTTATTTTCTTTGAATAAATTCATTTTGACGCTGCATTTTTTCTCTTAATGCAAATTTGTTGTCTGAATTATGCCGACACATTAAGTTAAAAGTGGGAATCATTAAATAGTTAGTTGGTAACTTATTTTTAATCGTTAAGTTAAACGATTTATTTTCATACATTTCAGGATCAACATCATATTATTTAAGGAATATATTGGAAGGCTACTTTGTGGAATGAATCGGAGAATGGAAAATGGAAGCTATGGTCCAAACTAGAGTGGGCAATACCTCAACCATTCAACTCAAGCGTTCATTCTGCAACGCTTTATTCAATATTTCATAACAATAAAGTGAATCGCATTGCAAGCTTGCGTATAGGATAGTTTTGAATAATATTCAAAAGTTGTATTTCGTTACATCATCATCATCACAGTCATTAACATCTTAGTAGATGTGTTGTGGTTCATAATTGGGCTTCAGCAGCTCGGACAGTTTGATTGATAATATTTCTCCACTGGTCGCGGTCATCAGTTATATGTATTGCCTCAGTATACTGTTTATTGAGAAGCTTTTTAGTAATGTCCGCCCATCGCTGTAGAGATCTTCCGCGTTGGCGTTGAGTCTGAGGCCTTCCTTGGACCACCAACCGCTCCATTTTGTGATCACTTCGATGGATATGGCCAAAGAACTTTAAAATTCTAGAGTAAACAGTACTGGAGAGACGCTGATCCAGTTTAATTTCATCCAGAACCGAGATATTTGTACGGCGAGCCGTCCATGGAATTCGAAGCAGGCGTCTCCATGTCCACATTTCAAAGGCGTCTATACGTCGTCGATCTGATTCTTTGACTGTCCATGTCTCGCATGCATAGTAAAATATGGAAAAGACCAGAGTTGAAACGAGTCTCTTTTTGTTTGTCATAGTAATGTGACGGTCACGCCAGACCCCGTTTAGTTCACTCATTGCTGCTCTTGCTAGTAGAATGCGTCTTCTAATTTCGCATTCACAACTTCCTGTGTTGTTAACTAGAGCTCCAAGATATATCATAGATGAGACTACCTCGCATCCCGCAATAGTTTGGGTTTCAGGAAACTGTTGTTGGCGATCAATAACCATGATTTTGGTTTTGTTGTAGTTAACCATGAGTCCAAATTTAGCACTTTCTACCTCGAGTTTTTTTAATAATTTAGTAATTTCTTCTGGAGTAGAGGCTAGAAGTGTAGTGTCGTCTGCGAAACGCAAGTTAGATATCTTAACACCACCTAGGTTTACTCCTCCCTCCCAACCATCCAAAACTCTGCGCATTATGAACTCCGAATAGATGTTAAATAATAAGGGAGATAAAACGCATCCTTGGCGTACTCCCTTCTCCAAAGTGCATTTGTCAGACAGATATCCGTCCATTCGAATATATGCCAGGTTATCTTGATACAGTTTGCTAATAAGGTGAGTCAAGTGTTTAGGTACACCCATTGTCGTCAATGTCGTCAATATGTTCCATAGTTTGTCCCATCTAACATTATCAAAGGCCTTTGTATAATCGACGAAACATATAAATATCGGGATCTGGTATTCTCTGGCTTTTTCTATGATGTTTCGTACATTAAGGATTTGTTCTCTAGTACCTCTGCCCTTTACAAATCCAGCCTGCTCAGGTGTTATTTGCCAACTTATGAAGTTTTCTAGACGCCGTTGCAGTATGTAGAGGATCACCTTACTGGCGTGTGATATTAGAGCTAATAGCCTGTAGTTGTTACAATTATTTGTTGAACCTTTCTTATGAAGAGGTATGATTATGGTCTTTCTCCAATCCTCAGGCCAGACGCCTGTGTGCCATATTTCATTGCACAATCGATGTAATATTTTCACTCCACATTCCGGAAGATGCTTCAAGACGTCTGCAGTAATGAGATCATATCCTGCTGCTTTGTTTAACTTAAGTCTTTTTAAAGCGAATTCCACCTCGGAAAAAAGTATGTCAGGTTCAGACTCAAAACTAGTGTGGTGTGTCTCTGTTGAAGGAGAATGGAAAGTGGAGGTCTGGCAGTCAGGTACAAACGGGGCGCCCGCTGGCATCTGGTCCGTATTGGCGTATAAAGACTTACAATATGCCCTCCAAACATCAATAACCTTGTCCAAATCCGTATGTACATTACCTTCATCATCTTTGATAGACCAAGATTTCTGCTTGAATTTACGTGTGAGTTGTCTGACTTTATCAAAGAGTTCTTTGGTGTTATTTGTGTCGGCGTGTAGTTGAATTTCTCTGCAGATTTTCTCTATATGCTTGTTTTTGTCTCGTCTACAAGCAGCCTGAATAGCTCTAGATAGCTGTCGGTACTGGGAATTCCTGAGAGGGTTCTCGATTCCAGCAATTTTAAGTTTTCTACGTTCTTCAACGAGGTCAAAAGTATCTGCAAACATCCACACTTTTTTTGGTCCGGTTGAGACGGCATTAGACTGTGCCTCGCAGTCAGTCAGGGTCTGTATCAAGGTATTTTTAAAAGATAACCAAATCTTTTCGGAATCATGAGTGACGATAGTTGGTAAAATATTTTCGAATCTTTCATTACATTGGATTTTAAATTGTTGTGTATCTTTTATTTTTGATATCCTCATGTTTCGGATCCTAGCACATGCCTTGAATTTTTGCTTCAGCGTTGCAACAAGAAGTTGGTGGTCAGAGCCGCAGTGAGCGCTAGGTCGTGTTTTACATTGACTAATAAATGTTTTCCAGCGATGTTTAATCATTATGTAATCGATCTGATTTCGGTGTCGTCCATTAGGTGAGATCCAAGTTTCGTTACAGGGTGTCTTAAATATTATGATAAAAAGATAATTTTGTTTTTCTCGTATGCGTATAATTCTAGGCTTTTTTAAAATCTTATTAGTATGAATTAATCTGGGATGATTTTCGTTCCACTTATTTAAAAAATTACCAAAACTGGGCCATCAATAAAAAAGTTATCTAAGATCAAAATTTGGGATTTTAAATTGGTTTTTTGTGTATCTGAGTGTATTAACAAACCTCAAATAAGAGCAGATGTTTATGCTCAAATGTTCTAGAAAAAAACATACTTTGCATTTTTCAGCTTAATTGATTGATATGAGAATTTAAATATCAGAAATTAAAAAGATTGAATAACTGATTCTAATGACCGATACAGTGTATCTATTGATCTTGTCTGCGGCAAAATGTAAGTGGAAACGCTAATGAAAAATACACCACGTTTTGGCCTCTGCTTTTATATACTTTTATAAACAAGACTTCATTGCTTGTATAATAGCCGAAAGAAAAGCAAATGCAATCTAAATCCAACGTTCACTGCAAAACTTTCTTTAAAAAATAAACGGCACTAGCGAGAACAAAAGTAAACAGAAACCCTCTTCTCGTCCGTAGATTACACTGCCGTAGGCAAAATCTCGTTGGTTGCCAAGAATTTTTGTTAACACTGACCTAGATATTCGTGTCTCTCCGTTTTAGCGCTAAATAAATAAATCAATATGAACCATAACGCAGTGATGTAATAAATGGAATTAAGAGAAACTAATTGGATATATTCTGCTAATTGTAGAAAAGCAAATGGACGAAATTTAATAAACGGGTAGATATGTGACTGTTTTCTATGGTTTCCAGTTGTGCAAGTTCACTTGTGTTCTATATACGAGGATTTTTCGATAACTAGGCAGCCAGAAACAGATATGATACAAATTCGAAGAAATCTTTAATTAAAACCTATTTGGCTTTAATAGGAACATATTATTTTTATTCCAATACCATTTCCTCAATCGACGTTGTTGATGATTCCGATCCATATAAGTTTATTTAAAGCTGCTCTGAATAGTTCTAATGTTGTTTTACCAATCCACTGTCTCATCTATCTACCCTGCCCACTTCTTTTCTTTTTAAAAAAAGTTCCTTTTCTTGTTTTGAGGCTTCGAGGCACAAGCTTCCTACTATAATGTCTTTTTTTCCTTTTACAGACTTTAGCCCATTAAAAGTGTTATTTCTCTTATATTTTAATGTAAAAATTCTTATATTTTGTTTTCTTCAGTCGTCGATATTGGATCATATACTTGTATAATATTTAACCAAAAAGAATAGCATTAAATTTGAGTATGACTATGACTACTCTATCCCATATTGGTATATATCCTGTACATCCATTCAATACTTAAATTCCACTCTGTGACCATCTTTCTTCATTGCATCCGCAACAAATCAACAATGTATATCCATTCACAAATGTCCATTTACGTTCGTTTCGTTTCTTGTACGTACGATATTAACAGTTTTTCCTGCTCGGAACATATTTTGCTCGTAACATACATTCCAAGTATCAATTCTCAAGTTGTCGGCGTCTAGGACTGTTACTGGATTATTTGTATCTTTTTCGCCTGAAAATTCTCCACGATCAAGCCTTGGTCGCCAATAACAATGGTCACTACACAATCTCACACTCATGTGTCATTGACATGCATAAAATGACAAGTAAGCTCATTATGGGCCTTTAATGTTCTACCTTCTGCACACTTACGCTTTTGACCATTTTCTTGGTTTTTTTCGCATTCGTAGTCGATTTCTCAATTCCAGGACAAAAGACTGACCCAACATTACCAACTGCCGGAAGCCTTTGGCCAGCAATTGAAAGATTGCTTATATGAACAGATACGCAGTGAAATCCCATTATATATAGCTATATTTGCCATAATTGGTAGAAGGTATTGGATATCATAGAAGACCCAAACAGCAAATATTAGCAAAAATAAGAAGAAGATAACGCGCTATCTTTGGTATCGCAGTGTATTTACTAATGTTGATTTTGGACGACGAAAAAACGGCTGCAACCACCAAAAAAAAAAGGCGTAAACCACAAAAAAAATATAACAAAACTGAAAAAAAAAACGGAAAAGAGGGACCCACATCCTCGAGGTCCAAGTCCCCGAACTAGCCCAGAACGTGGACTCGTGGCCCGAGTAAGCAATACAGATCGATGATAAGTCCCTAGAGATAGCTTGTCTGGAGCGCCTCGCGCTGACCTGCATTGTTCGAGGTAGGATTTCTTGTGGGAGTTCTTGTACCCAGGACTCCCAGAGGACACGAACTTTGCTGACATCTATAGCGCATCAAAGTGCTGGATGGTCTGAAGCATTAGGGCGGTTCACCGAGTGATTCCTGCCCCAATGACTTTTATTTATCACCGGAATGTCATTCTGAAGGAGTGTGCAAGTCTCCCAGTCTGAATTAAATACTATTGCTTTCTTGTTTGAGATTCGCCATATTTGGCTAGACGATTTGTTTTATTTTGTATAATCACTGAAATCTCGGCACAGCACAGCTGGATTGAACATTATTGTAATCAGCTCTTTCATTTCTAGTGCTTATTAACGTATTGATCATCGAATAAAATTTGATACAAAATACGTATCATTTTTAAATTAATAGTGTCCACAGAATTGTGTGAAAAATTGAAAAGAAAAGTCTTCGGCGCCTTAGGTTTAGGTGCCGCGTTTCTGTACATCAGAGCATCAAATGAATCGTTTGAGTATTGTTATAAAAAGAACTTATTTAATTATTGTAATCGTATTTTGTTATTTTATCAACTTGTGCGCTCAGATCGTCTCGTGTTAATGTGTTTGCGACCCTCGCCTTCATAATCTCTCTTCACCCCGCCTTAAAGGACTTAGCTTAGGACAAGGACAAGTGCGTGATACGTAAGTGAAAGATGCATTGTAAACCCTGTGTTTTGTGTTAAACCGTATACTACGAGTCTCTCTCAATACTCTGTATCTTTGTTACTACCTACTAACACTGTAAAGCTAATGATATTTGTACAACTCTATTTAGTATAATCCGAATTGCGATAATTATCAATGTTGAATCAGCCCTATAAATTCACTATAAATAAATCGAAAACATACGTCTTAGTGTTTTATTGCTTCAGTGGTCCTTAATAAATATTTTGAAGCAATTAGGTGCTCAACTACACCTCTCTTAAATGTGGAAAGTTTGATAATAAAGTTTACACTCTCCACCAAGTATTGCAATGCCACAATCTCAGGCTCAACAGCCTAAACTACAATAGACATATTGCAGAGTCACTTTTGCACTTGCTGTATTACAGCACGCGTTATTTTGACAGTCGAGCATGCGCAGATGTGATATTTGGCTTACTCTGCATTTTTGAAACTACGGCCTGTCGTTATTAGAGGAGCTGTTACGCTGTGCGGAATTCGTTGTGATATTTTCTTTCTCAGGTTATGTTTGTTGTTTGTCTTTCATTTAAACCAAGTTTATTCGTAATAATTTTCTAAAATGAGAACATCAGACAGTAGTAAACGAATCGATTTTCGAATCGAACAGATTTACGTCTGATGACGATTTGTGTTTATTAAAATAAGTTTTAGGTCAAACTTCATTGACTTATCCAGAAAATTAGACGTTAGTTCAGGAAAATCATTTATTATAAGAACACTAAAGGATCATTTGTTTCTTCTGCTCGATATTTGGAAAAAAAAACTGAAGCAGACCAGAAAATGTTTGTTTCAATAATATGCACAGAGCTATCACTCCTAAAAACAAAAATATAAGGGCTTAATTTCAAAAGTAATGTAGAATGCAAATGCACTTGCCACTAACAGAGTTTCTAGTATTGATATGAATAAAATCTCGTAGGCGTAAAGCTCTTGCAAGTGTAGGAATTCTTGCCTGCTAAACTTAAAATTTTTTTTATATCTGCTTCTAACATGTTTTCTAAATTAAATTCTTGATTTTGTGGGTGTAATAATTCATTTTCACCCACAACCTTATTAAAAATGATGAATTCTACATCATCATCATGAGCATTTGCTAAAATAAGTGCTTCTAAATCATGATCTATTTTCAATAATTTGCGAACAAATTAAAAGAAAACATAAACAACTTAAATAACGCAACAAAGTGTGCATAAGTTCAAGCAGTATCTCTATTTGTGACGTGTCAGTCGTATGTCAAAACTGTCGAAATAGCGCGGTGTAAATAGTACAGCGGAAGCACTGTTAACTTTGCAATAACTCTCCTATTATCTAAGCATCTTATATACTAAAACGCTAAGCCCTTTTCTTGTCCACCACTTTACTCAAAAACCATATTGGATAATTAAAATATTTTTCCGGAATATTATTAGTATTACGTATGAGATTGTCAAGATATACTTTTGGTACAAAAATTCACTTCCGATTTTGAGATGACCGGAAGTTAAAATTTACTTTAAGTTTTAGACCCCACAATGTATATATGGATCGAAAGGTCTCGTCGAGACGAATCTAAATATGTACTTCCGGTTGCGATCCGACACCGGAAGTGACCCGAAACGCGCATAAAACGTCAAAATAGACTGACACTGGATTCGTGATCAGCATGCAAAATTAACTGCTACATGATATCCATGTCGACATTTGATGAACTAAAAATTTTCTCGACGAAATATTTCGTGATATTTAATACACTTTTTACTTGCATTATTATTGACGAATGTTATGTATATTCTTACTTATATTGTTTGTATTGATCTCTTAATTTTTCTCGCAAAATAAAAATTTCATTTAAAAAACTCGATGTCGAGTTGGTCCGCTAGTTTTTACTACAATCTTTAATAAGAAAAACCAGAGAAATTTAAATAATTTGTTTATATCGGATTTGACAATATCAAACAGTGGAGGAACAACTGGAGAAGATTAGATACTAGACAAGACAAAAACCATGCTATAAGAAAACTGCACTCAGTATTAGAAACAAGAAAAAATAATAAAAACAGAAAGGCGATGACAAATAGATATGAAATTTCTAAGAAAAAGTGGTAGAATTATAAGAGGTAGTTAAATACTTGGTTTTTAGGTACTTGGTTTAAGCTACCAGTAAGAAGATTGTACACTTGGAAGTCACCACAGGATAGGTCTGGGTACATCGTTAGAAATCAGATAGACTTCATAACAATTAACAAACGATTCCGTAACGCAATAATATCAGCCAAAACATATCCTGGAGCTGATATAAACTCTGATCATACTTCCTCTTGTAGCCCAATTACGAATAAGACTAAAAACCATAATCCAGAAACAGAATAACAAAAGATTAGATATGGATCAACTTAGAAATCCTGAGATAAAAGCCAAGCTTACAAATAGCTTGGCTTTTATCTCAGGATTTCTAAGCATAATAAGCATAATAATCAGGATTTCTAAGCATAATAAGCATAATAAATACTTGGTTTTTAGGTACTTGGTTTAAGCTACCAGTAAGAAGATTGTACACTTGGAAGTCACCACAGGATAGGTCTGGGTACATCGTTAGAAATCAGATAGACTTCATAACAATTAACAAACGATTCCGTAACGCAATAATATCAGCCAAAACATATCCTGGAGCTGATATAAACTCTGATCATACCTCCTCTTGTAGCCCAATTACGAATAAGACTAAAAACCATAATCCAGAAACAGAATAACAAAAGATTAGATATGGATCAACTTAGAAATCCTGAGATAAAAGCCAAGCTTACAAATAGCATTAATAGTAATGTTGCTTTAACAACCAACACTGATGATATTGAAAGAGACTGGATCAACTTAAGGGACGCTATATGCAACGGTGCAAAAGAAGTAATTGGTGACTCCGAGCGGAAGAAGAAGAACGAGTGGATGACAGATGAAATATTACACCTTATGGACAGAAGGAGGGAAAATAAGAATAATCCCGAACAATATAAAGAACTGGATAGAACTGTCAGCAGAAAGATAAAAGAATCCAAAGAGAAATGGTTGCAAGAAAAATGTCAAGAGATAGAAGAGCTAGAACGAAGACACGATAGTTTTAACATGCATAAAAAAATCAAGGAGTTTACTTATACTTACAAGAAAAAACAGTTTGGTGGGTTAATAGACGAGAACAATAAACTTATTGTAGATAAAGAAGAACAGTTACAGACTTGGGCAATCTACATAAAAGATTTGTTTACGGATTATCGTAATATTTCTACGAACACTCTTGATTTGAATGGACCAAAAATATTGAAAAGTGAGGTGATAAAAGCTATAGATCAAACGAAAGATGGGAAAGCAACAGGATGCGATGAAATACCAGTCGAATTCTCAAAAGTTTTTAACGAGAACAACCTGAATGTAGTATTGGAACTGTTTAATAAGATATACGATACTGGTCAAATTCCATCGGACTGGTTGAAATCTACATTTGTGCCCCTTCCCAAGAAATATAATTCTAAGACGTGTAGTGAATATCGCCCTATAAGTTTAATGAGCCACACCCTTAAAGTATTTTTGCGTATTATCCATTCCAGAATACGAGCAAAATTAGAACACAGCATAAGTAAAACACAGTTCGGTTTTAGATGCGGTTTTGGAACTCGAGAACCCCTCTTTGCAATACAAGTTTTGATTCAAAAATGCCTGGATCAACAGAAAGATGTTTACGTCTGTTTTATCGACTATGAGAAAGCATTCGATACTATCAAACATGACAAACTCATAGAACTATTACGTCTTTCAGGACTTGACACTAAGGACATCCAGATTATAAAAAATCTATATTGGAATCAAACAGCCCACATGAAGAATGGACATATGGTGAGTGAAAACATAACCATAGGGGTAAGACAGGGCTGTATTGTTTCGCCACTGCTTTTCAACCTGTACACGGAACAAATATTTCTAGAGGCACTAGAAGAGTACAATGAGGGCAACAAGATTAATGGCGTACCAATAAGTAATTTTCGATATGCAGATGATACTATTATACTGGCCGATAACATCGAAAATTTACAGATGATGCTACATAGAGTTAATACAACTGGCAGCCGATTTGGACTGAAGATCAGTAGAAAGAAAATTAAATTTATGGTGATCAGTAAAAAAAAATTTCAACATATCGACCTGCATATTGAAGACGAACGTATTGAAAGAATACACCGATTTAAATATCTGGGATATACAGTAAATGAAAAGTGGGACCCAGAAGTAGAAATTAAGATCCGAATTGAAATAGCAAGATCCAAATTCATCAAAATGAGAAAGCTCTTAAGCAACCGCAACCTAAGCATTAACCTCCGATGGCGCGCCACGAAATGCTACGTACTCTCTACGCTACTTTACGGCGTAGAAGGGTGGACGTTAACAGCAGCAACTATAAAGAAGTTAGCGGCTCTAGAAATGTGGCTGTATCGACGCATACTGAGAATACCTTGGACAGACAGAGTGACCAACACAGAGGTATTAAGACGAATGGGTAAAGAAGTGGAATTGTTAACAACTGTTAAAAGGAGGAAAGCGTCATACCTGGGCCATGTGTTCCGTAATGATAAGTACAGTCTGCTACAGCTTATCGTGGAAGGCAAGATTGAAGGTAGAAGAGGTTTGGGCAGAAAGAAGAAATCCTGGCTGAGAAACTTGAGAGAATGGTTTCAAATACCAGAAGCTGCGAACATAATTCATGCGGCACAAAACAGAGAAACCTATCGTATGATGGTCGCCAACCTTCGGTAGAAGACGGCACATAAAGAAGAAGAGTTAAATAAAGGAATAAAGTTTATAAAAACGCGTACCAATATCACTGCTATCATACACTCGCACAACGGTGCGTCACTTAAGCAAGTTTCACATGCGGTAGTTTCTCGTATGAGTTTGTTCTGTCTTTAGACGATATAGGTGTACACGTTACTATTTCTTTTAATTAGTTTATTTATTTATAATTTAATTTTAATGAGAGAGAGAGAGAGAGAGAGAGAGAGAGAGAGAGAGAGAGAGAGAGAGAGAGAGAGAGTAAATAACACGGATATTAAGAAAACTTCTGGATAATATCACCTGCGATATAATTGAATATACAGAGAAAAAAACTAGTCATGTTATGAATATTTCAGAAGAGCCGATTCAGAACAGTGGATAAACAAAATTACAGAATTGAGTCTAATAGAAAGAAAAGAAAAGAAAGACTTCGAGCATCGTTTAGAGATGAAATAGGCGAGAAAATGTAAAAAATAAGCGTACAACATAAATATTGACAGGATAGAAAGAACTGGGAAGAACGGTTGGGGAAGGAATACAGCGAAAACTGTAGAAATCCTTATAATAATATAATCCTTATAGTAATAAATTGCCATGTTGTATTGGAGCACCGTATTGGCAGGGAAAGTTTTGTGGCATGCTTCTGACTCATACGTCAATACAAGTGAAACCAAAGCCTGATAAACATTGTTAAAAGTTTTTTTATTAGGTTTCTACTAAGCAAGATTAGAGTATTGCTTTGATCCTATTTCTTCATTTTCCTTTTTTTGTTCTGCATTCATTATTGTTACTCCGTAATCACACCGCTTTCGGTTTCGGTATTTTCTCTTGTGCTTCATTATATTCATGCATTGTGTTTTTTCTATGTGTATGCACGGCTGCATTTCCTTGTTCAATATTTTATAGCATTAAAAAAACAAATTTTAAATCAGGTTAGGGTGAAACAGAAACCCAATTTGACAACTTTCGTCTATGAGAAGACCTCAATAATTTGACTGCCGATTTTAACGACCGCTTGTTTGTCCCTGTATACCGCTTTTACGGCTACTGCAGCCTTTTTTTCTATATGGTCCTTAACTTCTGCAGAACAGAGTCGAATTTTTTGTGAGATCTATAAAAGCAGCATGGAGTTTCATTAATTTTGTTATATATTCTCTTAAATTCTTCAATGGAAAGATATTGTCAACGCAGGATCGTCCTGGTCAAAATCCATTTTACTTGTCTATCTTCGGGTCTTCTCTTTAGATACATTACAGCTATTTGACAATAAATATTAACATAACTAAATTAAGTGTATGTTAGTTAGTCTAACAGCTAACGTATATTATATGACTTCAATAATTAGATTAAAAGATTCTGTCATTTTTATATTACACATTCCATAGGATTTGATTTCATTTATCCGAATAATACCTGACATTATCGCATTAGAACACGAAACCGTTAAAGATTATAGTAACAGGTGAAATATATGATAATCTTATCCATTTTTATGGGTATTATAGGTAGACAGGTTCTCCCAACCCTGTTTATAGTATGGCTGGGTATAAAAAAGACGCGACGAGAAATTTTTATAGATGCCAACTGTATCGATTTTAAAACCAATAAAGGAATTTATTGGCCGTGGCAGTGAATTTTCTGTAAAAATATATTTAACAACGTCTGTACACTTATATTGGAACCGTATTTCTCCCGATCCGATCGGGTCCGATGTAAGCCAATTTCTCGATCCGACGTCGGCCGACGCGACGTGAGTGCTTATACTCGCTGACGTTAGAATACAACGTTCTTAAAAGAAGTAGAAAAAAACGTACATGGATACATAGATTTAATGAAGACAGATCTTTAGAAGAATTTAATAAAACTTTCCAAACTTTACGTAACTATCCTGATAAATTCAACGAGTACCACCGCATGGGTATAGAAATCCAACTTCAGAGAATACATCAGCCCCGAAGAAAAACTTATGAGTACACCTATATTGCAACTGTATTTCTCAACCCGATCAATCAAAATTTCTCTGTCCATTTCTGCCATTTAGCTCTCGTCGGAACAAAAAATCGGAATGAAAACAAACAAGTTTGATAGGAAAAGCTCCTCAGTCCGACGTCGGCCGATATCGGTCGTTATTTGATCGGGGTTCCCACTGCAGTATCGGCACTATGCATCGTACCTTGAGTTTGTTTTCAAGCCGACCTCGGCCGACGTCACCCGATGTCGGATCGGGAGATACGTTTCCAATGTAAGTGTACACTAAGAAATATCTACTGGAATCTTTGGTATCATCATAAAAAAATATATCAAAGACATTTTTATTTAACAGATTTTTTTAAATAAACCAAGAACTGTAAAACAAGAAGCAAAAATGGATGACAGAAGAAATACTATTACTAATGGAAGAACGACGAAGACACAAGAATAACCAAGATGGCAGCAATATGTATGAAAACATTAACAGGCAAATAAAAGCAAAAATAAGAATAGCAAAAAATGAATGGCTTAAGCAACAATGTATCGATCTAGACCATTTACAAAGACAACACGACGACCGTAATTTACATAAAAAGCTTAAGGAGACTGCTGGAATATACAGAAAACGAAGACCAACTACCATAGTTAATCAGGATAACCAGATAGTGCTGGGTGAAAAGGAGAAAATTGATATATGGGAAAATTATATCCAGGAGCTCTTCCATGACGAAAGACCCATGAGTGAAGTTTATACAGACGACCAGCTGACTGGCCCTTCAATCACCAAAGAGGAGATAGAAAAAGCAATATTAAATTCAAAAAACAATAAGGCACCTGGACCAGATGAGATCCCGTCAGAAATACTCAAATTACTAGATGAAAGGGGAATTTCAGCACTACACAAAATATTTAATTTAATTTATGAAACTGGCTGCTATCCTCAACAGTGGTTACGCTCTACCTTTATTCCCCTGCCCAAGAAAGTCAATGCAAAAAGATGTGAGGATCACAGACTCATTAGCCTGATGAGTCACACTTTAAAGATATTCTTAAAAATACTACATCAAAGATTATACAAAAAATGTGAATGGGACATCAGTGATTCACAGTTCGGGTTTAGGCAAGGTTTAGGAACACGAGAAGCAATAGTAGCAACACAGGTACTGGTCCAAAATTGTTACGATCAGAGGAAGGATGTGTTCCTATGCTTTTTAGATTACAAAAAAGCGTTTGATCGTGTCCAACACCACAAGTTAATGCAGATTCTAAAGAAAGTTGATATAGACCAAAAAGACATAAGATGCATTGAAAACTTGTACTGGCATCAAACGGCACAGCTAAAAATAGACAATTCTATATCTAAGCCCATACATATAAGAAGAGGCGTTCGACAGGGATGTGTGCTTTCCCCTCTTTTATTTAACATTTATTCAGAAGCCATATTTCAAGAGTCTTTGGAGGATGCAGAGATGGGAATCAAGGTGAATGGAGTATTGATCAACAACATAAGATATGCTGATGATGGTGTCTTAATTTGTGACAACATAGTCGATCTTCAACAACTTGTCACTATAATCGGAGAATACAGTGAGCGAATGGGACTAGAGATTAATACCAAAAAGACCAAATTCATGATCATCTCCAGAAACTTGGATGCATTTGAAAACTCCACCATAACACTGAATAGTAAATCCATAGAAAGAGTGAGTAAATTTAAATACCTGGGATCGTGGCTTTTTGAAGACTGGGCATCGGACAGGGAAGTAAAATGTCGCATTGAGCAAGCTCGACAAGCTTTCGTAAAATTCAAGAAGGTACTGACTTGTTCTGAGTTCGATCTTCAACTGAGACTAAGGTTTACTAAGTGCTACGTATGGTCAGTGCTGCTATATGGCGTAGAGGGCTGGACACTCAAAACGAGGGATATAAACAGATTGGAAGCTTTCGAAATGTGGCTTTATCGCCGTATCCTAAAAATACCATGGACAGCGAAAATCACAAATATAGATGTCCTTAAAAGAATAAACCAAGAACGCCAACTTTTCGAAACCATCAAGAAAAGGAAAACGGCGTATCTAGGTCACATCATGCGAAATGAAAAATACCAGTTCCTCCAACTTATAATCGAGGGTAAAATTGAAGGCAAGAGAGGAATGGGACGCAAGAAAATGTCCTGGCTCCGAAACATAAGGCAATGGGCAGGGATTAACGACATACAATCTCTGATACATATTGCAAGAAATAGAGAGTTAATGGAAAATGTGATCGCTAACATCCATTAGTGGATTTGCATCTGAAGAAGAAGAAGAAGAACTGTAAAATATTCACGTGCATGCTAAAGCGCTAACATTAAAATTACCAACTGCTTAGAAGTCAACTGCTCAGAAAATAGTAGGTTTCTAAATAAACCCAAAACTTATGGCAATAATAACTTTTTTTATTAATCAAAAGACTGATATTTTTTGTACACACTTATGACAAGTCGAAAGAAAATGTAAAAAAGTATTTTTGAAGTGTGTATATTTTAGGCAATTCCTAGCTGAGCGCTTTCGGCTTTACAAAGCCATTATCAGAGCTATGCTACAATAAAATGTTCTTATAAGTACTAATTGGTAAAGATTATAATTTTTTAACTTACGTCAATTTTTTAAATACCACTACAAAGGAGAGATCTCATTTCCTTATATTTCAGAATTATGATTTTTTCAGTTGTTGAAATTCTTAAAACATATAAAAAACATATAAAAAGCCGACACTGTACTTCACAAACACGTTAAAAAAATTGAAAAAATTTTTTGTCATGGTACGGGTGTAAGAACCCGACCATTGATTGATGTGAGGAGGTAGACAGAATAGAACTAATGAAATCAAATGTCGGTCCTTTTAAACGATTTTTCAAAAGTGACAGTTGACAAATGTCATATATAGGAAATAGAGATTGTTTTTTAATTTCTTACAAAATTATTTAATAGTTTGGAATTACTAATAGTCATCAAAGACTTTCTAAAAATTAAGTTTTTAAATTAAATTTTATGTGTTCATCACATCATACAGAATGACATTAGTTTGTAAATTCTCTCAAGTCATTGCTCAAGGTCAATGTATGTTCAATCTTGAGGTCAATGTATGTTCAAGATTGAACATGCATTGACCTTGAGCAATGACTTGAGTGAATTTACAAACTAATTTCATTCGGTATGATGTGATAAACACATAAAATTTAATTTAAAAATTTAATTTTTAGAAAGTCTTTGATGACTATTAGTAATTCCAAACTATTAAATAATTTTGTAAGAAATTAAAAAACAATCTCTATTTCCTATATATATATATATATATATATATATATATATATATATATATATATATATATATATATACATATATATACATATATATACATATATATATATATATATATATATATATATATATATATATGACATTTGTCAACTGTCACTTTTAAAAAATCGTTTAAAAGGACCGACATTTGATTTCATTAGTTCTATTCTGTCTACCTGCTCACATCAATCAATGGTCGGGTTCTTACACCCGTACCATGACAAAAAATTTTTTCAATTTTTTTAACGTGTTTGTGAAGTCCAGTGTCGGCTTTTTATATGTTTTTTATATGTTTTAAGAATTTCAACAACTAAAAAAATCATAATTCTGAAATATAAGGAAATGAGATCTCTCCTTGTAGTGGTATTTAAAAAATTGACGTAAGTTAAAAAATTATAATCTTTACCAATTAGTACTTATAAGAACATTTTATTGTAGCATAGCTCTGATGATGGCTTTGTAAAGCCGAAAGCGCTCAGCTAGGAATTGCCTAAAATATACACACTTCAAAAATACTTTTTTACATTTTCTTTCAACTTTTTTTATTGCATGTTTACAATCTACTCTATACACAAATTAATAAGTAAATAGTCTGTAAGTAAATTAACGTGAGCTAGGTACCGTCCAGTAACGATTCTTTAAGTATTATTGCGGTAGGTTTTTTTATTCATACTCTCTTCAATCTTCTTTCGGCAAGTGGTTGGGTAAATAAACTAGTTCAGTTCGTTGTTGTGATCAGTGGTGCGATTTTTATATTTTATTGAGTGATTCTTTATTATGTCATTGTGAAGTGTTTGGTTAGATATATACCATGGAGCTTTACTTGTCATACGGAGTATTTTGGATTGGAATGTTTGAAGCATCTTCGTATTTGAAGGTTTACTACAGCCCCATAATTCTAGTCCATATGCCCAAACTGGTATCAGCATACTTTTGTACAGAAGCAATTTATTTTCAAGAGATAACTGAGACCTTTTGTTAAATAGCCAGTTCATATTTTTTAGTTTAAGATCTAGTTGATTCAGTTTAGTTTTAATGTGAGTTGTCCATGTAAGTTTTTTATCCAGATGCAATCTCAAGTATTTGACAACTGGTTTTATAGGAATGGGAGTATTATTAATATAAACTTGTGAACATGTAGATTTTCTTGTTGTAAAAGTAATTTGTACTTATTTGCTAGCATTAACACTGATCTTCCATCGCTTAAGTCAGTTTTGTAATTGGACTAAATGATGTTGTACTTATTGTGATGCTACATTAGAGTCAATATCCACTGCCAATATTTCCGTATCATCGGCAAAAGTAGCTAAGACGGTATCATTGCTGGTTGGAACGTCTGCTGTAAATATCAAATACAGAAATGGGCCCAAAAAGCTACCCTGAGGTACGACAGATTGTATGTTATGGTAATATGAGTAGCTGTCTCCAATTTTGACTTGGAAGTAACGGTCAGTAAGATACGATTGTAGTATAAAGTATAGTTGGTCTGGTAGGTGTAATTTCAGCTTGTAGAGGAGACCTTTATGCGATACTCTATCAAATGTCTGTTGTATATATAGAAACACTCCAGTGCAAAACTTTTTTCTTCGAGAGTTGCTTGAATTACAATTTACTATTCTGTGGCATTGTTGGATGGTTGAGTGTTCACATCTAAATCCGAATTGGTGTTGTGGTATAATTTCGTTTATGGGAACAACTTGCTAGATATTACGTAATACTTTCGAAATTATTGTGAGTAGGCTTATAGGGCGATATGAATTTGCTTGCGTTGTGGAGTTACCAGATTTCAGAACCATAGGAACTTGAGCAAATTTCCATTGTAATACTGAGTATGCTATTGTATATTATTGTTAATAATACCACTGCTTTTCTTGGTAGCTTCTGAAGTAATTCCCTGTTATCAAATAATAGCCAGGAGCTTTCTTAAGAGCTTTAACATTTTTATTTGTTGTCGAACCTCTGTCGGAGTAAATGTTGTCAGAGGAAGTGATAAGTGGTATGGAGTTTCGAGGTACGTTCTTATATCATAATATTTAGATACCGTTATTACTATCTGGAGCTGCGAATACAATTGCAAGACTGTTGTTTTTCTGCGTTTGTGCGGGTCCAGGTTATATCTGTTTTTCTTAAACGTGAATTTGTTACTGTGTCTTTAATTTTTTTTTGTAGCTTTCCATATAGAGTGGTCTTCATGTGAGAGGTTCGAAATTTTTTTTAATAAACATATTGAGAACAAAAGACAATATTCATTCAGTTCCCAGTCGAATAAATCGACCATTTTATTTAACTCTGTATTTTATTTTAAAATCCATAACCATATCCCAACAGTGACCAAAAAATATTTTTTAATATTTTTTTCGATGTTGTCAAAAATAAAGCTACTTTAGTTTTGAGCAAAATTCATATTTTTTGACCTTTGAATTAAAGTATTATTGTAAAAATAATACCCCAATCAACCATGGGAGCTTATCGTCTATACCTTGCCTAGCTCAGTATCTCAAGGGTGAGTTCGTCTTGTCTTAAAATAGGGATTGAACCTGAGTTTTTAGCTGATAGCAAATGAAACAAATCTTAACCAAACATATTTATTAAAAAGAATAAAAACAATAATTAATCTTGCCAAAGCTTAACAAGTAATAAGTGATACCTATTGCTTCGATGGGCAGCGTGTGTGTTCTAGATGTAAGGTCCTCCAATGGTCAATCAATTTTCATAATTTGATAAGAATTTAGGTTAGGTCCTCCACTTCTTCTTTAAGTTCCATCTTCTATCGAAGGTTGGAAATCATCATGGCTATGCGGACTCTGTTGACTGCCGCTCTAAAAAGTTCTGCACTACTGCATTCAAACCATTCCCTTAAGTTCTTAAGCCAGGATATTCTTCGTCTTCCCACATTTCGCTTTCCTCGGATTTTGCCCTGCATAATAAGTTGTAATAATGCGTATTTTTGCCCTCTCATCACATGTCCCAAGTACTCAAGTTTTCGTCTTTTAATAGTTAATATTATTTCCGCCTCATTTCCTATCCTTCTAGTTACTTCCATGTTTGACATTCTTTGAATCCATGATATTCGTAGGATTCTTCTGTAACACCAAAATTCAAAGGCGGCCAACTTATTTAGATGAACTTGTTTTAGTGTCCAAGCTTCCAGACCATAAAGAAGAGTAGAGAACACGTAACATCGAAGCATTCTCAAGCGTAGTTCTATCCTTATATCTCGACAACAAAGAAACTTTTTAAGTTTAATAAATGATGTACGTGCTATTTCAATACGTGTCTTAATTTCTTTGGTTTGGTCTACATCTGATGTTATCCATGTTCCTAAGTATTTATAGTTATTAACACTCTCAATTGCAGTATCTTCAATAGTCAATTGGATATTTGCATGTGCAGATTTAGTCATGATCATGCATTTAGTTTTCTTTAAATTTATCTTCAGTCCGTACTCATGACAGCGTTCATTAAGGCGTTGAATTACGTTCTGTAAATCATTGTTGTTATCCGTAATTATTACTGTATCGTCTGCAAAACGTAAGTTATTCAATACTTCTCCATTGATAGATATACCTTCTATTGAGTCTGAGAGCGCTTCTTGAAATACTGCTTCACTGTAGACATTGAAAAGTAGTGGGGACAGCACGCAACCCTGGCGGACTCCTCTCTGTATTTTGATATTTTCGGTGTACTGGCTGTCAACTCTTACCTTGGCAGTTTGATTCCAATATAAATTAGATATAATTTTCAGATCACGACTGTCAATATTTTTGCTTTTTAATATATCTACAAGCTTTTTATGTTGAACTTTATCAAATGCCTTTTCAAAGTCTACAAAACATAAGTACATATCCTGATTCATGTCCATGCATCTCTGAGCCAGCACATTCAAGCCGAACAAAGCATCTCTTGTACTCATACCATTTCTAAAGCCAAATTGTGTGTCACTAATCTCATATTCAAGAGTTTTAACAATTCTGCTGTGAATTATTTTCAAAAATGTTTTAAGTGTGTGACTCATTAAAGCTATTGTTCTGTGGTCTGAGCAAGTTGTTGAACTTGGTTTTTTGGGAATTGCTACAAAGGTTGATTGCAGCCATTGTCTGGGGATTGTGGCAGTCTGATATATTAGATTAAAGAGTTCAACCATTACATCAATAACATCTTCATCGATGAGTTTTAATAATTCGATGGGCACCTCATCTGGTCCAGTAGCTTTACCCTCTTTTGTGTTTTTGATGGCATAGATGACTTCTTCTCTTAATATTGGTGGTCCAGTATCCTCGGTGATTTCTAATGACAGTTCTTCTCTTTCATCATTAAATAGTTGTTGAATGTAATTGGTCCAGTGACATAATCTCTCCTTCATATCAGTAATAATATCCCCTTTATCATTTTTAAGGATATTCGTTTTTGTGCGCTTTCTAGAACCTGTCATTTCTTTGATTTTTTTGTGTAAATTAAAGCTATCGTACTTTTTATCCAGATCTTCTATTTCCTTGCATCTATCGGAGAGCCACCTCTCTTTTGCCTCTCGAATTTTCTTTCTGATGTTTCTCTGAATTTCTTTGTATTTATTCAGGTCTTTTGCTTTATGTTTTCTTCGTTCTTCCATGAGTTCAAGAATTTCTACTGTCATCCAAGGTTTTGTTTTTTCTTTAAGTGGTTTGAGGGTTTCTTTTCCAACTGACACAAGGGCATGTTGAATTTTTTCCCATTTTTGGTCAATAGTTAGAGTTTCTGCATTATCTTCTTTGACTTTCCTTAAGCTCTCGTTTATTTTAAATTTGGTTTCCACATATGTGTTGTCTTGTTTGAGACGTCTTGTATCTATGATTTTCTTGGTGCTAGTGCTGTTGATCTTTTTTAGTTTCACTCTCATCGACAAAACAACCGGGTTGTGGTCGGAGGATATGTCCGCTCCTGGATAAGTTTTAGATGATATTATAGAATTTCTATATCTTCTGTTGACGATAATATAATCTATTTGATTTCTGACTATTTTGTTGTTATTGTCAGCTGGTGACCTCCATGTATATAGTCTACGTTTAGGAAGTTTGAACAAGGTATTTGTAATTATGAGTTCCTCATTGACACAGAAATCGACAAGCCTATCGCCACGTTCATTCCTTTCCCCGAGTCCATATCGCCCCACGCAATTCTCCACTTCTCCTTGGCCAACTTTAGCGTTCAAATCGCCCATTATAATATTTATATCTTGTCTTTTAGTTAGTCTTAAGACATTGTCGATTTGTTCATAGAACGCCTCTATGGTCCTCCACTGGTCAATAAATTTTCATGATTTGATTAGAATTTAGGTAAGGTCCTCCAATAGTCTTGAATAAAATTATCAATAAAGCCGCCAATATACCCAATAAACCCAAGAGAATTTGTAGACCATAAAATGAGTCTTATAATAATTTTTGCCTTCTTTTATAAATTGCAAAAGCAGGCAAAAAATTATATTCCCACTACATTAGAAAATTTAACTGATAGAAAGTAGTAGGACTACTTGAAGTTAGCACAGATGTCATAGGATGTTGCTTGTCTGTCAACACAGAACAGAATATTTAGTCTGCCGGACAGAAAGAGAGAGGACGAGTATTTATTCTACGGGACAGAAAGAGAGAAAAGAATGACAGGGGAAGAAATGAAAACAGAGAGAGAAAGAGAGGGCACCAACTACTTTTTAAATAAAAAATAGTAAAAACTAAAGTGGAAATAAAGAAATTAGTAAAATAATAAAGAAATTAAAATGAAATAATTATTTAAATATAAATTAATATAGATGTGACGTTTATAACGTTACAAACTGATAATTTTTTATATTTCAGATTGCATTTTAAGTTCTACACCATGCAGAACTTTTGATGATAATTAAAAATAAAATAATGTTCCATTATGTTCCAACTAAAAATAGAAATTATTGAGACATACCGTATAAAACAACCGAGGCATGAACTTCCTGACTCGTAATTCGTAGTGTAGGAGAAGGACTAAGTGAAGATAATGCATTTTTTTATTTAAAACGACGAGATAAAAACGTTATCACTATTGTTCACCCTTTGTAGGAAGTCGGAAATATATTATCCCACTAACGAAGCGTCATAACGCTAATCATCTCGTCTGGAAACATGGTCCAGTGATCTAAATATCAACTCGATGATACTCCACGTTCTAATTATGCATTCAGGTTGAAGAATAAACGTATTCAGTGTTCTAAAGTAGGCGGTATCTGACCAAATAGAACAACCGCATTACGATGACTCACAGAATTCGTTTTTCTCTGACACAATCTTTCTAGTTAGTTCATTTGACTGATAAAAATAATTAGATCATTTAGTGGCGGCGGTCAACAAAGATCGTTTATATGTTTTTGTATTCGTAGAACACAGTTTTTTATAGAAAATATTTGAATTGTATATTTAACTCATGAGCAGATGTGACCGCGAAAACAAATTTAACTATAATTTCCGCGGGTACTACAATTAATCCTAAAGCTATGATTAATATTATTAGAAGAATTAATTTCAAACTCACCTCATCAACATCCAAGAAGATTACTTATCTCTCATTAAAGATTACATGTTCAACACTTATTTCATCTTCCAAAATCAAGTTTACATACAGGCAAATGGTGTCCCAATGGGATCCCTACTCTCTCCAGCAATTGCCAATATCTTTAAGGAAGACGATATGTTGATGATACATTTGACATTTGGCCCCACAGCAGGGATACTTTGGAATCCTATCAAACCCATCTGAATGGTATAAATCCTAGTATCCAATTCACTATTCTTCTTCTTCTTGTAGTGCCTATCCGTTTCGGATGTTGGCGACCATCATAGCAATCTGCACTTTACACACTGCTGCTCTAAAAAGATTTGTGGTTGTTGTATTGAACCACGTTCGTAGATTTTTCAGCCAGGAAATCCTTCGCCTTCCTGGTCCCCGTTTTCCTTCTACTTTTCCCTGCAAGATTAGTTGCAGCAGTCCATATCTTTCGCTGTTCCTCATGATGTGACCGAGGTATTCGATTTTAGCTGTTTTTATTGTGGTTAACAGCTCTTTTTCTTTTTTCATTCTCAACAGAACACCCTCATTAGTAACGTGGTCGGTGTACGATATCTTCAGGATGCGACGATAAAGCCACATTTCAAAAGCCTCAATTTTCTTGCAGGTGGCGTCTGTGAGAGTCCATGACTCAACTCCGTACAACAGTATAGGAAAGATATAACATCGTAGTAACCTGATTTTTATGGGCATTGATAAATCATGACATTTGAATAACTTGGCCATTTTTTGAAATGCAGATCTTTTTGAATCATTTTGAAATGCAAATTCACTATGGATACGGAAATCGATTCATCGCTACAGTTTCTCGACGTTCTCACTAAGATAATTCACCTCCAAGGTTTGCATTGCTATGTTTACCGAAAACCAACCCATTCAAAAATTAATTAAATAATTAATACCCTTGCTTCCATATCAATACGTTTTTGCGATGATTCAAGTATATCCGCTGAGCTCTCTTCTTTAAAATACACCCTCATGCAAAATAATTACCGCAAAAAACACCATCAGGAGCATTCACAGCATCAATCACCCAGTCAGGTCGTCATCATAAGAAAGCTTTTCTTCCTTATACTAAAGGTGTCACTGACAAAATCGCCAAAATTCTCAAATAAAGGGGAATAAAGACAATATTTACTCCCTAAACTTTCAACTCTTGTCCGATTCGTCAAAGACAACATTCCAAATGTACAACACGTAGTTTATGAAATTCCGTGTGTAAACTGCCCACGATTTTACATAGGGCAAACCAATCGTAGAATTCAAAATAGGATTTATGAACATTCGATTTCCATCACCGAATCAAGCCTCCATCGATTTTATAAATGGACTTTAGTGCGTCCCAAGCACCAGTAGGAAAGTGACTGGTAAACCGTGTACAAGTGAAGTGATCTAGGGTCTCAGGAGACTAAGAGAGGAAGTCAAAATCTCGGGGTATTAGTTTCCATATTAATTAATATGGCATTTTTATTAATATTTATTAAAAACATTACCCTTGTGGTTTTTTATTTATTTTCAACAATAAAAAATTCACTAAATTGTGGCTATTCAGTCACTTACATCAGCATACGTTGATTTTTTCATAATTACCTTAAAATCAGAGGTAGCTCAGTGACCTCAAAATCATTGTAAATTAATGTCAAATGTATTTTGTAATATTGTAAAGCTTTTTTCCGTTTTTGGATTTTAAAATTGGTCGAGGGTAAGTTATCCAACCAGAAAATTTGTTAAATCATCATTAGATTTTTTAATTCTGAAAAATCTCATTACGAAATCGCGAATGTGTTGCAATTGTCACGCTGTAGTGTAAGAAATATAGTCAGTAGATAGAAAACTACAGGTCCGGTCGTTACAAAATCTAGAAATGTACAAAAAAGTAAAATAACCGAAGCAAATCGAAGAGCATTAAGACGCATTATAGTAACAAAATCGCCGTGCAACTTATATGAAGTTAAGCGTTTTGTGGAATGATCTTATTGGAAGACACGTTTCTGCAAATAGATCAACTATAGATCAACATGTCCCGAGAGGCCCACAAATTAGAATTTGATACTTGTTGCAAAAACAACAAGTTATATTAAAATTAATTTATTTTTCGTTTTTCACAAATATTGGCATGAATCTTATGTGACAGACTGTACTTCTTGCCTCAAAATATTTGTGACATAAATACCTTATAGGGCCTTGGGTTAAATCGATGCCGGCTTCTCGACCCTAGATAAGATTTGGTTCAAGCCAAAAACTATTGCAGATGTGATTTGTGTCTCAAGTTGATTGCGCGATGTGCAGCTGTTTGCCGTACTGGGAACCTATGCGACCTTACTCTTAAAAATTCCGTGAAATGTGCCTTAGTTTCCACTATATTCGCGTTCCCAAAAACGCCGGTATAACAATGAACAATGTGTTAAAGCAAACTCTTTAATTAGTAATAGTTGTTTTATACATATTCTCTAGTTATTAAATGTGTACCTTTGTATTACGCTTTATTTTTCTGTAAGTATAACCCTATCAAACCAAACACATAAGGAATCATCGCCGTGAAGTCTGCTTACATATATCGAAGGAAACTCTGCAACAGTCCATGGTCCTAAAATATTTGGTATTGTACCCACTGGGGAAAGGAATTTAATTTCACCAACAATTGGTGGGAATTAAGCAAAGTTCCATCAGTACTCATAAAGTAAATTATATAGTTAAAAAATCGGTACAAATTGTTTTTGAACAATTTTATTTTGTTTCAGGCTGAAAATCCACATTTAAAATTGCAACAAAAGAAAAATAGGATAAAATGGTCAAAAGAGCATAAAGATTGCACACAGTCACGATGGAATGCAATACAATGGAGCGATGAGTCCAGATTTTACGTATGTGTAAAGTCGCGTTATTCGCATGAAAAATGAAGCTTTCCATCCCGAATTTCGAGGGAAAAGTCAAATTTCCTGCGCCTGTCATGATGTCATAAGCATGCCATCTAAAGATGTGAGAAAGTTGCACTTTATCGATGTGATTTTAAATATCTCTTGTAAAAGAGAAGAATATCTTTTACCGATTATGGAACAAAGTTTAACATCAGCGGTACATTTTGTCACTCAGTAGGAAAATTTCACATTTTTTTTATGTCATATTCTATGCATTTTTTTAATTTGTTAATTAGTTTAATTAATTATTGTTTTCATAAAATTAAAAAATATTTTCTACTTTTATGAAAATTCAAAAATGTCATTTGATGTATTATATATTTTAAAGGTTTTGCTGTTAGTGTTTCCTAAAATTTAATTTTCTTTTTAATATAAATTTGGGCCAACTGATATCGGTAGTGGCTTGCTTGTATACATTAAATATTATATTGTGTCAACAATTCATTGGTACAAGCGATAGTAAATAATATTGCAGTTGATGTCGTTCTTCTATTTACATAACACAATTAAAGCAGTCAATACAATATTATTAAACAAACACTGAATAAGTAGGTGTCGCATTTAACGTCGCGAGGACAACCTGTATTGACAATGATGTCACTTACACATTCTCTTCATTCAACTGGTGTTAACTAAGCCGAATCCTTAAAAGGACACGTCGAAGGTTGTCAAAAAGTCGTTTGTTTGCGCATAAATATAGATTTGTACTGGATGGCTCACTAAAAAAGGATCCTACACTGAAAATATAAAAATACAAATAGTACACACTATTCTTACAAATAAGCCTTGCTAGTAAATTTGTTAATAACAATCGCAAATGCATTAACTTTGACCTTCATAAAAAAATTTCTGTAAAAACTCTGTTGGAACAAAAATTGACCCTGTGTCAATCACACCCTATTTACTTACATAAACCCTATGTCAAAAATTTTAAAGACGAATGATAATTGAGAGAACTCTTATTTGGAAGGTATTTCAATAAATTCTACGTCCAACCTTCACAATTTAAAATATATATTAAAATAAATAGAGAAAAATAGGTTCGTGATTTATTTATTTATTTATTTATTTACGGGATGTCCCCATTTTTACAAAATTTAACAAAAATAAAATAGATATTATTGAATGCTCGAATAAATGATTGAAGATTGCTGACGACAAGTATGGAACCAAATATTGACAGATTACTATCATTACATCAAGCTCAGCCTTCTCATTAAAAATGTTATATTATTATTATATTGTTTTTTATGATATGTATTTAAGTTAAAATTTGATCAATACATGAATACTGTATTTTTGAATAAAACATTTTTTTTTAATTTGTTGTTGCTTGGATTAGTTAAGGGGCCGTCGAATCACATTTGAGGTAGCCTTTGACCCAAAAAAGGTAAAACAATTGTGAATGAAAGTGCGTTACTAATTTTAAGAATGGAAGAGTTTTTTAAGGTGGGCGTTAATTATTTTGATTTTGGAAAAATGGGCGGTAGGCCGAAAAAGGTTGGGAACCACTGCTATACACGAACATATCATGAGACTGAAACACCAAAACATATCATGAGGCAAACACCAGTAGGGTCAAAGGGAAGACCCAAACTTAGACAGATGGAACAAGTGGAACAAAATCTGAAAACACTTAAGATTACTAACTGGAAAAACAAAGCAAGGAATAAAACAGAATGGCGGAAAATTCTAGAACAAGCAAGGACCCAGAATGGGTTGTCGAGCTACTGATGATGATGATGAAGTTTTTGTACATTAGTCTTTAATTTTTTAAATTCCATCCTTAATTTTAATTTATTTATTTAAAAAGACTTTATCATTTCATCACCAAAACTTTAAAAATTGTATTTAGTTATTTATTTATTAGTTATTAGTTGTATTTATTTATTTACTTGATTTAGTACGATAATGGTTTAGATTTTAATTTCTTTCTTCGAACATCTTGTTTTTTTTGCCACAATAAATAAATGATATGATATAAACACATGAAGAAGATGAAATTGGACATTAATGTTCAAAACAGAGCAAAGAACGCATTATAAAGTTGCCTAAACTATTTAGAATACAATATGCACTACTACCTTTTACACTTTTTTATTAATTTTTTTAAGTATTTTTGCAATTAAATTTCAATGTAAAACTATGTAAAATATCGATTGTTTACAAAACTTTAGTTTGAGAACGATTTCCGAAGTGGAAATTGAAACGACAATAAACTTATTTTAAACTTTAATTGTGGCTTCTTCCCATAGTAATTTAAGATAGCACAAGAAAATAGCTCTAGAACTGATTCGCAATCACACAGTTACAATGTAAGCACCGGGGATTTTTATTCGTGCCTTCGTGTGTTGTTAATACCTGACGGAGATACCCACTTTTCATCGACTTTCAAATATAAAAATCAAGATAAAATGGTTAGGTACGCTTTTCAGCAAATAAACTTGGTGTTTTGATGAACGCTTGCGGACACAGTACATCGTAAAAAGTCATAATAAAAAAAGTTTATAAAATAAAAGACGACAGTTGTTTGTACCGCTAATATATTACTGAAATGTAACGACATTCTATGTTAACGTTAGTCTAACATTAAAATATGGCTTGAAGCAGAACAGTAGCTGCATTTAAACTATGCAAAAACCCTTAACCATTAAATAACTAGCGCCCACTATCCCTGCTGCATCCGAATTTAAACTATATGGAAGAATGATCGTGCATCCTACCCAGAAAACAGTCAATAAGAGTCGTAATTTAGTCCTGGAAAATACTGCATCGGACAAATATTGCGAACTACCGAGTTGAGTTCCGAAAACAAGCAGATAAATGCGTGGCTCCGGTTAATCTAGAAGGGCGTGTTGTGTGAGAGCACTATACACTTGGGAATGCACACCCCATAGTTAAAGATAAATCGCACTAAATTCTCTGTCCAAGTTGGACTAAATAAAATACCGATGCTTTCACTAAAACTAAATGAATAAGTATAAAAAGTCCATCAGACCTTTTACACAGCCGCTTAGGTGTAGGCCCCTATGGCAGGTCACATAGAGACCTACCGCGGAACCTGAGAATCGAGACCATGTGCGACAAACATGGACTTGGTGGTCAGACCATGCCCAAGCTAAGAGGACAAAATTTATTTTGCCAAATCAGTGGCTGAGTGACCGAGCACACACAACGTTCGGACAGAGAGTCATCAACTTAGGTGGGTGGTCATCTACTCGAAACACAGATCTTTTTTAGGGACTCAAGTCTCGAAGTCATGCTAGAGTAACTTCAATAAATATAGAGTCAGTAATGTAAATAAGGAGAAAAGCCGATATGTGTGTTAACCCTACAGATAGGTGGCCTAATCACAGTGATGAGAAACATAGAGTGTTCCATTATCCAGGTCACCCAAATAACTTTCAAGATCATAAGCCTCACCATGTAAGTCACACGTTGGTTAGGAGTAGACGAAAAGCCTGGGAGTCGGATAGGTACCACTTCACAGTGAGGTGAGACCGGTTATATCTTCGGACATGTGGATGCCACTGTACAATAGTATACACATATTCCTAGGGGCAGGATTGACCACTATGCATGTGTGTGTGTGTTGATCTAGTAGCTGGCTACGATACGGTAGACGACATACAACTTCTAGGTAAAATATGTAACATTCTAGACACTTACTGAAGTTTGTAAAGTATATGCAGCAAAACAGGAGATTCTGCGTTATGCTCCATTGGAAAAGAGCAGATGGATAAATGAAAAAGAACGCCCTGTCTTAATAAAGCGCACTTGCCGCGCAGATGTTCATAATATACATAAATGACAAATCCATCTAAATGTATGATATGCGAAAAGGGAGCTACAAGTCACATAGAATGGAAAGGTTCTGCAATACACAGAAAAACTTTAATACCTCAGAGTAACGTTCACCAGATTTCTAACATTTAAGCACCATTATCGTAATGTAAGACAAGAAGTCGTCACCAGTAACAACTTATTAAGAAAACTGTCTGGAAATAGTTGGGGTGTTATTTCTGACCGTAACTGGCGAGCGATGCAGAAAGCTGCCTCCTATACAAAGAGACAGGATTCCCAATATTCAAGAGGTATCTCACTACCCAAAAACGCAGGGCAGCTACTGTATATGTTTAAACAAACCTTCAACGACGCTACTTATTACACAGCACAACCGCTCAATGCTAAAAACTGACTGCTTTATATGTCAGTATATCTGTCAAAAATGATCCCAAGAAGAGAGACACTCAGTAAAAGAATAACTACTTAGCAGTAAAAGAATAAGTACTTAGCAATTCAAAAAAGTAAAGTAAATATGTGGAACAATTTATTTTAACCTATCCAACAGCTTACTACCAATACAAAGCGGAGTCAGACAGGGTGACTAGTTAAGCCTACTTCTGGGCTCAGGGAACAAAGAAATACAAATATTGTGTTATGCAGACGACGCCGCATTAATCGTCGAGACAGAAGACGAGCTCCAAAGATTAACACATTATGTTCAATACAACAGCCAAGAAATAGTAGAATCGAAATTGATGGGAAAATAATAAACCAGGAAAAAAGGTTTTGATATTAATCTATTAATGACACAATCTGGAAGAACAAACACCTAAGACAAGACACGAAAACAAGAATCTATAAAGCTGCAATTAGACTTATATTAACATACACGGCAGAGATAAAACCTGACACATCTGAAACTAGACGACTACTAGAAACAGAGATGAAAATCTCAGATGAATATCAGGGAAGAGTCTGTTGGATGGAGAGAGAAGGGAAAACATAAGAAAAGCATGCAATATTGAAGACATAAATGGATGGGTGATAAAACGGAAACAGGAATGGAACGAACATATTAGTAGAATGGCAGAGGATAGGATAGTATGAATAGCACGAGATAAGTCACCAAATGGACGAAGAAGTATTGGCAGACCAAGAAAAAGATGATGCGATAATTTAAACAATTTAGGAGGCTAATATTGAAGAAGAAGAAACAACTCAAGCATAGTCCGTAAACGATTTCAAAACCCAGGTGAATTGTTAAAGCTGGTAAATTTATTGCTTCTATATTTAGTACAAACAAATCTCAATTTATCTGTGACAGAACAGAAATTTATCGAGATTTTGAGAAAGCTACATGGGGGTAGTACGCATAGAACTACTCAAGTATAAGGGTTTTGTTTTAATTAAGAAGCTATCCAAAGTGATAATGCTATTTCATATTTTCCTCGAAATGTAAATATTAAACATTGCCGTAACCCTACAAAGGTTAAATTGAATTTTTGTGGAAGACAAAGTTTCACAGAGAATATTAATTACTTTCCGTTTTTCAATTCACAGTATCGTCAATAAAAACGTTGTGTATCCATAAAACGTACCCACGTATTTTTTAGTCATCGCGTCTTGCAAACGAGTAGGATGTACGATCTAAAAGGAAGAACTCTTTTGATATTCGCAACTGAAAAGCAGTTTGTGGTACAATACAACGGAAATACATTGTATTTAACTACATAAAAGACATTTATAATCTAAGTTTACGATGCCGACGGTCTTAACTATCAAACAAAAGATGTAAAAGTCATATAAGAGTAACGCAGTAGACTACGTATATCAGTCTATAACAAATGAATAATTAAATGCCATGTCCAGCACGAAGTTACATGTTTATGATAAAAACTTAGTTTAAGCATTTCGTCTAATTTCCCAATAATTATTATTTTACCTTATATCAGCCATAATCATTGTAGAAAAAGTTATATACAGGGTGTTTCAAAAAGGTATGTCATAAATTAAATCGCGCATTCCGGGGACAAAAATAAATTAATTGAATCCAACTTACCTTAGTACAAAAGTGTACACAAAAAAAGTTACAGCCCTTTGAAGTTACAAAATGAAAATTGTTTTTTTGCAGTATCTCACTACTTGACATGTTGTAATAAAAATGAACACGTTCCTTTCTTCTTCTGAAAGCATTTTTCATACACAAGACAACAAAATCTAAACGCACAGAAAAATTTTAAGGGGGGTGTGCAGCCTTAAATCCCCCCAAACTTTTGAGTACGTTCATAGAAAATGAATTTTGTGGCATCATTAGTTTAACACATTATTTTTAAAACTTTTTTGCCTCATCACTTTTTCGAAAAACTAGTGTTTTCCTAGTTTACCATAAAATTACAATTAGTTGCTACAGATACAATAATTACAAACAGTTCCATCAATAATAGTCAATTGAAGCTATCATTTATTGTGTGAATAAGATTAATATTAAAAATTTTGATATTACAATGGCCTACACATTTCAGGAAATGGCAGATATGCATTTAACTTTGGGTAAGTTGGATCAGATTAAATTATGATTTCAATAAACTATCGGGAATACTGTAGGTGAATGTCAAGGAAATAGTGTAGCAACCGCAAGGCGTTATGCAGTAAAATACCCCAATCGAAATACACCCGATAGACGATTATTTCTGAGCATTGATCGTCGTTTACGGGAAACAGGTATTGTCTATTCGCTTAGCTAGGGCATATTTTGACAGACTCATTGTAGGAAACCTACAACACAACAATTCCTACTTCTCAGTATAAATAGCTCAAGTATACTACTATTGCAGATCTCTTTCTTTGAAAAAAAAGAAGAATTATTCTAAATAGTGGAAGTGTATACTAAACCCATCAAATTTTCCCTGTACATTTAAAATATAATATTTGAATTGTTACAATTTAAAATATTGTAGTAAATATTTGTATTATTCGCGGTGTTTATTTAATTTAATATTGTTTTATTATCTTTGTTTAATTCTTTTGTTAGTTCTATTCAGTTAATTAGTTAGTTATATTTTAAATTTTATTATTATGGATAGTCAAAGTTTTCCATTTGTTCCATCAGCTAATGCGTTGGTAAGTTTTTCTTAATAAATATGATAAAATGTTTTTTAAAAAGTTTTTTTTAAAGTTAATATTTTTAGATTAGTAAGGATGCTGTTCCTAGATTACAAGGTAATAAAACTGCACAAAGGTTTATTCAAAATACCTACCATTTTTTTTTTACCGAATGAAAACCCTGTTGAGGTAAGTTGATCATTAAAATGTATTTATCGAATTATGTAAATGTTGTAAATACATAAGGAACTTGCCACAGTGTTGTTGTCTATACTGTGAACTTGCTGTGTCTTATTCTTATTTAACCTCACGTTGACTTCTTAATTTTGTAGAATTTATTCCCACTTTTTTATTTTGTACAATAAATGATTTTATTATTTGTTATCAATACATTATACGGTGTAAATAAATAAATATTGATTGTCGGCAAAGTTCTATTTTATTTACTTTTGTTTACATTAATATTGACTAAGAGCACGTATGCTTGGTTGTATAGTATTTTCCAGCCACTTCGAGTCTGTCAAAAAGTTACTAACTTCGAAAAAAAATAATTACTAAAATCACTAGACAGTTCGGACTGGGAATAGCGAACCGGGTATACATTCCAACCGCAAGTTGCTGGCAATAGTGGTCGTCCAATAATGGATGCCACTGATAAAGACATTTTAGAAATCATTGAAGAAGTCCCTGGAACAAGTACAAGGGTAATAGCTGCTCAACTAAATGTTCCTCTTAAACCCTTAAAGACCTCTTAAAGACCAGCTGCTTAAACCCTATCACTTAACAACAGTTCAAGAGTTATTGGTTGAAGATTATCGTAAAAGGATTGCGATTGGTTGTTAATGGAAAACACTCAAAATGTTAATTTTATTAGAAATATTTTGTTTACCGACGAGGCTACCTTCAGTAGAAATAGAATAACAAACCATCATAACGAGCAATTTGGGCCGACGAAAATCCTCACGCCTAAAAACGACTCATCACCAAAGGACTTTCAAAGTTAATGTTTTGGCAGGAATTGTGGATAACTATCTAATAGGCCCAGTATTTCTTCCCAACAATTTAAATGGTGATAATGATTTGCAGTTCTTCTATATCTGCAGGTTTCTACAATATGGCGCTCCACCGCATTACAGTAATGAAGTCCTTTCAGCGGGAATACCTTTACAGGCAGTATCCTAGTAGGTGGATTGGAAGGGGTCGTAACGCACCTATTTCTTGGCCACCCAGAAGTCCCCATGGATTTTTGCTTTTAGAGTTTTATGAAAGAGAAGGTGTATTCTGTAACAATAGAAGACGAACAACAATTGAGGGTTAGAATAATTGAAGCTGCAAATCAATTTCGTCAGAAAAATATGATTTTTTAGCGACTTCGGTTCTCCTTATTAAAACGATACCGAATGTGTATTGAAGAAAATGAGGGTCATTTTGAACATTTATTGTAATATATTTATAGAGGTTATAGACATGTTTTGTACTTGTTAATTCATTCAAGTCATTTATTTGGTTGCACGTAATTTTTAAAGGGTAATGAAAAGGGAAGTAACTCAATAAAAACTGATTTTTGAAAAAAGTGATAAGAGGCAAAAAAATTTTAAAAATAATGTGTTAAACTAATGATGCCACAAAATGCATTTAATTTGAACGTACTCAAAAGTTTAGGGGATTTAGGGCTGCACACCCCCCTTAAAAATTTTTTGTGCGCTTAGATTTTGTTGTTTCTTTTTTATGAAAAATGCTTTCAGAACAAGAAAGTAACGTGCCCATTTTTATTACAAAATGTAAAGTAGTTTAGGAGATAATGCAAAAAACAATTTTTATTTTGTAATTTGAAAGGGCTACACTTTTGTACTCAGGTAAGTTGGATTCAATCAATTTATTTTTGTCCCCGGAATGTCTGATTTAATTTATGACATACCTTTTTGAAACACCCTGTATAAAGAGAAACGTATTCATAATAATAATCAAACACTATAAGGCCTTTAATTAAGCAGGTTTTATCTGTAGATACATTTAAATAAATCAGTGTGTGTTTGGGACATCATTGAGATTTTTATACGCTGGAAGGTTTCTCGATGCTATTATATATGGAATATAACATCGTTTAATTATCCGCCCCAGGTTCGCTGGGTGGCGCGTATCCTAAATGTCCAATTTTCTATGACCGGCGCATAAATCAGGCTGGATCTGACCGACGACATGAGTTATGTTGGTTTTGAAGGCCGCTGTGGTTTGTGGCGTATTCGCATAGACTTGCGACTTAAAACCGCACAAGAACGAGTCTAACTGGATCAAATGACATGATCTCAGTGGTCAATCACCTACAAATAAGATAATCATGCCCTCAAATCGCTCGTGCCTAATATCCAATGTGAACGAGATGTGTGGCACTTAGTGCCGTCCTGTTGAAACTACAAGTCGTTGATGTCAATATCATAATATTCAGGCCAAATAAGTTGGATGGTGGTCTGGCTAACGTCGTTATTACATCCACCTCCTGGATCAGTTGAATGTTGTTCGGGTGCAGACCCAACTCACTATGCAAAATTCGCTAAGTTGTGAAAGGTTGAGTTCTCCGGAGAGAGATAAAATCGACCGTCTTGAATTCTCCTGCACATCTTCACGTGCATCCGCGATGTTTTCGGCTCATCGTGCGTTTCATCGTTAGTTGATTGTTTACTGAATCAGTGAATTCAAATTTATCCACCACAATGCGAATAGTCCCCTAGTAGGACGATTATGGCAGCCGTAAAAGGGGCAAGGCGCGCGGAACGTTGCACAAACCGAACATTATTTTGATAACACAAATTTATCATTTGCCCGTGTTGTACCATATATACATCCTTTTAAACTCGTTGAGTTTTTCTTCTCTCGTCTTCGCAGAATTTGTTAACCCCCCACAATTTACAGCTAAACCCGATTATTTCGAATCAGCCTTTGGAGTGAAAAGAAGAGTGGCATGACCTTTCTTATATCATGTTTGATTGAAAACTTCCAATGGAGACATTTAGAACTGTTTCACTATAAAAAGGGTTTTTCGCATGACAGTAACCGCTAAATTAAAGCAAAAGATTTATTTTTGATAAAAATTAAATCTTAAAACATCAAACTTTATAATTTGTATGATGTGCAGTTTTTTCACCGACGTTCCCATATTTCACAACATAATTAGCATCCCTTGTACGTTTATGAATAAATTTTTACATAAATCGTGAAATTTTGCAAATATCGATTAACTAAATTTAGGTGAAGTATTATGGGTAATGGTATCAAGTAGTGTCAAGGTAGAAGCGGTATGAAAATCTATATTATTACGTACACAGTTCCATATTGAGTGATTCTAATATTTTTGCATTGGTATACCTTCCTTGACACATATTTTAATTTTTGATGATTTTATTATGCATTAAAAAAACTTATTATTATAAATTTTTTATCACAAAACTTGCAATTGTCCTGGTTTATACTAAGCGAATTTAAATCGTTTATTGTGATCTAGATTAATTGTATTTAGTTCATTTGACTTCTGACCTGAAATATTTTACGTTCCTTCCATTTTATATGTCACTGCACTTATTAAAGTAGGATGTTGAGGATTACATATCTTCAATAATGAACATCTTCAAGTATGCGAAAAATATAATAGCGAAGAGCTGTCTAAATGAAAATATTGGGTTGTTTTTTAAACCCATTAAAAAACACTTTTCGATTATCTCACTGAAGGTATCGATAGCCCAGTCTTTATTCATATTAAAAATATATATCTCTCCCATTCGTCTCCATTTATGACTGTTTTCCGTTTTTCTTTTCCACATTGGATCTGCAATTTGCTTAATATCACCGTTCCATCTCATTTATGATCGATCTCTTGATATTTTTACAGTATATGGTCTGTAGTGACCAATTTTGTTTCCTCTTTCACCCTTATATCTTTCGGTAAGTACAACTTATGGGGCGACTACGAACTGCCCCACGAACTACCTGGGGCCTTTAATCCGAAGTACCTACTGCCCCATCGCCGAGAAAGTTGGGGATTAAGTCTGGGGAGATGACCGGAAATTCCAAATTTGATCATGGTTGAAAGTAAGAATATAAATATTTTCAGTTATTCAATTCAGTTGCAAGTATTACGGTATAGTTTTGTGTTTAACATTTAAATGGCGAATAGAACGACTATGTTTAGTCAAATGGGAGAACTGTTATTAATAATTAATGAATATAAATATTCAAAAGCCCATGTCTCCAAAGATGGAAAAGTTAGATGGCGATGCATCAAAAAAGGCTGTCAACAAAAAGTGTACACAAAGGAAGATGATGAAAATTATGTTATTCTTGAAAAGGCATCGGAGCATAATCATGCTCCAGATATCCACGTAGACCAGCAAATTTTTAGTAATTCTACAAAGAGAAAAGCTGTAGAAGATATATGTGAAAAACCTTTTAAGATTGTCCACAAGTAATTGAGAAAGAAAAAATTCAGCAATTTACCGCTGACGACGAAAGACATTTCTTGCGTTCGAAGAAATATCTATGCTACAAGACGAAAATCCACACCATCATTGCCCAAGTCACAGGAGGAAGTTCTACAACTGCTAGTGAACTTAAATTTAAAAACAAATACAGGTGAAAACTTTTTATTATCTACGAAAAATAATCCCGCAATTTTTAGTTGTTTCACAAATCTTTACTTTTTGTGTAATGTAGATTCTTTGTATGTTGATGAAACTTTTCAATACTGTTCTAAATATTTTTGTCAGATGTTTACTATACATGGCTACAAAAATGGTTTTTATGTTCCTCTAGTATTTTGTTTGTTACCAAATAAATCACAGCAATCGTACAAAAGTACTTTTGATACATTAATAACAATATGTACAGATTTGAATTTAAATTTCAAACCGAAGCGAATAATTTCTGATTTTGAAATAGCAATTCAAAATGCAGAAAAGCTAGTGTGGCCCGACATTATTATTTTTTGTTGCAAATTTCATTTAACACAAAATTGGTACCGAAAAATTCAAAATTTAGGTTTGTCCTCGGAATATAAAAATCAAACTGTTATTGGAAAATATTTAAAATTGTTTTTCGGCATTCCTTATTTACATCCAAATGATGTTGGTGACTTTTTTTCTGATGAACTTTTTAATATTATGAAAGAAGATGACAGAGTTTTGCAATTTTGTGATTACCTATATTTACTACAAACGCATGTGAATCATTTCACTCGAAATTTAACGAATGTTTTTATAAATCACATCCTGACATATTTAAATTTACACACATTTTGTTAAATTTTCAAGCAGAAGTATATGTGAAAATTAGAACTGCACATAGATTCGAAAAAAAACTTGATAAAACGGCAAAAAGAAAAGTTGATTTTATTGAAAATAGGCTAAATGAATATTACGTTAATCAAAACATTACTAAATTGGACTTCATTAAGTCAGTTTGCAATTATTATGCAGCTAACTTTTAAAATCTAAAATAAAGTGTTCACTCTTACTTATTTGAATCACTAGTCTGACATTAGAATTAAGCATTGTTATTGTTTAACTGTAGTTTTTGTTATTGTATATAAGTTAATGTAGATTTATAAATAAACTTTATTCGATTACTTCTATTGTTATAGTTTCATTATTTAATCATTTAAAATTTTCGCTAATGCTTTGGGAATTGGGTTCCTTTTTGAATACAAGAAAGTAAAATAAAAACTATATTATGTTCACAATAATATTATCTAAGTACATAGATAGCGTGGAGCAGTTCGTAGTCGCCGCAACTTATGTTCATTAAAGGTTTAGAATATGTTCGATGGCGACTAGTGCTTTGGTTTTTCTCCTTGTCGATTTATTATTCTTTCTGTCTCGCAACAATATACTTACGCAGTTTTGTATTTTTATGGATCTTTGAGTTTTCTTTATTCTGTCAAGTTGTTTCTAGTATCTAGTACATCTATCTATCTGTCGTGATAGATTGTCCTAAATAAATATATTCTTGGACTTGGTCTATATTTTCTGTAACAGTTGTAGTAATCGGTTGTTTCTTGACATAAAATTTCGGCAATCAATTCCTTGCGGTTCGCTTTTTGGCCGATATCTCAGTTTCTTCCGGGGGGTTTTTGAGCTAGGGAATGATGGGGTAGTTTCGGGGGATTAGTTAATATATCGATCAACAGGAATTAATTAGCACTAAATTATGCCGGTAAGATGATCCCTGTACCCACTTGCCTTGCCGAGATATAGCTATGGCTATATATTGTTGGTCTGAATTCGGAATTATAAAATGGATATGCTAACTTTACAGACCCTACTTATTTTGTTTTAAATCTCGATTTAGCTAAGGTTTCTTAGTGCCATGGGCACTATGCCAGATTACCATCCCATTTCTTGAATGTAGCTATGCAGCAATTTACTGAGGTCAAATAAAATATCTTCCCGTATTAGCCAAACTATTGAAAATGTATCTGGAAAATAATGAAATATTTTCCCATGCAGTGAATATGAATAGTAGACACGAAAGATGTACCAGATAGATAACCTATGAATATAAAATAATAAAGCAGACAGTGTGTGGTATGTCGGGAACAAAAAAAAACTAGGAAATACAATATACACTACGCGTCACGAAAAAGAGCCACCTAAAATTTTGTAAGAATTTTTCAATAACTTAGTTAAGTTAATAACTAAGTTAATAGTAGACTTAAGTAGACAAACGGTGCTGACAGGTCAATTAAGGGTAATAAGTTTGCAGCAATTGATATCAGTTTTACGACTTCGGATAATGCACGTGTTGTTTGTACCTTATTTTTCTTGGAATATAGTTATTTTGTTTTTCAAAACCTTTCATTAGTGTACAGTTGTTCGAAGAGTAAACTTGTGCAATTTTTAAATTAAAAACAATGGCTGAGAAATTTGCTAGATCTGTTCAAATTTTTGCTTTGATTGGTAATGGAATGAGTCAAAGAGAAGTGGCCAGACAGCTTGGAGTCAGTCGTTGTATGGTCCAAAAAAATTTACCAACGATTCCTAGAGACTGGATCTTAAGAACGACGACCATGATCAGGCCCGAGAAGAATCACGACGGCCAGAGAAGCCGTTCTTTACAACGCACTTCTTTGCACAATCGGTTCTTTACGGCTCATAAGAAGGTAGAGAGAATTTGGTCTAAGGGCTCACTATCCAGCAACACGACCTTTGTTAACAGCAGCACATCAACAACGCCAACTACAGTTTGCTAGAGACCACGAGCATTGGACGATAGAAGAGAGGAAAAATGTTTTGTTTAGTGATGAGTCCAGGATGGTTCTTTACGGCTCAGATGGTCGTATCAAAACATACAGAAGACGTGGGGAACGATATGCAGCTTGTGTTCAACTAGTACGTGTTGCTTTTGGAGAAGGTTCGGTAATTTCGGCAGGCATTTCATTCTAGAGCCGTACTGATCTCGTATTTATTGATAGAGAAGCGTTGAATGCAAACTGATAAATTACCGAAATTCTAGACGAGCATGTAATGCCTTTTGCTGGGTTTGTAAGCGAAAACTTTATTTTTATGCAAGACAACGCGTAGCCACACCTAGCCAGGATGGTAACGCAATATCTGGAAACTGTCGGTGTGCCAAAATGAACTGGCCGGCTCAAAGTCCAGATTTGAACCCGCTTGAACATGTTTGGGGCCAGCTCAAACGAAGGGTAAGAAATAGAATACCTGCTCCAATAAATCGTGAGCAGCTTCGGTTGGCACTCATGGTAGAATGGAAAGCTTTTCCTCAAAACGACATCCAGAATTTGATCAATTCAATATCAAATCGAATAAGGAGTGTAATTCACAATAGAGGTGGTAATACACACTATTAATAATCACGACTTAATTGTAATTTTATAAAGAAAACAGAAAAAATGTAGAATGTTTTTTTTACTCTTCAATAAAATGATTATTTTGGAAGAAGTTATTTTTTGACATTTGTTATTTAAAAAATGATTGTATACTGCTTTAGAACATATTCTTAAACGTTACACAAACATCTAATGTCAATCACTTTGTGGTATGATTCGTGAACATTAAAAAATGTTAAAAATTTTAGGTGGCCTCTTTTTCGTGACTCGCAGTGTACATGAATCTTTTATTGAAATCAGTTTACTATATGGAGCAGAAACATCGTGTTTAACAAAATACCAGGAAAGGATGATTGAAACTGTAGAAATAAATGACTTTCAAAGATGGTGGGAAATATTTCCTCTAGATAATATGGTATCATTATTATTCAAACATTGATTATAAAGGGTACCAAAGGATACCAAAGAAAATCAACATATGGATATACTTGATAAACAAGAAATGAAGAAAATCTAGGAAAACTTTGAAAAGGGAGAATACCCAAATCTACAAGAAATAGGTTTTGAACATAGACAAATATTATTTTAAACCACCTACGATATGGAAAGTTAACAATCCCACTGCAAGTTTATTATAAAAACATCCCATCTGGGATATCTGCAATATCTTATATGCTTATTTTATATTCATGGGGCCTTCAGTGAGGTAATTGTTTGTCTTCATATAACATTATGTACTGCAAACTTCTGTTTATATTGCAAAATGTGTAAAGATTGACAATTTAGTTTATTTATAAAAAAATCTTCAACAGAACATGTCGTTGGATGCAAAAGATCATGATAATTTATGTTTTAAAACTTAGAAAAATATGAAGAAGTGTTGTGGTTGGAAAAATGAAATTGTAAGGCCGGCTCCACACATGGGATCCAACGTTGGAGGCAATACACATATATAGTGTTCCTACATTCGGTGAGGCATCCACACATTGGGTTGAGGCATCAACAGCAACAACAATATTAGCGCGAATCCCTTTGATGTGCACGCAAAAACCGACACTCCACGGAAAACTCCCAACGTTGTCCAAGTCCACCAACACAGTTTTTTCGCTGTTGGGGTCAATGTTGACGTATGTATGGAGCCGGCGTAATGGTACATTGTTTTTCAAGTTCATTGTTATTATTTCTTCCTAATCTTTGGTCTGCAACTGCAACATACATCATCAAAGGTGATACAACATTTATAGATACTATCATGAGTCTGCCGTAGTTATAGAAAAAACGTCAGGAGTAAATAATTGTAGACATACCACAGCAAATAAATTCCCAAAAGAATATACCACCAAAGTTGTGAAATTAGCCCAGAATGACAATAAAGGAAACATTCTGATTAAGAGGACAGAAACTCATTAAATTCTTATACAAAAGAAATTTGCATTTATATTCTTTTCCCATCACTTTGAATGCCTAAAATGAATGTATAATATGGGTTTGGACTAAAGACTTCACATCTTAGTAAATACTCGAAAATAAAAGCTATTGCAAGGCTGCTTTATCATTGGACCATTACTTAAATATGTATTAGCACTGCAAAAATTAAGAAACCCTTAATGTCCTAAATTTTAACTTTTTGGAAAGGCGCTCAATCAAAATTGTCCCTACTCTCTCTAGGTATATATTTTTTTTGAGATTGAAGTATTTCTGTGTTTCTTTATTTTGACATTTATTTAATGTTACATAAAAAAGAAGTATTTCCAAAAAAGATTACAAAAATAATTGTACCTAAGATAATAAAAAACAGTTTTTACTTATGACAATAATTGTTCATTAGTTACGTCGCTTCTAACATAATAATTATGTTATTGAAATGTTAAAATTTTAATAATAAGGAATTTTAGAAAAACTTACTGGCATTCATTCATAATTTCCTCCTGAGTCCTGACTTGAACAGGTGCCAACTTTTCGACTGACTCCTCGTAATTCCCGAAACATTTGGTTATTTTTTCGTCGAAAGTATTCACTAGATCTTCCAGAGAACCAGAAAAGGTCTCGGTAAAATTATCAGCCACCGATTGAGTCTCGCCGTTTTTCAATATCAACGTCTTAGCGGGCACTTTTTGGGGTAGAGAATTATTGAGTATATCCTCATTGAAATCGTTAAGGACATCATTGATGTCTTGCTTTTTCTTGTTTATATTGTTCAGATTTTCCTCGTTTTTGAGGTTTGCTGTCTGGAATTCTGTCGAACCCCATTCATCTGTTTCTTCAAATTGTGCAAGGGGAGCTTCAAATTTTAATTCAGCCATTTTAGTGGCCAAATCACGCATCGCGAACACCACTACACAAACACTACCAACCCGGCCACTACGCAGTCTGACAGGAGCAGAGCAAGCAAAGCAAAGCAAATCGAAATTGATGAAAAAACATGGACAAACATTACGGGAATGCGCAGATGCGAAGATTTGTAAACCAGCGCAAGGAACGTATTATGGGAATTTTTATTAAAGATTTTAATGATCAGATATTTTTAAAATAATATAATTTATTTTAAAAAAACTGAATATTACAAACGTAATAAATGTTTCTTTGTAAAATAAGATTATTAAGTTAATATGTTTTCAGCCCGGAGAATATGCAAACACTTATACAGCTTTAGCAAATGCTAGAGTTGGGATATGCGTCACAACCTGTTACGTGACCGAGGTCTCACAATTAAAAACTGATTTCTCAGGTATTTCTATTTATTATCATTATCTTTGTATTCGTCCCTATAAGTGTCGGTTTTTATAATTATATTTTTGTTGATTTCTCACTTTTTATTTGTCATAAATCCTTTACGGGTCCAGTTGTACCGGAACAAATTACCTACCGAATGTACCTTTCCCTCCCGAACCAGTATTAAGGTGGATAAGTTGGATGTAAGCTTCAATTTTTTTTTGCTAAACATTTCGTGGTACCTACCTAATTAAGGAATTGATTTTAGAATTTAACGTCAAAGACAGTGCTGCAATTATAAAGGCACAAAATGTCGTTAAAACAACTTTATTGGCAAATAAGCTAACTTTTATCAAGACACATTATAGTCTTGTAGTAAAAATCATAAATAATTTATAAAAGCGGAAAATTTCTTTAATAGAATCGGTCGAAATAGTTTTTAAAAGCAAACATTTCAAAAGTTCCTGATAAAATCGGTAATTCAGTTAAAAAGAAAGTAGTATTCGTTCTAGAAAAAAATAACAGCAGGACATTTATGAAATTTTTAATAGAAACTTTGAAATTGATTTTGGTGTAGAATTTTCTGCTTTAACAAGTTATTTTAAATATGCCCCAATTACCTCTGTCGACATTAATACGAGTTTTTCAACACAAAAACCATACAAAAACCCATTAATTGTAGTTAATTATAATTGAAGACATTATGTAGTCATATTGTTGTTTTATTCTAAATAGTTACCTATTTCACTATTGATACCAGTTTTTGTAGAAAAGGTGAATAAATTACGTATATATAAAAAATAATGTTTTCACTTCAAAGATAATATTTACACAACCCACTAGAATAGAACAGAAAATATGTGGTTTCTGGACATGTCTATTTTTAAAAATTTTCTGCACATCTTGTGCATATTTGTAATTTTTTACTGCATATGTATATATGCGCATATTTCAACAAAATTGATCGCATATAAATCCGCTCCCTAGTTATAATACATCCTCCATTAGTTTATCCTTCAAGTTTTTAGTGTTCCTGACTATTTATGTACCCGAGGCCGACAGCATTATATGCCCTCCGAAACACGATATATGCTATACCAGCTTGTACAGGTCTAATGGATTGACACCATATATTTTTGTGGTCACTCGACAGTCTCCAAAAGTGTTTGCCATGTGGATATAGGGCTTTGAAGTCATACAAGATATGGTTGACTGTTTTAGGTTCTTTATTACAGAGTTCTACAGTTTATGTGTACATGAAATAGCCCGTTATAAGAAATTGTTATATTATTGACATATGTTCAATAAGCAAACCTTTTTAGGACTGTTAGTTGATTTCTGCTTGTTTTCCGGAGTTACTATAACTTCTTTTGTAACATGGCAAGTTTTCCCTAAAACCGTAAGTTTTAAACCAGTCCAGTGTTTAGTCGTTTAGTCTCAGGAAAGCTCATCCTAAAAAGTGCTTTCAGGGTCTCTTTAATCTTTCTGAAGCAGGTGTAATACTAGTTGCTCTATTTAAGGCTTGGTTATTTATTCCATTTTTCTAAAATGTAAATTTGTGTTACCATACCATAAGACGAAAAAAGATATTTTGCTTATATTTTATTATAAATCAATTTGTTATTTTTAAGTTCATTTGTACTTGTATACCTAATTAGCGGATAAAAGCTACATCCACATATCACCCTCTCTGTGATTAAAAATCCTGATTCCTAAAGCTTTTCCGTCATTAGTCAAGTGTCACATTTCACATTGCGATTTTCTGAGATGAGATTGAAAAAGTCAAGCCGGTTCCTCGTGTTATTTTTTAATGAAAATTCAATGTCATTTTCATAACAAAATTATAAACGATAGTGAGGAAAAGTGTACATTAAATATAGTATTTTTTTTGTATTTGAAATTATTAGACCACAGCAATTTGGCTGACTTTAAAACAAATGAAGATGTCAAAATTTTGAAGTTTTCAATATTTTCATAAAAAATATTCGCAAATATTAATTTCATACACAAACATTAATAATACCCCACATTTCTTAGTTTTCCGGTACCAGTACCGTTTAATTGATACTTTTTGTATAAGTTCATATGTTATATAAATATTAATTATTCAGTCAACAATGTTAAGAATTCGTCAGATATCTAAAGTATTGGCTGTAGCCCCACTGAAATTTACTTCTATAAGTCATCTAGCACATTCACCATTCAAGGGAATCCGTAAGCATCAATGTTATATACATTAATTAATGTCTTAAATTGGTTTTTATTTTGTAGTAACAAGAGCAAGCCTGTGTAGTAGTATAAGAAGTTATTCAAGCAAAAATGATGATTCTAAAGATGATCCCAAAAAGAAGGTATGTGAAAAACCTGAAGAAAGTATCAAGTCCCATCCTTCTCCTGCTAAGCCTCCAGAAAAAGATGCAAAGCCATCAGGGCTAAGATTAAAAGAATGCCGTGCAGTTGATATAAACCCATGTAAACCTACCCCTACTTCGGTAAATCCATACATCCATAAGCATATATCCCAATTTCTCACCACATGTTAACTCTGTTCAGTGATTTTTCAGATCTAAACTTCTATTTCTTTCAGAGAATACCTTCAATCAAAGATTGTAAGCATCCTAATTTAATGAGTGAGATACCTGAACCAAAATGTGACTGGAAGGAAAAAGATAAGGCTGCAAGGGCTAGAAACAAAAGGCTGTTAATCTTTGGATTATTACTAACTGCACTTACAATAGGAGTAGTAAGTATTGTGTGTAGTGTTGGATTATAAGCATATAAATTATAATAGATGTAAAAATGATAATTATTGAGAATATAAATTAGACATGAAATTCAGGGTTTAGGATTTTAAAAACTAAAATCTGTTTTTTTTTTCTAAATGTTGCAAAACAAGCAGAAGACCAATGGCCTGCCATTCGGATTTATAATTTTATTCATGTCATGCCAATTCATCTAGACAGAAATCCTTTTGTGAAAAAGATTTCCTAATACTCCATAATAGAGTAAAATAATAAGAATAAAATAGATATACTGTGTAGGTTTGATTTCATTTCAGTGTATCACTATTCGTTGATATGCATATTTCTGCCTCTTGGCTTCATCAGAGTGAACTTATAGTAAGCTTAGAGAGATCGTGGTTAGAGAGCTTACCATGAGTTTGCTCTGATGAAGCCAACAGGCAGAAATATGCATATCAGAGCTAATGGTGATATGCTGTAACAAAATCGAACCTAAACTGTCTTATTTTATTTTTATGATAATTAATAATTATAGACAAATAGGACTATGGAGTTTATATCATTTATGACTAAGTTTATTTAGATACCTATTGTATACAGTTTTTTTTATTTTTAGATATTTTGGCTTAATCCAATGCACTTGGAGGAAATAGTGCATGAAAAAGTTGAAAAGAAAGAGAAAAGTAAGTTTTTTCATAAAAATATTTTAGAAATTTGTATTTCTTTTTGTTTTGGTGGCTATTTTTGTAGTCCTATATTGTACTGAATATTTCCTTATAAATCTGTTCCATCATCAAATTTTGAGATTACCATTTTCACACAGAGCTGTAGTATTGTAGAGAATGTAAAGACTTAGGAAATAAGAAACATGATATGTTTACATTATTATTATTATTTATTTATCTGTTTATGTACCGGGTGGTCCAATAAGCCAATCTCTCGGCTATATATCAGAAACTATTCATGTTATAACTTTAGGAGAAAAAATTCCTTAGTAAAAGTGCCCAACAAAAATCGCTGGAAATAACTTTCAAGTTTCTGGGTTAACCGGTAGGGGGCATAACCTGTGAAGAAAACTTTGAAAACCAGTTTTTTGGGAGATATGCCCAATTATGCCAAGTATTAAATAATTGAACTAGAAAGAGGCCTAAATTCTGCACAAAGTTGTTCAAATACTTTTTTATTTTTTAAATAAAGGGTGGGGGAGAGTGGGAAAGTCTTCTTCTTCTTCTTTTGGCATCATAACCCTGGATGGTTCTTTGCCTGTCTGGCTATGTCCTTCCATTCAGATCTCCCTTGTGCCCTTCTTCTCCATTGTCTTATGTTCATTGTTTTCAGGTCGTCTTCCACGTCATCCAACCATCTCGTTCTTTGCCTTCCTTTTTTTCGCCTTCCTATGGGCTTCCATTGTAACATTTTCTTTGTTGTTTTTGCATCGTTTTGTCTCTGCACATGTCCCAGCCATGACAGTCTTTGACTTTTCACAAATCTTACAATGTCATAACCTTCATTTAACTCATTAACCTCTCATTTCTCCTGATTCTCCATGTGCCATCTTCCTCTTGTACAGGGCTATATACTTTCCTCAGTATTTTTCTCTTGAATGTCCTGAGTTGGGCTTCATCTTTTTTCGTCATTACCCAAGTTTCACATCCATAGGTTATTACGTGTCTAATCAGTGTTCTGTAGATAGTCATTTTGGTTCTAGAGTGGGAAAGTACTTGTGGATAAACCCCAATAAAAATAGTAAATTATATTTAAATGCCACAAGAAAATATCTTCAGAACAATATTGGCACTCAATGTATCAAGTTAATCCTTGTTATCCAAATTGTGAAATTGGAAATTGGTAGAATCTCTTTTATATTTAAATATGTTCTATCTGCTTTAAATTAATATTCTGATCATTACGAACAGCTCTTTATCTCCCATATAAATATCATCACTTTATATTTTTTTTTAGAAAAGAGAAAACTTATAAAAAGCCCCCTACATTCAAAAGATATACCCAAAGATGTGCCTTATTTGTTAATCGGAGGAGGAACAGCCTCTTTTACAGCATTTCGTGCCATTAAATCCGCAGATCCTACTGCAAAGGTAGTACAATGATTGATTTCCAAATATAATAAATCTTAAATAAATAAACAAACACGATTTTTTTGTAGGTACTGATAATTTCTAGTGAATATTTTTTCCCTTATATGCGACCACCATTATCAAAAGAGATATGGTTCAATGATAATAAGGAATCTGTGGAAAAGTTGAATTTCAAACAGTGGAATGGTTCAGAAAGAAGGTAATTTTTTATAGATTTGTATATTTTCACTTACTGTGCCTAATCTATATTAATATAAAAATGAATCGCCGAAGTATTTCTACAGGCATCACTTCAGAACGACTGCACCAAATTAGATAATTCTTTTTTTGTTGCGTTTGTTATCATCAAAATGTTTGTGTAAAAGATAATTTTCAAAAAATTGTATCAAAAGGCCTTAACAGTTTTTCGATATAATTTCTAATAGATGATGCTATATTATGACTAACAAAGAAAGCTATGATTAACAAAAGAAATAAAGAGTTATTGAAGACATATTATTTTATGTCATCCTTTAACAAAAACAACTTTATTTTGACATATACGCAAGAGCACTTATAGATCCTTTATGACTGTGGCTTAATAAAATAAACAATTTATAGCTTGCTGCACATCTTTGCTGCTGTCGTGACTCTTTTCCATTTCTTCCTGTCCTTGCATTGAACTTTCCAGTCTTTAACACTCATTGTTCGTGTATCATCTTCCTCATCCAGCCATCTTCTTCTAGGCATTCCTCTACACCTGGGGCATAGTGGTATCCAGTCAGTTATTATTCTCAGCAATATATAGATACATGTATATATATATATATATATATATATATATATATATATATATATATATATATATATATATATATATATATATATATATATATATATATATAAAAGAAGTACTTGTGACTCGTTTAGAAAAAATATAAAACTGTTTTGGATGGGTTGGAGTCAATAAAAGGGGCTATTTGTTAATTATGTTTTACTCGAGCTTTCAATTGTGTTTACAATCATTATCAAGAGCTGCTAAAAAGTACAAAATATGTTACAAAGTTGAACTAGAAAGAAAAAATTTTTGTTAACTCACCAAATAAAATTAGTTTCGTATATAACCATATTTCAAAAAATATCAATATAAAAATGTTCTAATCTAATAAATGCTTCTCTGAAATTTTAATATAATTCTGAAAAACAATTGAATTTATAAATAAATTTGAATATTGACAATTACAAATAAGCCTCAATGTCATAAATACCAACTTAAAAATTTTTATTTTTGACAATTATATTGCCAAAAATAAAATTTTGTTTACAAATTCTTTTTTGTTTAGTAAGAAAAAAGAAGAAGATTTATTCACCATTGATAGATGCTTGAAAACATGTAACAAATACATGGAAAATTAAATCAAAATGTGATATTTTACTGGTTTCACATATAAACTACATAAAAATAATATAATAATTATAAATTTTGCTTAGATTTTGAATTTCTGACCTTTATCTAAATTTTTGAATTTATCTAATTTGTCTATAGCATCCTTAGTTTTGGAATATAAAGATGAAATTGTTTTGATGTTCAACATTTTTAACAATCATAATCAACATATACAATTTACAGATGAGGAAGAGTTAGATAATTCTCTACCATTTCTTGACATGAGAATTGTAAGAAATACAGACAATATGTTGAAAACCAGATGGTTCAGAAAACTTATATGTAGTAATAGATTTATAAGCTATTACTCTCATTGTCCAAATAAGATGAAAATGAACTTTATAACAGGATTAAAAGAACATGTTTTAAAGTTTTCTCATCCAGATTATCTACCAGAAGATCTTCAATTGTTAAAAAATATTTTAATTAAAAACTCTTATCCTCCAGATATGCTACATAGGATGCTTTTTTCTAATATTATTAATGTAACGTGATTAAATAAAACGAGCGATTCGAATTTATATAAATATATTTATTTATAACTTTACAGTTCGGTACTCTCTTATCAACTAAACTTATTCCTAAGATCGTTACATATATATACTAAAGTTACTATTTCCTAGAAAGTTCCCACCTCTAGGCGAACGCGACAGATCTTTCTCGAAATATCGAGTAGCTTTCGAGATGCCGCCGCGCCGCATGGAAGCATGAGGTGCTGTTTCGAGATGCAACCGTTATACGTGCCTCGTTAAATGCACGTTCGTAACACTGTTCCCCTCTTAGATCTGAGCGTCCCGATCAGCAACTCTATATGTAGGCCCAGGATGGCGGAATCTACAGGACTCTCCAGCTCTGCATGAACCCCTCAGAAAGAAATAACAGTCTACTGTCTTTGAAGGACACAATTACACGTCTTTGGATTAGTGCAACACACGGTAATTCTTACACCGGTTTCTCGGAAGATCACTTCTAGCATGCTTCTGACAATCTTCCAATCCAGATTATCTATTGCATGGCCTATCTTGGGTAAGGCCAAATTCTTAATGTCGTAATTGCAGACGATTTTCTTCAAATTAGTTAGAGCACACCATATATCCTCGTAGGTTGCCCTGTCTGTATACGACTTCCTGGTCACCATATACAGCAAAGATCGAGAACCATCTTCTAATCTCAGTACTCTTCCAACTTTAGGCTGCTGGTTTTTTAACTCGTCCAAGCGACCAAATTTCTTATAAAATACGGATGAGATTCCTTTAGTCATCTCAAGATCTTGGGCAACACAGTGGGCTAGAGAGACGTTATGCGGAACACTAAAAAGATCCTGCTGAACTTCTGTCGTCACGCCGAATCTAGCACTCTTTCTCTCTGCGTAATTTGACATAAACTCATTAAAGCTTGGTCGCCGATCATCTTTGATCTCATGTTGAAGGGTTCGGACTTCTTCGGTTTCATTTGAGCCAGCATAAGGTGCAAGACGATTTATGTGAACTACTTTTGGTTTACCTTTCGGCAACTTCTTAATTCGGTATATTACGTCATTTATTCTCTTTTTAATTTCATACGGACCCTCCCATTGTCTTTGCAGTTTAGGAGACAAGCCACGACGACGTTGGGGATTATAAAGCCAAACAAGATCACCTACTTCATAGCTTTCATTCTTGCATCGAGAATCGTATTGATCTTTCATTCTGTCACTGGCTAACTGGATGTGTTGTCGGGCAAGTTCATGAATGTTGTTTATTCTTAACTTTAGGCGGTCGACATAATCTTCGCTTGCAATATGTTCTTCGGAAGGTCTGCAGCCAAACTCTAGGTCGCAGGGCAAACGAACTTCACGACCTAACATCAGGCAGGTTGGAGTCTGGCCGGTAGTTTCATTCACGGCCGAGCGGTAGGCCATTAGGAATAAATGAATGTGCTGGTCCCAATCTCTTTGATGTTCTGATACAACTTTGGACAGGTGTTTACCCATCGTTCGGTTCATTCTCTCGACCATTCCATCTGATTGAGGATGAAGGGGTGTCGTTCTGGTCTTATTGACACCAATCAATTTACAAACGTTTTGGAAAAGGTTTGACTCGAAGTTTCGCCCTTGGTCGGAGTGGATCTCCAAGGGAACACCAAATCGGCTAAAGAATTCTTTAACCAGTACCTCTGCAACGGTAGCAGCTTCTTGATTTGGTAGCGCATAGGCCTCAGTCCATTTCGTAAAATAATCCATGGCTACCAGGATATATTTATTTCCATCGTTTGTCTCTGGAAGTGGACCTGCAATATCGATTGCTACTCTCTCCATAGGACTACCAACATTGTACTGTTTCATGGGTGCCCTCTTTTTACCAACTGGACCATTACTAGTTGCACACACTTCACATTTCCGGCACCATCTTCTTACATCATCTTTACAGTTCACCCAATAGAACCGTTCTCGAACCTTTTGCAGAGTCTTCGTAATACCAAAGTGTCCACCTGATGCACCGTCATGCAACTGACGCAATACTTCTGACACTTTACTTTTAGGTACAATCAACTGAAGCTTAGTTTCTGTACCATCATCGTTCTCAAAGGTTCTATTCGCTCCGTGTGTGACCATGGTAGGGGTACATTGAAACGATTCCAGCGTGCGTAGCGGCGAAATATGACAAAATTGGAAAATTGGACAAAATATTTTTACGCATAAATTTTATCAAAAATGTGTGGAAATACATGTTGCGTATTTAATTGTGCTAATAATAGCAGAAACAGTGAGTGTAGTTTTTATAGGTTCCCAAAGATTACATAGAAATTAGAGAAAAGAAAAAGATGAATTCGTGCTATTAATATGAAAAAGTAAATATGACATAATTTCATTTTTATGCAATTGAAATAGGAAAAATTTAAATAATTTACCTTGAATGATATTTCGTAAGGCTTCAAGCTAACTGCAGATGAATTTAGCTTTTATATCATAACTTTTACTATTACTTTTTTTAATTATATGCTCTTTTGCGTGAAAAACTTGATTTGCCAGTACTAGATTTTTCCCTTTCTTTTCCGTTTGGAGTTGAAAAGATATATTATGATGAATTTTAAGAAACCCAGTTTTTAATACTACATTTATTTTGTACATAAACTGAACAAATATAGTTAAAAACTAATTTATTAATAATTGTCAATGTCGCATGTATTTAACAATGTCAAACATATGTCACATGTTTAACCTGAAAATTGGGACTCCAAAATTGTAAGTTAAAGGCAATAGGTGTCGCGTCAGTCACGCACGGAGCGAATACAGAAGATCATCTTTCAGCACTAGGCAATTCCATTGGCTCCAGTAACACTTGACTTCGGGACTACATGCACTAATGTCTTGCCAAGAAGGTCTTTCACTTCGACGCACCCAATCCAATACTCTTTTTATACATGGATCATCTGCTTGAGCGTCTTGTAGCTGTTGATGCTGCCATTGATCATTAATAACGGTGGTTCGCCTCACGGGGCAAAGTCGTTCTTCTAATTTAAGACAATGATTACGATTTTCACTGTATGGCCGTCTTGATTGAACATCAGCATTTGAATGACTTTTTCTAGCGTGTTCGATCTGTTCTAGCTTTCTGACTGTTGTATTATTTTCTTGCACTTTGTGGCGAATGACCTTCGTTATTACCATTCCAACATCTGGGTTCACGTCTCTTCGGCATCATGTTACGAACTACTTTCCGTACGATATCCTCCAGACGTTTATCGTTTCGTTCGTCACTCTCTTCAGAGGTTCGTACTTGATAGCTCCGTGAAACTCGACTAGCTATCTCATGTTCCAAGGCAATGGCGAGCGCTTCATCTAACACTTTTGGTCTTGCTAGTCGTAAAGCTTTCTGTAGTTCACTGTCTCTCAACCCATTGACGAAGGCATCTACAGCAATTTCTTCCAAAATGTTGTCTGGTGCCTCTGGATAGGCCAACAGCGCTATACGAGCAATATCTGCTTCAAATTCTTGCAAACTCTCACTTGCTCGTTGAATTCTACTTCTTATTTGTACTTTGTAGACTTGTTGTAGATGGGCATCTCCGTAACGTTTGTCTAGTCGAGTGAACAAGGTCTGGTAACATTTTTCTTGACCCTTAGGAATCGATCTTAGGATATCCGCAGCATCACCTCGTAAAGCAGCAGTCAAGGAAACGGCTTTTTCTTGTTCTGTCCAATGATTGGTTGTCGCAATAGCTTCAAATTGTCTAAGGTATATGGACCAAGAGGACTTTCCATCAAATGGTGGCAATTTGAATCTCATATGATGTGTCGTTTCGTCTCTCGGTGATTCTTCTTTCACTACCGGATCTAAGGCTACCGTATTAACGGGTGGTAGCACTTTCGTATTAGTTATCATGGTCTCTAATTGTTTGATCTTCTCTTCTACGTTGTTTACATTTTTCTGCATCTGATCAAATGTTCTTGAGACTTCTTCAAATTTCTCATTGTTTTGATTACATATTTCTTTAATTATTTGAGAAGTCTCGTCGAATCTTCTAGCAACATTTTCAAATTTCTCGTCATTTTGTCTAGCTGCTTCTTTAATAATTTGAGATGTTTCATCGAATCTTTTGGAAACATTCTCATCATTTTGTCTAGAAGATTCTTCAATCATATGCGACACATTTTCAAATTTACTATCATTTTGTTTAGAACTCTCTTCGATCATTTGTGAGACATTTTCAAATTTTCCATCAATTATTTTTGTTAAAACTGCTTCTTCTGCTGATTGAAACTGGAATGTATCTGGGTCATCTCCATTATTGTTAAGAACATTTTTCAGTCGTTCTTGGAGGATCTTCTTGGACCCGCTGCAGTCTTCATCGCGTTCTTCTAGTTGCTCACGCAACTGTTTCACTGAAAGTTCTACTAACAGCATCTTTGGTCAGGCACACACGTACTTTTTAAATGTTCTTTCGTACAAGGATCACTACTGAACTACGCGGATGTTCCCGACAACCAATACTTTTCAAAAGTTCAAAAGTCTTTTTTTTTAATCACTGTTGAATTTATATTCAAATCAATTGTCCTCACACGGTGACACCAACTGTAACGTGATTAAATAAAACGAGCGGTTCGAATTTATATAAATATATTTATTTATAACTTTACAGTTCGGTACTCTCTTATCAACTAAACTTATTCCTAAGATCGTTACATATATATACTAAAGTTACTATTTTCTAGAAAGTTCCCACCTCTAGGCGAACGCGACAGATCTTTCTCGAAATATCGAGTAGCTTTCGAGATGCCGCCGCGCCGCATGGAAGCATGAGGTGCTGTTTCGAGATGCAACCGTTATACGTGCCTCGTTAAATGCACGTTCGTAACATTAATATAAATAACTTAACACCATTTTTTGCTAAATCTCAGAACATTGTATCCAACAATCAAAACATCTATTATCATTCACTACCTTTTATACCATCATTAACACCTAAATTAATACAAACACTAAAGGTTATTGACAATATAAAAATAGCAACAAACAACATCAAACCAATTTCATCTTTATATTCCAAAACTAAGTATCCTATAGACAAATTAGATAAAACAAATGTAGTATACAGCATTAGTTGTACTCAGTTTGAAGCTGAGTATGTTGGTGAGACCGGAAGAAATCTTTCAAATCGCATTATTTCTCACAAAAGTGATTGCAGAATTAAGAAACCATCTTGTGCTTTGGCAGAGCATGTAATCGACAAAGACCATATTATGGATTTTAATAATATTAAAATTTTATGTAGTGAAAGTAATAAATTCAAAAGAACTTTTTTGGAAATTGTTTGTATTAGCAAAGATGATAATAATTTAAACAAAAGGTCAGAAATTCAAAATCTAAGCAAAATTTATAATTATATTATTTCTATGTAGTTTATATATGAAACCAGTAAAATATCACATTTTGATTTAATTTTCCATGTATTTGTTACATTTTTTCAAGCATCTATCAATGGTAAATAAATCTTCCTTGTTTTTGTTAGTAAACAAAAAAAAAATTAAACAAAGTTTTATTTTTGGCAATATAATTGTCAAAAATAAAAATTCATCAGTGTAATCTGGATGTACATGTTTTGAGACACTAAATACTTGGGTAAAAACCCGTTAAATGTTGTTAAATTGAATTTGAGTTACATTATTTGATCTTGTATACTAGGATGGTTAAGTTACAACAGAAATTGATAATATGGCAACGTAAGACTCCACTGGAGGTTGCTAGTCGTGAGACGACAAAGTGTTATCTTTGTGTTCAGTTGTTATCAACAAGTCCAACAAGGATTTTTTTAATAGGAATAAAGTTGGTAGAATTGAATTTACTACAAATAATATATCGTTCAATTTTCTGTAGGCGAAAACCTTTGTATCCGTCTTCCAAGATGGCGGTCAAGGGTGGTAACCCTACAAACTGGAACTTAAGCTTATTCTTAACTTTCCAACACATCAAAAAAATAAAATTGCGTCCCCTCAAAAATGCAACCCTAAGTTTTCAATGGAGCATATCTCCTGTTTGCAATAGTGAACATATTGAGAGTTTCAACTTAGTATGTCATGTAGTAAGATTAGTTTCTTGACTGCCAAAAATACTGTGAGAGATCTGTACTTTATCATACTATAGTTTACCCTCCGTTACATCTATAATATCATATGTTTTCATAACTTTCTTATTTATAGTTTGATGTACGAGCCAGAAGATTTCTACATAGATTGCAAAGAGTTAATGTCAAATCCAAACGGTGGAGTAGCTGTTGCCAGAGGTTGGAGTATAAATAAACTGGATATCGTTGAAAGAATTGCTTATCTGGAAGATGGTTCAGAAATAAGATATAACAAGTGTCTCGTTGCAACAGGTAAACTTTTTATAATAACAGGTAACTTATTTGAATCTTTCGAGATCGGGGTGGAATGTTTGTTAAATTATTACTATTTATAATATAAATTCGTTATTTAGGCGTAACTTAACTGTACCTTCTAGACGTAAGAAAAATATTGAATGCATGTGAAACACCTTTGACAATGTTTAAACACAATATCCAAGAGATTGTTAAAAGTTTATGGAGTTTTATAAACCACTGAGATTTTAAGTTGTAATTTTTTTCTGCTACAAATTTTTTTTTATGAGTTACCTTTAGAAGTAAAGTACGCAATACAGCATGCAAAACGGAAAGGCACCACGCCCAGATGGAATTTCCAAAAGCCTTGGATGATTGTAATATAGAGGGACTCACTCGAATTATCAACCACATTTATGAAGAAGGCAACATCACCGAAGAATAGCTTGAATTAATATTTATACAAATCTTAAATATGTTGCATGTGAGTCCATTTAAATTTAGGTAAAGAGAAATAAGAATAAGACTTACAATCAGTTTATTCTACGACCGACGATCGGTTTCGCATGCTATAATTTTCTATACATTCTCAGTTGAACGATACATGGCAAACTAAATGATGTCGATACAAAGGTTAAGTAGCTGAAGTAGGTACAAGAGATTTAGTCGGGAGTATAGCAAGAGTCGAAAGGTCTTTGACCAAGTACGCCATATGAAACTAATAGACGAACTTGAGGGATAGACGGACGAAAATATCAATTTGAAAAACAAAAACGACATTGAAATCATAAAGGCTGTATACCGATTGCGAGAAGGGTCAAGTAAGAACTCATCTGGTCTCTGAGGATTTTTGACATATACTCACACATCATCTTCAGAAAAGCCTTATGGGAACGAATAGAGGAAATACGAATTGGCAGCGAAATAATAAACACCATAGGATTTGTAGACGACACGGGAATTATAGCTGAGAATATGGAAGAGCACACAAGACCACAGTTGGAGTAAAGGTAAATGGAGTTTCCATTAACAACATTAGATATGCGGACGACACCGTGATCTTAGCCGGAAATATTGAAGATCTTCAGAGACTGGTGACCAGAATAGTGGGGTATGGAAAAGAGTATGGTCTAAAAATTAATGACAAGAACATAAAATTTATGAGAATATCGAAAACTCAAAGAAATAACGAGAATCTTATAATAAACGGAACCAACGTCGAACAAGTGAACAAATATGCATATTTGGGAACACTGATTAACTCCACAAATGATTACATTCAGGAGATCAAAATCAGAAAAGAAAAGGCTAGAGCAAATTTTAACAAAATGAGAAGAGTTCTATGTACAAGGGATTTAAAATTGGTACTAAAAGTTAGGTTGCCGAAGTGCTATGTTTTTTCGACTTTATTTTATGGAATCGAATCTTAGACCTAGAATGCGAGATCAATGAAAAAACTCTAATCATTCGAGCTGTGGGTATATAGAAGAATTCTGAAAATATCGTGGACAGAACACGTCACAAACAAAGAGGTTCTGAGAAGGATGAATAAAGAAATAGAAATTTTAAATACAATTAAAACAAGAAAATTGGAATATCTCGCACATATTATACGTGGAGAGAAATACACCTTGCTCCAACTGATTATGCAGGGAAAGATTTAAGGAAAGAGAAGCGTAAGGAGGCGTAGAATGTCATGGTTGCGCAACCTGAGAGAGTAGTATGGATGTACATCAAATGAACTTTTCAGAACAGCCGCCTCAAAAGTCCGAATAGCTATGAAGAATGCCGACCTCCGCCGCGGAGATGGCACTTGAAGAAGAAGATGGAAGAACTACAAACTTTACGAGCTAAGCTAAAAGTTAAGTTTATGATAATATAAAAGAGTCCTACAAATAATGAACAACTAACCCTGTGGGGGCAACATATATAGAGAGCGGAAAATATAAATATCAGGGTACAAATAGAAATGGCAAGGGCAGAGTTCTTAAAATTCAGGCTATTCTTATGTGACAGAAATTTGATACTGCACTGAGGTTTTTTGCATGTTATGTCTGGCTCCAACTACTGAACAGGTTAGAAACATGGACGTTAAAAGCGAAAATAGTTAAGATCGAAAAATTTTAATTTTTGATATGCCGGAGAATGCTGAGAATTCCATGGGCGGTTAGAGTAACCAACGGTGAAATGCTTGGAAGGGTTGTTCGAGACAAATAATTATTAAGAACAATAAAAGTATGCAAGACTGCATACCTTGGACACATACCGTGAAATGAAAAATACAATCTATTGCAGGCCATAATTCATAGAAGAGTAGATAGGAAAAAGGGAATAGGCAGAAAGAAAAAGTCATGGCTGTGAAATATTCGGGACTGGACAAACATGGATGTAGAAGAATTATTCCATGCCGCGAAGGACAAAGTAACTTTTAGAAATGGAGTTACCAACCTCCCTTGATGGGAACGATAAAGGAAGAAGATATAAATTAAGCCACATGGTCTAATTTGGCAAAGCGCCTTTAAAACTGAATTTTTTCCAAGAAACACTTTTGGCACAAGCTGAGATTTGAATAAAATGATATACCTAAAAAACATTTTCACAACGACAGGTGGCCAGAAATGTTTGAAGGAAGTGCTATGAGTAGTTTGAAATCTGAGAAAGCTTAATATTGTCGTACTGTTAACTTAGCTGCAAGACTACCTGAGAGCTTTCGGCTCACTCTGTGGAATTCAGGATAAGAAAAACGTTAGAATCAACAAATTTCTTCAAAAATAGAGTTATTTTTTACGATTTCACTTTAACTTGCTTGACCACGTTTTTCTGCACAAGTTCTTCGTTTTGTATTGATAGCGAATGTATTAATGTTTAAAGAGTTTTTTAAAACTACTACCGCTCAAAAAATACTTCACTGATGTATAGCTGATAGCTGTATGTACAGCTGATACCTTCTAGAGCGGGGATAAAAATTATTTAACTACTGCACACAAAGTACAGTACACTGCCTCACCTCCTCTGGCAATATTCCTAATTGTTTCGGGATAATTTAGTATTTCTATTATTTTATTGTGTTAATTAATGTTAGTTACAAGAGTCCTTCATGGCTTGTACAACACTATTTAGGTCCGAAACAGAACTAAATAGTATCATACATACCAATGACGGAGGTTCTTGAGCCAGGATGTTCTTTGTCGTCCATGACCACGTTTCTCTTCTAGTTTTCCCTGAATAATTACATGTAGTAATTTATATTCAAGAAGAAATATTTTTAAAGCGAAGTACAGGATGAAAAACAACATCCTAGTTAAAGGAACTCACAACCTGGTTCAACACAACATCTGTGGAGCTTTTTCGTGCCGCTGTAGACGAGATAAATATTCCCATGATGATTGCCAAAATTCGTTACTGACAGGCACACCAAGAAGAAGAATTGATATTTAGGATTTTTCATCATGTGGGAGAAGTTTCTTATTTTGATGGTATTCAGAACCTCTCTTTCATTGTTTACACTTGTAAAACTGTTTCATTCGTTATTGTATCCAACTACTATATCCTCAAGATTCGGCGGTTCGCACACATCTCTACAACCTTAATTCTTTTATACATTGTTCCAGTGAGACTCCTTGCTTCCATTCCTAGTCTGGAGTGGAAGATGTAACAACCGAATTCTTATGGAAATTCTTAGCGCTCTGTTGGTTAATATCTTTTAGATCTTCCTAAATCATGTGCTAGCTTGCAGCATTCTGCTTTTGATTTCCTGAAATAAGTCCCAATTTTCATTCTCCCAACAGTCTAAATATTTGTATGATTGTACTCTCTCCACTATTTCTCCATCTATCCTGATATCAGTTAGATTGTTAGCTATATTTTTGTTTTATTTGTATTAACTTTCAAACCCATTTCTTAACTACGGCCTGTTACTGCTCATCGCATACTGATCATCTTTATCCATTGCTAGCAAAATTGTGTCATTAACGTATATTAAGTTGTTGTTGACTACTTCGTTGGCTATTATACCCTCTGTTCTGTCTTCCACAGTTTCCCCGAAAATCTTTTCTACATATAAATTAAGAGCGTAGGCGCAATTTTTAGACAGAGCGAATCGACACCGACTGTCCTATCCCTAGTTTATCTTTCTTTACACAGCAAATTATGTGTAGTAAAATTCTCACTGGCATGAAGGCTTTAAAACTGTCGGTATCTAGTTTATCCAGAATCGGCTTAGCACATGTATATCTGTGAAAAGCTGTGTTGTATAGATATTGCTCAATTAATTTATAAAGACTATTTATTTCTTTATTTATTATCTTTATTAAATTAAAATATGGGACGTTGTCACAAGAAATGTATTAGTGTAAAACGAAGAAATAGACGGTTAGTTCAATTGAAATAAGTACTTTTTACATAAGCTAAATTAATTACTTTTGTATTTTTCTAACTGATTTGTAAATATATAGTGAAAATATCATTTATAAAATCCAATATATTATTGGATATTGGATTATTTATATATTCCAATATCTGTAACCAATATAGTATTGGTTACAGACTATAAAAAATTCTGTATCTTGGAGTTAGGAACAAATACTGTTCCTACTGTAAATTATACGGAGAAAATAAAGAACACGTATGTTATAAAAATTGGACAAAAGTTTCGACTGCAATGGAAAGTCAAATAATTCTAGATGGATTTAAATGTAGTAAATACATGCATGGAGTAACTTACAAATTTTTAATAGCCGATGGAGATAGTAGTGTTCATAAAAAAAATTTAGAAAATAGACCATATGGTAATAATGTTGTTGAAAAAATTAAATGTCGTAACCACATCCTAAGAAACTATTTTACAAGATTAAAAGAGTTATCAACAAAACGATGTAGTTCCGATGGAAAACTGGTACCAATTTTCTTACGAAAGCTTTTAAAAAATAACGTATTAAGTTTAAGAACTGCTGTTACAAGAACAACTGAATACCATCAACAGTGAGATAAACCAAGTGACTTAAAAATAAAGTTTTTGAAAAATGATATATCTAATAGTCATCTTCATGTATTTGGAAATCATTCAAATTTCGCAGACTATTTTTGTGACATAAAATTATCAGAAACAGATTATACAATACCAATGAAAGAATACAGCCTCTTGAAAGATATTAGCTTATGTACAGCAAGATTAAAATTCCATGCAAATAGTCTTATGAAAAATATGAGTAACAATGCTGGACAATATAATAATGTAATAGCAAAGTTTCTAGGAGGTCAAAGAATAAATTAGAGCTCTCGGGGGTCCTATGAAATGAGATGCCACGCTGCTTCTTTGTCGTACATCTCTAAAGGTCAATATCACCAAGCCCTTCACAAAAGCATCACAGAAAGAAGTCCTGGCGTATATACAAAAAAATTTAGTTCAGTGTGTATCAAAAATACATTGCGAAGAAAATTATATTACAAAAATTTGCAAAAATTAATAAAATATATAACAAAAAACCATGCTCCAGATGAAGATTATGGGCCACAAGCACAAAAAACGTTAAAAATTGATCATTAAATTAGAGAAAATTAAAGAAAAATTTAGATCGAAACTTCATAAGAATAATGAGGAATGTATTCAATTATCCAATAACACAATAGCTCAACGGAATTCAAGTAAATGGTATTCAGAAAGAAGGAAACGTCTGACAGCCTCAAATTTTGGTCAAATTTGTAAGTTAAAGGTAACAACCGACAAAAGAAAGGTTGCCAAAGACATTATTTTAAATGCTTTTAAAGGAAATCAATTCACAGCCCATGGAATAGAAAAATAATCCATTGCAGTATAAGAATTAAGCGAAATGCTTCTTTAGATATTTGTCCATCAGGAATGTATGTTCATCAGGAATATCCTTTTTTAGCTGCAACACCAGATGGACTCATAGGTAATAATATGATTGTCGAAATTAAATGTCTAATTTCAGTAAAAGATATATGTCCTAAAGATGCAATAGATAGGAAGATACTAAAGTATATGGAAGTGAAAGATGACAGATATATTTTAAAGAGAAATCATGCATATTACTATCAAATTTAAGGGCAGCTATTTGTAGCAAATAAAAACTTTTGTTACTTTTGCGTGTGGACCCCGAAAATATTGATATTCCAGGAGATTGATATATTAATACAAGAAATAATTAGCGAAAAGTGAGGTTGAAAAATGGTATACCTAGAATTAACTTAAGTATACAAAATACAAGATGGCGTTTAAAGGAAATACTGTATTTTTACTAAAGCCTACGAATTTCGTAAAAACATGAATTGTCAATAATGTTGAAACACGTTGGTACACTTAAGACACATAATAATAAATAATCAGAATGCCCACTCTCAGATGCCGCCTTTAAAGTTTGTCAGCACGCAAACGCCATGTTTTAGACGGAAACATAGACTCGAATTGAGAAATTTGTGACAAGCTACGACATAACTGTAATTTAAATTTTTAGAGATTGATAATTTAGTACATTTGAAACAATTTAATCTATTCTTCAACTAAAAGTACGAATAAAAATATGTGAAAGTGGACATTATGTCTGTAGTTGCCGTAAATAAATTGAACCGGGTAAATTTATCTATGCACATAAGATAAAATATCACAATATAACAGCACCAATTCCGACTAAAACATGGCTGATTCCGTCTGCGCGAACGAGATGCGCGTACTTTTTTTTTTAGCAGAGTGAGCGTTCAGAACGTTGGTTACCATGATAGATATCTTAATTTTATTCACTGCCACCCTAAATAGCATGCTTGTGTTAACACCATACCAATCTCGCAAGTTCTTTAACGATGAGGTTCTTCTTCGTCCTTGACTGCGTTTGCCTGCTATTTTTCCTTGCATGATATTTTGTAGCAACCTTTATTTGGAACCCTCTCATTACATGTCCGAAACACTCCAGTTTTCAATGTTTGGTGCTTTTTATGATTTTTTTTTTATGGTAGTCTTGTTGAGACATTCTAGTATTGTGGAGTTTCGAATCTTCTCCACCCAGGAAACTTTTAAAATTCTTCTATAGCACCACATTTCGAAACCCTCAAGGCGATTTAGATCGATTTTATTTACAGTCCAGGACTCGACATCATAAAGTAAGACCGAGAACACGTAGCAGCGAAGTAGGCGGTTCTTCAAAGCCAATTTTAGGTCTCTGTTACATAACACCTTGGACATCCTTCTAAAAGCAGCTCTAGCCTGCTCTATACTAGATCTAATTTCGCCGTGACTTTCTGCGTTACAATTTAATTGCTGTCCAAGATAAACAACTAATAATAATAAGAAAAAATTATAAAAAATTTAATATAACTAAAAAAAACAAAATTTAATTGTGAAATAATTGTGATATAACAAATAGTAAAATAATAATTATAAATAATTGACACCCTTTGTATTTGCATATAACTTTAAATACGTCGGTATTCTCTATTATTACGCTTTACCCACAATTAAAATATTGTTTGGCTAAATTCATTGGCTTAGGACTTATTATTTTTTTTAATGCCCTACAATTTAAGGAAAATCGAAATATCTCCGGAATTACAATATTAAGGTATAAAAAATGCAATAAAATACGGTAGTTTCATAAAAACAAACATACGTTTGATACGTCCACTTTATGAGGCCCGTCGTATATTTCAAAATAATTTTAAAATTGCTTATACATTCCCATTGCAAATTTATTTCGAACACTTTCGATAATACATCTGTTTTGAGAGTCGACAGACACGTTTTCCTAGAACTGCATCGACATAGATAAATAATATAATAGTAGGGCATCGACACCCAAAAATTTCAAGCACAGATGTTTTTACCTCTGGTAAACACTCATTTATATGTAATAATTTCTTAGGGTAATAAAAAGCATGTAAAACAACCCAAGAAACACACTTTTGAAATAATCCAATAATGATAAGTTATTAATTATGATTAATAGGATCTTATTGCAGAGAATATTTATTACAATTAACATATCTTTTAATTATTAGTTTTTATTTTACTTTCAATATAGGTACCTAGTTATTATACTATGTATTTTCTAGAGGTCTATGTAACCACTTTCTTCTATATAAATAGACAAACAATTTAAGTTTCAAGTCTTAAAAGTACCATTGATATAGTCCAAGATAAATTAATTACTATTAAACTGGGAATAAGCCACAATTAAAGATAAAAAATACGTTTATTGACGTTTCAATTTCCACTTCGGAAATCGTTCTCAAAATACAAAAAGTAAATTAAACAAATTTTGTTTTTTTGTTACATAGTGAAAAATTCCAGGAGCGCAACTCAACAATATTGGCAATATCATTTTAAAGTCATCTACTTTAAAATGCATAATGTATGTCTGAATTGTCAATATAAATGAGTCAGATAAAATTAAATTATTAGAAGAATTTTTCACTATGTAACAAAAAACAAAATTTGTTTAATTTACTTTTTGTATTTTGAGAACGATTTCCGAAGTGGAAATTGAAACGTCAATAAACGTATTTTTTATCTTTAATTGTGGCTTATTCCCAGTTTAATAGTAATTAATTTACAATGCCACAAGAAAATAGCTTCAATTCCAAGATAAATATTGTAAATAAACAATAAAGGTACATTCAACTGAAAACTACAACATTGAAAAGTGTTTTAATCATTAAACTCTAAAAAAAAAAAATAAACAAAAAAATATGTTGATGTGTAAAATGAAAAAAAAAGCGTTAAACCTCTTCATGAAAAGCAAAACCTTTAATTATAAACTCTTACAATCATCTTTATTATAATATGATGTCAAAAATTTAATAATTCACTCAAGATATGTCATGCGCCACCTTCGCAGCTTTTCATATCTACACCATGGGCACTTTAGTTTATTCCTAAACTCGCATTTACGATTATGAAAACAAACTCCAAATTGAACTTTAATGACTTAATCTGATACTTGGATCTTCCATAAATAATAAACAATAAATAATTTTTTATTAATTTCACATCTTAAATTAATTATTTATTAAATAAACTATTAATATTAGTTAATAAGCAACACAAAATATTCCTGAAGCCGTGTCAAACATTTAATAGCCTTGCCACCACTTTCAGTTCGACTGAGTGCGTTGTATGACAAAGATAGCGAATGTTCGATTTGAAAAATACTACCGCGGACATGGTGTTCATTTTTTTCGAATCCAGAAAAAACTAAAACATATTTTTGAAAAATTTAAACGCAGAATGAAAGATTACATTATTACCGAGGGCCGAAAGTCCCTTAGAATAACAAAAAGTTGTTTTGAATGAGATATTTGAGATTAAAAATCACACTAAATTTTCTCTTCTTTTTCACCCCTGTAACTAATTAAAATAAACATTATAGAAGTTTTCAGGGACTTTCATTATAGAAGTTTTCAGGATTCGAAAAAAATGATTGCATTTAAAAAGCATTGGTCCGAAATTTTGCGCCTACGCTCTTAAACAAAAACGGAGAGAGCACATATCCCTGTCGAACTCTTATAATATTTGTTCATTGAAACTAAATATTTCTTCATAATAATCTTTTTCAAATTCCTAATTAATTTATTTTTTCTCTAGGTGCTAAACCGAAGATTCCGCCAGTATTTAAGGCAGCCCAAGAGGACGAAAAGTTGAAAGATTTGATAATGACTTACAGGGATATCTTAGACTTCGAAGAATGTAGCGAGCTGTTTGAGCACTCACAGGCTGTAGCCATCATTGGAGGTGGATTTTTGGGTAGCGAGTTGGCGTGTGCCATGGCAAGGAAAGCTTCAAAAGGTAAGTAAAGAAATTTATTATTGCTCGAAATAGTTAAATAGTTTTAAAATAAGTACAATATATAATTTAAATATATTTTTGGTTATATTTTTTTGCATTTTCTATGTCATTGAAGTTAATTTGAATATTTTGTATTTTTTCCGATCAGACCATAACTCACTATTTCCTTATTATCAATCCAATAAAAAATCTCAGTCAAAACAAATAATGTTGTTGATTACTCAAATTAAAACAGGGTTGTTATGGTTTTTGCTGAGTCATGATTCATTCCTGATAAGATAATTACAATGTTATTATCCATTACTCATTGCAAAGTGCTTATGAGTCAATCGGATTTTTTTTTCAGGCGACTGTATGTGTTGTATACACGCATATCTGGCTTCTATAAAGTTATCTTTTATGGTTATGGACACGATGACAGCCGTTTCAAAACAAGATTTGTAACTCGGCCGATAGAGGCGCTCATAATCAAAGCATTCATATTCGTTTGATATTATACAGGGTGTAGCGCGACAAGTTTTGATTAAAATTAATGGCTTAATTAAAATTAATTAGGCTATGTTAACCCTTCATTGATCGCGCCTATTTCAGAAACGTGTCAACTCGCGGGGTGTCAGCAGCACCCCATTATTTTATCTTACTTTTTGTTTAACGTAATAAAACTCGAACTGTTTTTATATTTCAGGTATATAATGTTAACAATTTGTCACAAAATAAATATATTTATTTCAACAAATATTACATTCTACATAATGTAGTCGTTGAATTTTATAAACATAGAGTTTAGAAATAAATTTGCGTACAACTGAGAAAGAACTAAAAAAAATAAAAAAATAAAGTAAAACAGGTGAAGTCAAAAACTTTTTATTATATATGAAGAAGAATAAACAAACTTGGAATAAATTCACTGGCCTCGGTAATATACATCACATATTGTGTTCATATGGCTTAGGCCACAGCCACCTTTACTTCCAAGCCATGAAGTAGAAATTTGGCAACAACGCGTGGTAGTCCGACTGTGGTTTGTTTTGGTTTAACATTTCATATAGGAAGGCTTGTAAAGTTTGTTGAATTTATTGTTTTTTTAACTTTATTCGAATGTTTTATTTGTAAATTGTGTTTACATCAATTAGAAAATATTAATATAAGTGAAATTTCATTAAATTTAGAAATTTTAGAAGATTTTTAACGACAATTTAAAAGGCAAGTATAAATATAACCTACAAAACAAACTGAAAATAATAATACTTTTGCTTCTTGTTACAAAATATGTAAACTAAAAACAACAATAATAATACTTTTGTTTTTTTGTTACAGATTCTCTGGCATTGTTGTGTACCTGGTTGCAAAACCAATTATGCCAGTACTTTAAAAACGAAACAGGCAGAAAGTACGTTTTTGTTTCCCAAAGATCCCCAAAGAAGGTATACTGGGTTATGCTCTATTCATAGATAAGGCTGTACAATTACCAAATCTTCCGTAGTATGTGCCAAACATTTTCATGAAGATGATATTCAGCGAACTGAACAATGAGAAGATAAAGATGGAAATGTACACATTGAAAAGTTAATATTTCCCAAATTAAAAGGCAATGCAGTTCCTAATATATTTCCTGAAGTACCATCATATGTAACTTTTCATCGTACTAAACTACTTCGTACTACTTTAGAAAGAAGGAATCCCGAAGACAGAAGAAACTTTTTGCATAAGAAGAGGGAACAAGAGATAACATAATTATGTCAATTAGACGTAGACAATAATATCCCATTGAAAAACTGGACAAGTAAAATTACAAGTGACTGTGTATATTTCTATGTATTAAACATTAATCAGTTGGGACACAAGTGTGATAATATTTGTATAATATGTAGTGTAATAGTTAGCAGTAATTTTAGTGTAATCATCAATGTAGGTAAGAATAGATTAAGTGGTAATGATTTGAAATGGATTTTACAATACAGTAAATTAACAAGATGGTCACAATTAGAGAACTTACTTTCTCATTTAGATCTGCTTTTTAGATAAGTGATAACAAATTTGAGTATTACATTCAAAAATCTTTTGAGAATATAGGCTATTTTAAATCGATATACAAGTTATAAATGGTATGTTACATTCAACACATTTTTCATGTATACCTCTTTTAACTTGGTCTATATGACAACAAACCTATTCATATTTAAAATTGCTACTTTTGTATATCTAAGTATGAAAATTCAACAAAAGTTATAAGTAAATAGTACAATATTTAATTTTCAATCAGATTAATTTAGAACCATATTTATATTGTGTCTGATTTCTTAGGATGAATTTTTTAATCATAATAGTTACACTAAGTTTTTGTGTTTTAAAATTTCTAGAGATTCTTGACTGTATTTGATTGTAAGATTAACTGTTTGACACTGTATTTTAAGTGCAATAAATTTTACTCTAGTGATTATTTTATTGATAATATAACCTAAATAATAATAAAACTTTATATATATTTACTAGGTATATATAAGGTTTTATTAATTTAATTTCCCTAAAAATATTTCTGTAATGAATTGAAGTTTTCAAAATATCAGTTTCCTAAAATTCAAATTAGTTTAATATTCTGGTAGACCTTACAGCTGATTATCGGACTACCGACGTCATAGAATACGGTGTTGCCTTTTTTACTTCATGGCTTGGAAGTAAAGGTGGCTGTGCTTAGGCACATATTTTTATTGCACATTTTGCAACAACTCTTACATTTAATGTCTTTTGCTCGTGGACATATAGTGCATCGTGCCTTTTTTTATAGGCATGTTGTCACTGGTTGTTGCTGCATTACCTAGGACTCTTTTCAGAGAGTTTGGAAGAGATTTTACTTGTGACTTAACTTCCATCTGTGGTTGCACCAGAGTACGTCCAATCGCTTCTAGAAACTTGGATCTGGGATCTTTTTAGTAGGATTATTAGAGAAATAAACGATGTGGGAATTAATTGCTGCTGTATTTAGCAAATGATAAAATATCCTCAAGGGCCAACGACGACAAATTCTTGACACATTATATGTCTGGTATTTTTGGTCTACACTATCAACCCCACTCTTGATCTTACTTTAAAATAATATTATGTCAGGCTTATTCACATTCGGAGAAACTTCATCCACAGTATTGTTTTTCATGTGTATAGTTGACAATAAGATTACATTTTTATTTTGCTTTGGGCAGTATGAACCGAGTGTCATTGGTATTTTTTAGTGGAATCCGAATAGAGATTGCCCAGGTACCTTGTTAGTGACAAAGCATGGAGGTATCTCTTTATTTTTTTTCCTGAGTGTACCCACTAACGATAATTTGTGAGACATATAGCGAAAATCTTGAGGCCATATCGTGCCGGCTTGTTTGGTAGATACTCTCGAAAAGAGCATCTATCCCTAAAATTCAAAAGTTGTTCATCAGTGGTTGCGAATTCGCCAAGCGAATAATTTGCGAGGCAATTATTGTTGAACTACAGTCCTCTCTCTCTATAACGATATGCAAGGCACCGAGAATTTTCATCGTTATAAGGAGAGATCGTTATACAGAGAATAACAAAAATCGTTACTCTAATAATAATACTATGCTAAATAACATATTGGAATTTAAAAAATTGATTGATGATGAATGACAGAATGATTATAAATGAATTAACACTGTATATAGTGTACATAGCATAGATTTATTAAAGCATGATATAAGCAATATAGTATAAAAAAAGACTGCACAATTAAAAAATGTATACTGTACAGCAAGAAAATAATATGGTACTGTGCAGTATTTTCATCAAGGTATGAAAAAAAAGTTTATATCCTATATTTAGCTTACATTAACGAAAAAGTCTGTCACCTTGGTCTGTTCCTTTTACCTTTCCACAGAACTGACCTGACCTTGTCCTGAAGACGCATAGCATCTTTCACACCACTCATATCGTCTTCCTGGTCGATGAAATACTTTTGCCGTATCCAATTTCTGCTAAGGGGTCAGAGCTTGTTTTGGCTCTGCGTTTTCTTCTATACGAACTACTTGTAGGATGTCCTCGTCAGGAAGTTCAGATGCTGTAGCTACATTTTTATTCAAGCTCTTCCGGTAGTAGGTGATAGGAAGTTCAAACTTACTGGCCCAAACAGTTAACGGCAGGTCATCCTTATTCTCAGTCAATCCTTGATCTTCCAGCCATCCAGTCAAGACGTTTAGTTTGAAATCGCCATTGTTCTCAACCGATTCCATCAAAAGTCTTCTCCTTTAATGGCTTTTCAAACTCTTGAGACATTGTGGTCCATGGGACGAAGGACAATCATTGTTTTGCTGACAGGAAACAAAGTTTAATATTTTAAAGGTCGCACAATACAGGATGAGCAGGACAATTGTCTACAAGCAGAAGAATTTTTTCCCTTTACGGCGGACATCTCATTTCTTCAAAAATTTCAGAAGTAATCCAAGCTCTCTTGTTTGGTCTGTAGGTCGCAGGTCAAAAGCAAGGTGGTTTTTTCGACTTCACTATCACTAACAATTTTCTCTTCACTGAACCTGTTATGTTAGCGGCCACTAAAATCGTAGAGAGCTTTTCATCAACGCCCTTTTCCGATTTAAATTTTCAAGTTCTCTTTGGTGTCATTTTAAAAAACAATCCAGTCTCATCAGCATTGAAAACGTCGTATATCTGACGCATATCGTGCCTTCAGTCCAGTTCATACGTTTTCTAGCCTATCATTTGTTACGTTTTTGTTAACATCACGAGCCTATCTGCTGATCTACCCGTAGTTGATTTTGTGCCGCAGCTTCCACTTGCTTAGCCAACCATCAGAAGTCTTAAAATTCTCAATTCTCAAAAAGACTCAGCTTTTGTCCTGACCACAGACCCAGAAAGTGGAGTATGGTTCATAAGCTGCTGCTGGAACCACTGAAGCATAGCGCGTTCTAAATCGTCGTGCTAAGGTTTCCGCAACTTGTTCCTACCCTCTGGGACACAACTGAAACTGGAAGTGAGAAGTCGTGAATTGAATTGACTATTGAACGTCCAAAAGTCATCCCTATAAAGAGAAAACGATATCGGTATAGAGAAAAAATTAATACATTGTCCTTATGACGAAACAAACAACATTTACTATGTTCATCGTTATAGGGTATTTATATTGTTAAACCTTAGACATTTTATGAGAAAATAAAAACGATTTAGATTTATCAAACGTTTTAATTCCAAGCCTTGAAATATGCCTCAAATCTTATTACTATGGCTGGATTTACAAATGCCAGATAATATTAGTAACCCAACTAAAGCACAAATTTCTATGTCATTGGATTCTTTGCTGTCTCTTTCACGTTTGAAATTAGCGAAGAGTTTATTGATAAATATATTGGTACCTTCTGTAACGTCTTTGATTGTGTCTTCAGTTATAAACAAATTAAAACATTCAATGACGGACTTAGTTTCTCGCTACATTTATTGTTCCTGGTAGATGGGAAATTAGATTATAGCTTCTAGTTCTCACCTGCTCGCGACTCTTCTCCTTTGACCATTTAGTAACTTTGTCTTTCCCAAGGTAAAAACGATTTCCGTCCCTTTCTTGTTCTGAAGGATATTCTTCTTCTGATGGTATTTCGTCATTGCTCATACATTCATCAAATAGTTTGAGTAATCGCGCTATATGTAACATATTCGCCCATTTTTCCTAAAAAGTAATATTGACAATATTATATAGACACAATACATGTTCAGACTTCCATGCAAGTGTAAAAAGAATAAATATACTTACCGACAAAAAATAAATATCGATGAACAAAATATAACTCTACTACTCGTGGGGTGTTCGCAACATCCCAAGCATGTGCTTACGATACAACCACTAACAGTACACTGATCAGATTCTTCCAGGTGGTAGAGACGACGAAAATAGGCAGCTCATAGAAAACGTTAACAGCTATATGGGCATGCGGTGTTACAACACCCCGCTCAAGTAACGGAGGGTTTAAAATTTGAAATAACGAAGATATAGATGATCGATGACGTGAATCGATGTGGTGATCGATGAAGTTGAAATATAATGTCCTGAATGTGGCATTTCCGATTATACCTGAAGCAAGACATGTTGGATCTTTTGCCTTTTATACAGCCTGTACATCATAACTTTTTTAAGCAGTTAAAAACAACAAATGTAGCAGATCATGAAGACATTGGACCATTACCTTATGTGGGATAAGATAGTGATAAGCGTAATATTAAATATGAAATATTGTGGAAATGGGTAAAACTAATTTGAGTGTTTTACTACTTATAATATCATGTCATAAACCTCTCAAAACTTACAATTAACTAACTATATGTATACTTTTTTCAGATACAAAAGATCCTAGAAAGATATATCAACTTTTTAAAGAGGGTGGAAATATGGGTAAAATATTACCGGAATATCTTTCTCTTTGGACGACTGAGAAAGTAAAAGGTGAAGGTGTGCGGGTAAGTCGCTTCTAATTTAAAAACCATTCAAATATAACACAGTAATTTATATCACGAGTTGATGTTATAATGATAAAGAAAGATCATTGAACTGTCAAGTAACTTTTTCAAATTGACATTTACCGATTTTCAAATTTTTAAAAGAAAATTAAATTTAAAAAATATTTATTCAAAAGTCAAAGAGGTCATCTGAACAATCAATCAGTTGGTGGTGGTCATCTGAACAATTTTTTCGACTTCCTTTTGAGAAATCGTTCAAAATTTATATTTTGAGAACGATTTCCGAACTGGAAATCGAAACCGGAAATACACAATAAACTTATTTTGAAGTAAAATTGTGACGTATTCCCAGTAAAAATAGTAAATTCTTTAACTTGGATTTCAACTACCTTTTCTACTGATAGAGCAGTAATTAATTTACTTTCAGCAATTGAAAATACCAATCTAGTTTTTCTTAACAATGGCGCGGAAACGCTCATTCCTTCATTAAATCAAAAGAATAAATCGGCAATAGACCTGTCTATTGTATCGCCTGATTTGGTTACATTATGCAATTGGCAAACAAAAATAAATACTTTAGGATCTAATCATTTTCCCATATTAATAGAAATCAAAAGTAATAATTATATTATTAAAACAAATCAAAACAGATGGAATTTAAACAAAGCAAATTGGTCACTTTTTTCTGAAAATATTGAACACAGTAATAATCATAATAATATAAACCGATATGATAAATTTATAGCAGAATTAAACAAAGCAGCAGAAAATTCAATACCCAAAAAGAAAAAAGTGATCAACTCGAAATTTAATAAACATTGGTGGAATGAAGAATGTGATATATTAATGAAAAATCAAAAAGATGCTCTTTTGCGTTTTAAACAAAACTCAAATGCAGAAAATTATATTTGTCTACAAAGAACAATGGCTTTGTGTAAAAAACTAATAAAAAAGCGCAAAAAAGAATCTTGGAGAAATTTTTGTACTTCAATAAATAAAAATACACCGATCTCACAAATATGGACAGAGGTTAGAAAATTAAAAAATAATTGTAAAGAACCAGTCAGTAAGGTAGTAGCAGGAGAATGGACAACAACCTTTATAAACCAAGTCACGCCACCATGGGTTGAAGAAGAAGAAGCAGTTTACCCTCCTCAAGTAGAAAATATCAATAAAATTGCAATGGACAGTCTGTTAAAGAAATTTAGTCTCAAAGAATTCCAGAGCAGTATTAAAAAGCACAAAAATACGGCTCCTGGTATCGACAACATTCATTATATAATGTTATACAACCTTCCGTTATCATGCAAAATTACTTTGTTAGAACTAATAAATAATATATGGGAAACCTCGCAGTATCCAGAAGATTGGAAGAAATACATTATGATTCCAATGTTAAAACCGCAAAAAGATTCAAATCTAGCAGAATCATACAGAGGTATATCACTGGCATCATGTGTACTTAAAACATTCGAGCGAATGCTCAAAACAAGAATGGAATATTGGCTAGAATCCAATCTCAAACTACCAAAATATCAGTTTGAAAAGCTCATTCCACTATAGAAAATGTTACTCATCTAGTCACTGACATTAATATCTCATTCTCATTAAATCGTTCTACCATAGCGTTGTTTATGGATATTCAGGGAGCCTACGATAAAGTAAATCTAGGAATTCTACATCAACAAATGGTGCGAATTGGTTTTAGTTGTGAATTTTCTAGAAAAATAATAAAATTATATCGTAATCGCATAATTAACCTTAAAATAAATGAGGAAATTTTAGATACAAGAACAACAAGTCTGGGATTACCTCAGGGTAGCGTTTTAAGTCCTATATTGTATACAATCTATACCTTTGACCTAGAAAAGCTAACAGACGAATTCAGGGATATTAAGATACTGGAATATGCTGACGATATATGCATTTACATTGATAATTGTGATTTTGAATCTGGTTACAGTTCTTTAAATCAATTTTTTCTTCGATTTAACCAATGGTGTCACGAGAAAAGTTTAAACATTTCACTCACGAAATCAAAAGCATGTATATTCACCCGGAAACGAACTATTCCCAATCAGCTTATTTTACAAGACCATAGTTTTCCCGTCATCTCCCACGTAACATACCTAGGAGTAACAATTGATAGAAAATTAATCTGGAAAGAGCACATAGAAAGAATATTAAAAAAAACCGAGAAAGGATTAAATATATTAAGAGCTGTAAGTTGTTACAGTTGGGGAGCCGATTCAGAAATGTCTCTGTTATTATACAGGTCATTTATTAGATCAATTCTGGATTACGGATGCTTTCTATACTCTCAAGCAGCCTCCAGTAACCTAAAAAAGTTAGATAATTTAGTGAATAAATGTCTAAGATTATCCCTTGGAGCCTTTAAAAGTACACCAATTTCAAATCTTCAAGTAGAATGTTGTGAAATGCCTTTAGAGCTAAGAAGAAAATATCTCTGTAATAAATTTTTGTGCAAAATTTCATCTAAAAATAGTAGTCTAGTTAATAAAGTTCACAACCTTTTTATAATGGATTTAACTAATAAGTACTGGCAGAAAAAAGAATCACTGGTTTTATGTAAATCATATCAAGGCTGCTTACAATATAAAGACAATATGTATAAAAACGAACTGTTACCGATATACCAAACAAACTTAACTGATGTGCCTGAAATAGACATACGTTTTCTAAGAGATTATTCTAATTACCCCATGTCGTTGAGAAATCTGATGTTTAATTCAGACATAGAAAATGATTTTAAAAATTATCATATCATATTTACAGATGCATCAAAAAAAGACGATAAAACGTCCTGTGCATTTTGGGACCCTACACGAGACTATTTCGAGGCAAAAAACTTCCGAGTGAATTTTCAAGTTATTCAGCTGAACAACTCGCTATATTAGAAGCATTCAAATATATTAAAAATACATTATTTAATAAAAAATTTTTTTTAATAATATCAGATTGTAAAAGTGTTTTACATAAACTTTCAAACATATCTACTAATATTAATATTAATTATATCTTACAAAATATATTAATTAATTTTAAAAACTTGTATGAGGAAGGAAAAATAGTTAAGTTTGTTTGGGTTAAAGCTCATTGTGGGATCATCCACAATGAAAAAGTAGACATACTGGCCAAGGAAGCATTAGATTCCGATACTGTTGTAAATTATTCATTAGTTCCTGAAGACCTTTATATTATTTCAAAAAATATAATTAGGCAGGAATGGATGAATAAATATGATCATTCCACCAAGGGACTTTTTTATAAAGGCATTCAGCCGAAAATTCCTACCAAACCATGGTTCTGTAATTTTATAACAAAAAAAGATGCAATCAGAATTATCTGTAGAATTCGATTCAATCATTCCCTAGCCACAGAATAATAAGCAATCAGAAGGGCCACTCTCAGATGCCGCCTTTGAAGTTTTTCAGCACGCGCGCCATGTTTTAGGAGGACACAGACATATGATTTGTGTGGTTATGTAATTGTTTATATTTATGTTTAATTATATTATATTTATGTTATTATATTTAACAATGTTAATATAATTGTATAGTATGTCTATGATTGCCGTAAGTCAAATAAACCTGGTTAATTTTTCCATACACACCACATAAACAACACTAATTTCTTTAAAATCCTCCTAAAACATGGCGGAACGTCTGCGCGGAGGAGATGCGCGTACTTAATTTTCCGTGGAGAGTGGGTATTCTGTTTGTTTATTATTCTGTGCCCTAGCACCATCTCACTTATTTAAATTAAAAATTGTAAATTCCCCAAACTGCGAATGTGGAGAATATGGCACACTAGAACATATGATATTAAATTGTAGTAAAAATAGAATAAAGACCAACGTTTTTATGGAAACCATTATGAAAATAAAAATTTTAGTATCAATCTTTATGGGTTAATAGTCTCTAACAATTTAGAAGTTTATAAGTTGCTGTATCAATACATAAGCAGTTTAAAAATAAGAATATGAAACAATAATTTATAAAGACCAATGTATACCAAAACTTGTATATGAAAAAAAAAAAAAAAAAAAAAACATTTCAACAATAAAAAAAAAATATATATATATATATATATTAGACAATATTAATAAAACGAAATACAGAAAAAATATTGTTTTAAAAAAAAAAATAATAAAACAAAAAAAAAATAAAATAAATAAAAAAAAAACACTGCTTGCGGAATTGGATAATACTGGATAAACAACCACTGGGCACTGGATGCATGGATACGAAACTGGATACCTTCTACTAGAAAATTGTATACAAAATTGTATAAAATTTAAAAAAAAAATAATAATAAATAAAAAATATGATGTTTGTAAGTTTACCAATTGTATAATGTAGAATTTTTAACGTAGTGATATTGTTTTAAGAATATTAATAATGTAAATTTTAAATATTAATAGCTTTCATTTTAATCATTGTTAAGAATCAAAGTCAAACATGATTAGGCGAATGAAACCATAGGTTTCGCAGTCAATATTCCAACCACACACACACAACTACCTTTTCCACAAATCTTTCTTTTATTTGACCTTTGATTTTATTTCGAGTGCTCAGCATTTGCTTTTTTTTAAATGAATATATTTATTTATTTGATATTTATATAATAACAATTTTTATTTTTTTTTTGTAATATTTTTAAGGTGCGACATCATACAGAAGTAATAGGCGTGAAAAGTGACGGAAAGAAAGGACTGATTTTAACATTAAACGATAATTCAACTTTGCATGTTGATTGTGCTATCGTTGCAATGGGGGTCGAGCCAAATACTGATCTAGCCGAAGAATCTGACTTGGAGGTTGATCCGGAATTAGGTGGATTTTTAGTTAATACAGAATTACAAGCAAGAAGCGATGTTTACATTGTAAGTGTAATAATAATAAGAGCCTATAATATGATGGCTCTATAATAAGAGCCAAATTTGGTAAAAGGAATTTTTTTTTTCAAAATTTCTTATAATAGTCATCATCTTTAATAACCGTTTTGAATCTGCTGCTGAACATAGGCCTCCCGTAAATAATTATATTGATCTCGTCTTAAGCACCTTGAATTAAGTTGTGCTGGATGATAAAGTTGATCTGAGCCGAAATGCGGTTATTTTCTGTTTTAACCATTGGATCACGGGTTTCATAGAATTGACGTAGTAGGCATCTTTTTTGTTTGATTTTGTTGATTATATGAGGTTGAAGTGGCGGTCGAGAGGTATTTATATCCTTATTAGGGACTGAATATCAATTGCTTGATTGAATAGTTCTTGTAGTGCCGTGATACCATTGTCGATATCAATTTGGGTGTTTAGGTTACCTAACTGTGGGATATTATTATTTAAAAAGTGGTTATAACGGTTCCAGTCGGCGTGTAAGTAGTCTCTTTCTGTTTAAGAGATTTTGATGTGGAATTGGATTTAGTATCTGTTCTCTTACTAATATGGGAAGGTGGTCCAATATATTTAAATCTCCAGGGATGTACTCATCATCAAGAACATCGATCGCGTCGTATGTACATGCAACGTGATCAACGGAGGATGTGCCCTGGTGATTAAAGAACGTAGATGGGAAGTTCTAGGAGAAGGTCAAATAGGAGATTGCCTGCACGTTTTGTGACCGTGTCGCCAAATTGACTGTGCCTGGCGTTAAAGTCCCCCACGATGATAGCCTTATTTAGGCTGGATACATATTTAAGCAATGTTTGTGAGAGAGGCTGATTTGTGTGTTTGTAATAAGAGACTACTGTTAGTATTGTGTTTTTGTTGAGGTGAATGTGTACTGTCAGGAAGTCTTCATCGATGAGGATAATGTGAGGAGGGATTGTGTGAGGTGAGAATAAGATTTCATATTTTATAGCTTTTTATAACCATTAACCGTATAACCGTTATTATGAGGTACCCGGCAGCGGGGAGGGCTTTTTTTCGATCACATTGATATCTCGGATAATTCTTTGTTTAAAGAAACGCATGGGGTCTAGAGTTCTGTAATTTTCAAAATTATTTTTAAGACCTGTATGGAGATGATGTTGGCCTAGAACTGAAACTGAACCGGACTTGCTAGCGGAAATGGAGTGTTCATAGATTCTGTTTTGAATTCTTCGATTGATTTGTCCTATGTAAGATTGTGTCAGTAAAACAAGATATACAAGCTTTAATACAAGTATATTATAAGGTGTCCAATTGAGTCGGCACCATATGGAAACCTTTTTATTTTTAGTTTTATGAAAAAAGTTATGCTTTATAATAAGTTCTGCATGTTCTAAAACCTAAATTACAATCATAAAATATTAAATTTTTTCAGTCATATACGCGGTTTGCTAAAAACTATGAATTCTGGAAATTATTAACTCTTTCATAAAATTAATATTTTTTGACAACCCGAGTATGTGACTAAACTAATTTAATATCTGATGTATTCTAGGTTTTTTTATGATATACAGTATCAACATTGGCAGAATGTTAATATTGTCTGAAATTTTATATTAAAAATATTTTTTAGGCTGGCGATTGTGCTTGCTTCTACGATACAAAACTAGGGAGACGACGTTTCGAACACCACGACCACGCAGTGGTCACAGGACGACTAGCAGGCGAAAATATGACCGGAGGTCGAAAGCCTTACTTACACCAGAGCATGTTCTGGTCAGATCTGGGACCAGATGTAGGATACGAAGCGATCGGTATTGTTGATTCGGCTCTTCCTACAGTAGCGGTATTTGCCAAAGCCACCGACAAAGATAATCCTAGGGCGGTAGTTACTGCTACCGATGAGGGAATTAGATCTAAAACGGAAGAGGTGAGAGTTTGGCTTTTGAAATAATTGATTTTGAGATAATTTTTGGGTATTTATAACCCTGAGAATCTGTGTTTTTGTAGCTAGTATTTAGCTTTCGTTTAAAGTGTTTAACATCTATTAATTCTATTATATACAGGGCGATACTGAACTTACAACCTGAAGTTCGATAGATCTGTAATCAAATATAGAAAAAATGTATAGAGAAATTATGGAATTTTATATATATTCAGAGGGAGAGAGAGAGAGAGATAGAGAGAGAGAGAGAGAGAGAGAAAAGACAGTTAATAGAGTGCCTCTGAAGTGAATACAAATCTTTTCCGTCAAGAGAAGTAACAATGAAATAACTTCAATAAACACGCTACAGCTACATCTGAGAATAAAACCACAAAGTAGAAATCCGAAAATTTCTGGTTGACGAAATCAAACTTCAGATTTTTGCTTAAATATGTGGCTTCTATTAATTTCAAGACATAACAGACGATGAAAAGATGAAGAGAACAACATGGGGAATTTAAAAATTGCATTCCACAATATATCTACTCATCTAAGCAAAAATCTTTGGTGAACTGGTTTTTGGTACTCAGTTAGTACATTTCAAGAGTAAATAGAAATAAGGAAAATACAGTTAAGATTTGATTTCTTTCACGTATACAGCCACTGTATATTCGCTTATACATATTTCATCCTGCCAGGATTCATCAGAGTGACTGATACAGAAGCTCTAAAAGTGAAATTCAATATTTTCCGTCAAAAGAAGTATATGGCTGTAATAGTAACATAACATGTCTGACTACGCTAGTAACGACCTCTATATGAACCAACAAGAAGTCAGGAGACTTCTCTTCAATGGTGAATTAGGTGAACTTCAAATACAAGCTTATTGGAAATGTTAGTCTTCTGACTTCTTGTTGCTCCATGTAGAGGTCGCTACTCAGGCAGGTTATAGTACTATAACGGGCATATAGATGAAGGGCATTTCATTTCATTACGAACTACCAGTATTTCTGATGAGTATTTCTGATGAGCGGTGAATCCTTAAACCACGTGTAGTAGAATGGTAGAGGTCAAATTGAAAAGAAATGCAATCGTCTACTTTGCCTGGAGACCTGATTTTAAAATATTTGTAATGTATGATTAAAGAAAAGTAAAACAATGCAATAGGAAATAAAAAAATATATTTAAATCAATTTTAAAAAATGTTAAATGTTTAAAATGAAATATTTTGTCGAAATTCAATGTCCTTCGGTATGTTTAGTTGCATTTGTTGCGATATTGAAGGAAATATTGTGACGCCCCTTTAATCTTTTTTTAGGAAGGTTCATCTTTAGGTAGTCGTCCAAATTGTAATCTTTTTGACCAACTAGTAACTCCCAAGTTTCGTCGGCTGTTTGAAGTTGGTTGCACTCTTACATTGGTCTTGTGTCTAAATCTCCTTGCCGAGGAACTTCCTGCCGTATTTAAAAAACTTTTCCACGCTGTTTTTGTTTTAATATGGGATAATCTTACGTGCAATAATTTTAACGTTGATGAATCAGTTCCAAATATAACATTTTTATCTTGTAGCGTATTAATAAAATCTACAAAAGAAAAAAGGAACTTAAATCATCATCCTGGCCAAAAACAAGGTATCATCAAAACTCTGGCGGAGAGGGCGAAGAGAATTTGTGAACCACAGTATCTACAAAGTGAACGTCTTCATATTGAAAAAGCGCTCAGCTCTAATGGTTATACCCGAAGAGAAATACGATGAACAACGTCTCTAGAAGAAAGGACGAAGAAATATAATGTATAGGCAAAGCGTTCTTGCCCTATATATCGGGGTAACGGACAGAATTGGGCGAATACTTAAAAAAGCCAATGTGAAGACCATTTTCAAGCCTACAAAGAAAATCAAGGACTGTTTAAGATCGGTGAAGGACAAACGCGACGCATTAGCAACGGCCAGAGTATACCGAATATCATGTACATGTGGAATGGTATATGTGGGAACCACGAAAAGATAAACAAACACAAGGATAAACGAACATCAAAGCCATTGTCGTTTAGGACATATTGACAAATCTGCCGTTGACGAACACGCTTTGGGAAGCGGAGAACATCGCATACTGTTCGAAGAAACGCAGGTGCTGGATGAAACATCACAGTACTACCCACGGTTGTATCGGCAAGCGGTGGAAATATATAAGCACCCAAATAATTTTAATCGGATAGAAGGACTTAAAATCAACAAAACATGGATACCAATATTAAAATCCACAAACACCCCGCAAAAACACGAAGAAAAAAAGCTACTACATAACGACAACACGCCTCCTCATGCCGAAACCAGTGGAGGGGAGGCGAGTAGAAAATATAAATATGGCCTCCGTAGTACAACGCGGCGTCAGTATCAGCTTACAAGGGAAGCACTAACATCTCCAGAAGATGCCAACCCCTAGTGTTAGCGAAACGGCGAGAACTGATCTCAGAAGACAACGGCCTAACAGCCCGAACAAACCTAACAATGTTTCATTTTTGTTTAAAATAATATATTCTCTAATATATAATGTTGAACTTTTTCGCCAAAAGCTAATTTAGCTACGTCGTATCGATCTTCAGGAGTAGTAGCTGGACGTTGTAAAAATATATTAAAAGAGTGTGCAATCGCAGCTTGATGCTTGCAAAAAGCACCCAATCTTCCAATTTTGCAGCTGCAAAACTTTGTCAATTAGTTTAAATACAATTCAGCTAAAGTATATTAAAGCTATAGCATTACAAGCTTTGTTTCTATTTAAAACTATGTCTTTAAAAAGCCTTACTATTGTATGTATGTACAGCGTTAACAGGCCTTTTAGGCCCATTGCTGGATGGATAATTTCCATCGTTTTCTATTCTTAGTTAACAGCTTCCAATCTCTGATTCCCATCTCTCTGACATCTTCCATCACTACATCTCTCCATTTCTTTCTTGGTCTTCCTCTCTTTTTTGCCCTCAGGTACTCTCCAAGCAATATTCTTGACTAGTCTATCACCTTGCATTCTTTCTAGATGACCGAGCCATTCTAGTCTACGTTTTTTTACCACTTTTGTTATTGTAGGGTTTGCATACAAATGATACATAGAATTTTCTTGTTTAAAAGTACCATTTCCGGCCCATACCCATTTTATGCCATCCACAGTTAGTTTTTTGTACCCTATCTTCACATTTCTACCTTCATCTCTTAATTCCTTGCCTTTATTTACGATTTCCTGCCTCATGTGTCTTTTTTTTTCGGTCAGGTCATCGTTGATGAAGATCTTTTCTCCAGTAAGAAATCTGAGTTTGTTTTTTTCTGTCATTGCCTTAGTTTTTTCGATATAATCCTTCATTTGTATCAGACATATATTGTTTTTTAACTTCATTGCAGATTCTATTTCGACATCCTCTTTTAGGTGCTTTTGTATAAAATCTTTTACATTATTTTTTAAGAGTGTTTCATCTGTTGTGTTTATTGGTAGACCCGTAATTACTATGTTATTTCTTTTCATCTGTTTTTCAATTCTTTCTACTTTGTTTTCGACCTGGGTTAATTTGTTTTTTGTTTCTTCCAATTCTTGATTTATCTTTATATTTTCTTTTTTCAGCGCTATCATCTCTTCTCTATATTCCTTATTTTCATTCCTGATTTCTTTCAGTTCCGCCATCATCTTCTTGAACATGCTCATAACGTCGTCCAAATCCACTGAATCTTCTTCCTTTGGTTTTCTTTTGCTTGGGGTTCTGGCAGTTTTTTGCTCTGCTAGAAAGGTGAAGTTGACCCTCTATCTTTTCTCTTCTTGCCTTCTGACGTATTATCATCACTATCCGTGTACATCATATCTGTTTCTAAGGACCGCGAAAGGAACTAGATCCGCTTCAACCGCTTAAAAATCCAGTTCCTATCAGTCCTCAGTTTGTAGAACTATTTTTTAATTTGGCAACGTCGCAAAAATAACGGCCAGAGTTCTACCAGTATGACTGTTTCGAATTGTAAATAACCTTACTTATTTTTGTCACTTCAAACACTAGTTTTTATCGAAATCGGGTTTTTTTTCCAGAAATTTTTTACTGTGGTATTACGAAGCCTTTTTAAATTCACATATGTAAACAAATCGTCAATTATTTTTCGCTACTAATCGCAATATTTGGGATTTTAGTAGGAGAAAAATAAATTTACTTTTATCTGCTTAGTACACAGTTGCCGGAATCCAGCCTTACTATTATTTCCCTAAAATTGTTGGTTTTGTGGTCCCATGTGTTGATGCGTCCCTTCAAGCGAGGCCCTATCTTCCTTTCTTTTCCAATATTCGGTCATACATTTCTTCCACTGCGGAAATCGTTGGTTTTCGAGAATGAAAAAATTCGTGTTTTTTTTACACAGCCAGCGTCAAATTTTAAGGCAAACGGGTATTCATTGTATTTTATTAAAATTTCTTTATAAACCTCAATTGATTGTTTCATTTTCTAAAAAAATCGAAAAGGACAAGAATTTTAGACAATTTTACCGAGACTCTCTTTACTTTCAAAACTCCAGTTTCATCGCGAGGTTCCAAATTTTTAGTTCTCTATATATTATACCAATGCTGCACTGTACGATATGTTGGATTAATGTCTGAATTTGCTAAAAGTTTACTGTCAAAGCTAATTTAAAATTCTAATTTGGACTCATGATAAACTAGAGACTCTTTAATTCCTATTCCATTGTCAAAATAAGAAAAAAAAATTCTTTTGTATTAACGGATAAACGAAGGTATGAAAAGCTTTCATCTGATTCTAAATTCTGATTATTCTCGCCAATTATACTTACAATAACTGGCAAACCGTCCTTAAATAAATATGTTAATTATTTCTCTTAATGTATAGAATATAATATGTATCTCGGTAAATAACTGCAGCTTGAATTTTTTTGAATAACAATGTACCCTTTTATTAGGTACTAAACATGGCGAAGGTCGAATTTCGCATAAATATTACATTTTAAATATTTAAAATGTTTTATATTTTATTTATGTATATTTTGTTTTATTTTCTATTGCATTGTTTTAGTTTCCTTTAATCACAAATGTTGGTATGTCACAAATATTTTAAAATCGGTCTCCTTTTAACTGATTTTAATAAAAGTCGTCTTTTTGGTCTACGAATATTTAACATTCCACATTTATGAATTTTGTACCAAAGTAACATTCCATTTACGTTTTTGGCACCTCGCCGTATATTGGTTGAATCGTGCCCGCGTACCGCAAAGGACCAATAGAAAAGTCCTAAGTGCTAAATACATATACGGAATGTTTAGATGCTAACGGTTAATGTATATAAATTTATATATTTATATATTCACTTATTTAAAATAAACTTATTGTCAACTGAAATTATGGGTAATTCCCATTAAAGATAGTAAATAATAAGTAAAAAAATAAAAAAGACTTATTAACAATTTATATTTGCTAAATCTATTATTATACTAAATATAGTGTATTTTTAGGTACCAGAAGAATGCAATAAATACCTATCGGAAGAACAGAAAAAAGAACTGGAAGAAAAAAGACGATCTCATAATTCGCCGAACGTTGCCGAAGGTGAAGATTTCGGCAAGGGAATTATCTTTTATTTAAGAGACGATATCGTAGTGGGTATAGTTCTGTGGAATGTTTTTAACAGAATGAACATAGCGCGGCAGGTGCTCATGGATCAGAAGAAATATGAAGACCTCAATGAGGTAGCCAAATTATTCAATATTCACGAGGAAAGTGTGAGTTCGGAAAGTTCGGAAGACTCGGAAAAATCTGAAAATTCAGAAAATTCGAAAAACTCTAACAATTCGAAAAAATCGGAAAATTCGAACAACTCTGAAAATTCTAAAAATTCGAAAAAATCAGAAAATTAAACCGTGTTGTAACGTGCGAATAGAAAAATCTCGTTTTTAGTACAAATATAAATATCTAGAAATGATTGACTATGTAGTTACATTTTTTATATTACTTCAAATACATATTCGTTCAAATTTTTTACAACCGTTCAATTTTTATGAGACTTATGTGTCGGACTTTTCTGTCATGTACAACGGGGCAACAATTTTGAATGGGGTCAAATATTTCTAGATTATAATATATTTTTACGACCGGTATCCAGGAGTTAGTAAGAACTTATTAAACGCATTTTTACCTACAGAATTCCTATCCTTCTTCTCCATCAAACTCCAATCCTATTGTATTATATTTATTAGTTTCTGATACATTTTTTGAGATTTGTAATTTTTAAAAAGTACTGGTGCAACTGCATTTTGTTTCGTTAATAAAGTATATAAAGTGTTGTAGGTGTTATTTTAATTTAATCCTTTTCCAACTTGAGCAACAAGTAAACACTATTGCTAATCTGATGTTACTAAAAACGTCCTAGTTACTGTATTTTGTTTAACCAACTGATACTAATCATTCGATTGATAATAAAATTGATTTACTTTAACCACACATCGACAACTAAAAAATTGGTCAGTTTTAACGGTTTTAAAAGTTTTACGACGCGTCTTAAAGCTTTTAATACATTCTAACGTTATTAAGTCGTTCTTCGATTGATTTGCACACTTCAACATTGATTTTACTCTCTTTTTCCCGAGATGATCGATTTTTGATGCTTTTATGACGTTTTTAACGATATTTTTGAAGCTTATATGCTCTTGTTACACGCTTTTTGCTTATTTTTACTACTTTTAAAACGTACAATCCTTTTAAAGCTTCTATAGCCAATTTTAACGCGTTTACAACGTTTTTATATCTTCAAAAGCTCAGTTACTCTTATATTTTTAGTCTCCAATCTAATGGAAATCCTCTAGTTTCAAAGTTTCTTATTACATATGTCTTACACCCGGTTTTGTAAAAAACGTTATTCAAATCTCTGATCGTCTAACCGAGCTGTCAGATTTGATTAACTGTTAACCAGCGTGCCGGTGTTAGTTTCTAAGAAGGAGAGGTTCTGAACTGAGTAGGGGCTTCTCAGTACTTCTTGGAAAACACACTCGGAGGGGGGTAGCTCTCAACCCCGACACGGCGCGTCCCAATGGCTGATAGGGAACGTCCTACAGATATGTAGGACAGGTGCGAATAAGGCTTTGCCAAATAAACACCCGCGGATCAACTGAGAGCATGGCATAGGGCAGCAGCTATGTCATTACAGGATCAGAGCGGTAGAGACAAGATCTCTGTATCGGTCTGATACCGGATAGTCACGGGCGGTAATCAAATTATGATTTAACCGGTTGTGATACTGCGGTGCAGAAAGCAACGGGAAACTACTGCACTATATTTTCCCTAGTAAAGTAACCTATGCAAAACAAAAATTTAACGGCCCCTAGTCCGCGGCAGACCTTAAGTGGTCAGGGGGTGCAAAGAATCCCCGCGAGGAGGAACCACCCGAAAGTGGAATACATTAATAACCAATCCTTGGTACGAATAGGCACTTGGAACGTACAAAGTATGTTTGAACCCGGTAAAGTTCAAAATACCATTCGTGAAATAAAAAGACTTGGAGTGGACATACTAGGTATAAGTGAGATGAGATGGTTTGGTTCTGGAAATGTATCCATCGATGACTACACAATATACTACTCGGGGAACGAACAGCAGAGACACTGGAATGGTGTAGCCCTTATAGTAACAGAGCAGATAAAAAAAGCAGTAATTGATTTCATACCCTATTCTGATCGAATGCTTCTTTTGAAATTACAGAGTAAGCCCGTAAACATAAACATACTCCAAGTTTATGCACCAACTGCTGACAAGTCGGATGATGAAATAGAGCAGTTCTATGAGAATCTCCAAGAATTACTTAAAATGACAAAGAGTTATGAAACAACATTAATCGTAGGAGATTTTAATGCCAAAGTGGGTTGTGGAAAAGTGGAACATATTTGTGGAAATTACGGACTGGGCAATCGCAATGATAGAGGTGACAGACTACTACAATTTTGCCAGGAGAAACAACTAACTATCATGAACACCTGGTTCAAGCTACCACTACGGAGGCTATATACGTGGAAATCACCCGCAGATAATAAAAACAATTGTGTCCGAAATCAAATCGATTACATTATTATAAACCAGCGATATAAAAATGCAGTAACGGATACAAGAACATACCCAGGCACAGATGTTCCATCGGATCACAACCTACTAGTAGCTAAATTAAAAATAAAGTTCAAAACGCTAAAAAAGACCGTCAAAAGAAAAACCGACATCAATTTACTTAAACAAGAAAATATACAAAGTATGGTAAAGACTAAACTCAACGAGGAATGTGAAAGACTCCAAAGAGAGTTATCACCAACTACAGAAGGCTTATGGACTGAAGTCAAGAATGCTTTTACTAGCGCCGAGAAATATATAAAAGACACTAATAACAAAAGAAAATCTAAACCCTGGATGACCCAAAAAATTCTGGGAATGATGGATACTCGAAGAGCCTACAAAAATAAAGATAATGAAAAATATAGGGAGATACATCGTCAAATCAAGAAAGAAATAGCTACCGCAAAAGAAAATTGGATGATAGAAAACTGCCAAGAGATCGAAGAATTAATAAAGAAACACGACAGTCAAACGCTTCACAAAAAAATAAAAGATCTAGCTGGAATGACAAAACAAAGACTACCTTGTAGATTAACAAACGACGAGAATGAAACGATATGGGAATCAAGCGATCTAAACAACGTATGGGGACATTACATAGAAGAACTATTCTCGGACACACCACTAAACAACATAATATATAAAAACCATGAAACCAGTCCTCCTATATTAAAACAAGAAGTAGAGAGAGCAATCAAAAACGCAAAAAATGGGAAAGCCCCTGGCCCCGATGACATACATACGGAAGTCATAAAGCTACTGGAAGAGAAACATTTAAATATAATCGTCAAATTATTTAATCAAATATATACAAGCGGTGAAATTCCACAAGACTGGTTAAAATCAGTCTTTATTCCCCTTCCAAAAACTAAGAGAGCAAAGAAGTGTGGTGATTTCAGACTTATTAGTTTAATGTCGCATATGTTAAAGTTATTCTTGAAAGTTATTCACCAACGCATTTATAAGAAATGTGAACAGGATATCAGTGATGAACAATTTGGCTTCCGAAATGGATTTGGGACACGGGAAGCATTAACCAGTTTTATTATACTGCTGCAAAAATGTCGAGACCAAAAAAAGGATCTCTTTTTATGTTTTATTGACTATCAAAAGGCCTTCGACAAAGTAAAACATGATAAACTGATGGATTGCCTTCACAAAAAGGGACTAGACGAGAACGATTTTAAAATTATCCAAACACTGTATTTTAACCAAACTGCAGCAGTTAGAACAGAAGCCGGTGACACAGAAATATTCAATATCAAGCGAGGTGTACGACAGGGGTGTGTATTGTCACCACTACTTTTCAATATATATTCGGAAGAAATCTTTGCACGAGCACTAGAGCAATCAAGAGAAGGTGTTAAAATTAACGGCAGAGTTCTAAATAATGTACGATACGCCGACGACACGGTCCTAATTGCAGAGAGCGCACAGGATCTCCAGACACTCTTAGATCGCGTCAGATCGATCGGAGAACAATACGGCCTCAGCATTAACGTCAAGAAAACAAAAACAGTGATTGTCTCCAAAACATCCATCCATCCACCCATGGCTTTAAACGTGAATGGTAACATTATCGAAAATGTCGAGAAATTTCGATATCTAGGGTGCTGGATAACGAAAGATATAGATCCAGACATAGAAATAAAATCGCGAATTGAACAAGCAAGAAATGTCTTTTTAAAAATGAAACAAATGTTTACGTCCCAAACACTCAATCTCAAAATCCGATACCGAATGCTGAAATGTTACGTTTACAGCACCTTACTATATGGAATGGAGGCCTGGACCTTCAAAATCAACTCACTAAGGCGTTTGGAAAGTTTTGAAATGTGGTTATTTCGAAGGATGCTGAAAGTCCCCTGGACAGCGCATATGAGCAACGAGCAGGTCCTACACAAGATGGGTACCGACAGAGAACTCTTAAAAATAATGAAAACACGGAAAACCTCATATTTGGGACACATATACAGAAATGAGAAATACCAGCTACTGCAGCTTCTTATAGAGGGGAAGGTAGAAGGAAAGCGTGGTCCTGGTAGACGGCAGGCGTCCTGGTTGAAGAACATTCGTGAGTGGACTCACGAATGTTCTTGTGAGTGGAGTTTGGATTCTCAATCTTTAATAAGAAAAGCCAGGGACAGAAATGATTTTGCTGAGGTTATCGCCAACCTTCATTGAAGACGGCACCCAAAGAAGAAGAGTTAACCAGCGACTAGTTTCTGAAACGTAAATTTAATGCACACAATACTCTTTCATTGTTGGGTTTTGGGAACTATTCAAATCATTCGTTCCCACCTCTATTCTTGCTAGGTGATTCAATAAATGAAGGACTAAATGGTGAACCATGTATAGATAACATTTTTGTGCTTTTGAGTTTTCATCATGGATAAAGATGGTACGTGTTAAACTAAGCATGACATTGACACTAGCTCTACATATTGTTACTGAAGTAAAATTAAAGAAAGAAGTATGTTACAAAATAATTTTATAACTCCAAAGGAACAAGGAGGTATGTAACGTTTTATGTTCTCATTCAAAATGGCTCTCATCCAAACTGGCTGCATTATAGTATACATGACTCCAAAAGACGGTAAAATACTCTCATTGAAGAAGGAAGCCACCACAGTAATAGACCCAGCAAGATATATGAAGCAGTTAGAGAATACATTATATTATACAGCACATTGGACAGTTTACTGCTGACGAATTCCATTACTCCCGAACATCAAATATTTTTAAAAAAGTCCCTGCACTACTCTAAGAATTCAAGATGTATAAACTGTATCTTAAGAAGGATACTGCTGACAATGCCCCAGATGCTTTACGTGTTAAGGAATTAACTTACCGTAGAGTGTTTGAAACTGAATGCAACCTTTCTTTTAGTCACCCTAAAAGTGACACTTGCAAGAGTATATGTAATTCTAATACATTTAATAATGAAGAACATAGCAACTACCTTTGCAGTATTTGATTTATTAAAATCTAAAAGGAAAAAGGCTAAAACTTCGGATAAGGTAGCCTTGCTTACTATTGACTTGCCGCTTCCTTGGCTCAGTACATGTAATGCGTGTTATTTGCGACAAACGTGGCTGTACATCTTTGGTCTAAATATAGTAACAAAAAAGGTTGACCAATATGTCATATTATTGTCGTCATAGCTGGTGACTTGAATGCGAAGGATCGCTCATGGAACCCACGAGTGCAAGATGGGAGAGGGAAATACCTATCAGAATGGATCCACGCCATGGGGCTTACCGTGTTAAATGACGGTAAGGCACCTACATTCGTGAGAGGTAATAGTGAATCCTTTCTGGCACTTCACACTGGGTTCAACGACATTTCTATACAGGGGTAAGCTGCAGTGTTTTGGAAGAAGAATCGCTCAGCTTACACAAGTAAGTGAGTTTTGAAATAGCTAGCAAAAGACAGAAACGTAAAAATGGAAATATCAATCTAGAGATGTTTAAATGAGGAGGTTTTTGTAGATGCTTTTGGCTTGAGGATATTTGTAAGTTAATTGAGGGTCTGAGTGATGCACATGAGTTGGCTTGTGTAAGATCAAATGGGAGGTATGAAAGAAAACAACCATACTGGTGGAACGAGCAGCTTGAAAATCTGAGGACAAACTGAATGAGAGTAAAAAGAGAGTGTAAGAGATTCAGGAGTACAAGCAGTAGATTTGGAAGAGAGAATAAATAAATTAAAGCGAATGCAGAATGAATGAGATAAGAAGATCTAAGAAAGAAAGGTGAAGTAACCTGCTTAAGGATCTCGAAAGACATATCTGGGGACAGGGCTTCAAGATTGTCTGTACCGAATTGAAGGGGGAAAAGACACCCTGCCTAAGGAAAAGCAACTCCGTTTAATACGGGAACTCTTTCCTCAGGTGGAGGATATGCGTGAAAGGGTTATTGGTTTCATAGATGCGGAACCTTTCACTGAATTGGAACTCGGCGAGGCTGTTGGTCGGATGAAGATTCGATAAGCACCTGGCATAGATGGAATCATGCCGGAGACAGTAAGACTCGCAGCACTACAATACCCGCAGGTTTTTCTGAGATTGCTAAACAAACTGCTTGAACAACAGCAATTTCCAACAAAGATGAAGCATTTTCGGCGAGAGGTTGTAGAGTTTTTGTTAAGTACTTGGACAACGGTTGTGTAGGGCAGTTGTAAGGACTGACAATGGGACGTAGAGGAATACTGGGTTTGTAAATTTTGGGTAGGTCATATATTCGAGGTGTTCTGGAAGACAGGAAGAACAGATTGTGCTTTAATCCCTCCGCATATGTAAAGAGAAGAATAATCGGTAATGTCTGTCGGAAGTCACCAGATAGTAGTAAGACAGCACCACCGAATAGTTTGTCGTTACCGTTTAAATCTTGCTTCGTGAACTCGTAATGCTTCGACTGCATGTTTATGAGCCATAGTACGTTCATCCATTTTTTGTTACACATTGCATTTGGTTTGCTATGAACGTCTAATTGCAGCTTGAGTACTGAATGTGCTGTTCGCCCTCCATCTAACAATTTTCTGAATCATCAGTAATAAGTAATTTTAAAGGTTCCGGTGGAGTGGTAAGGAGTGGTAACACAACTTTTTCTGATGCGCAACAATTGCCAAGTGCTTCATTCTGAAACTTCAATGCCTGACAAACTGGCATAATGTCTGTCCTTCTCGTTGTTGTGTTCTGGATGTAGCTATATTTTGCTTACGTGCAACTCGTTCTTAATATATTCTGTCGTACACGTTGGTCACGATGTACATGGGATTCTTGTGAACGGTTCTCGTCTGACCTCATTCTGTAATCTTCATTTATTTGAGTAGTTTGTTCGCCCGATCTAATTTTCAGGGCATTTTACCAAAAATGATAATTGAAATGCTTTAAAACATTTAAAAAAATAATTGAATAAAGTCAAAATAAATAAGGTATAACAGTGTAAATGATACACAAAACTACTTAAGTTTATATTTTTGTAATTGTATAATAGTCTATAGATTTGCATTACAGATAGAAAAATCACTATTTACAAAATAGCTTTTGGGCCATCACCATTTGTTTGGTGTATATTATAGAAATTAATGAATAAAATAAAACTTTAAAACTAATTTATTTACACCATATTATAATTTATTGATCAAATAAACAAATAATAAAATCACAAAACAGTGTTGCTCGATTTGCAATAAATAACTAAATGTAAGTTGCCTACATTTGGCGCAACTCAACGACTGTAAATTATCATAACTATTTCTATAAAATATAGTTTTTTTTTATAGATAATAGAAGCTTACTTTCTTTATGCATACGATAAAAATATGCATGGAAAAATGTTATGCAAAAATTAGTCAAATCGTTTCAGTCGTTCTTGATTTCTTATAACAACATAAAATAACGTTTGTTAAATTACATGGATCAAATGAACTAAAACTGTAAAGGTGAAGTCGTATAAAACATTTTGAACTTACATTAAAAAAAAATAAGGGTCATTCATCGAGATAAAAAATATATTAAATCTCAAGTTGAACCAACAAATACACTTTCACAAAATTTTATTACAATCGGTTCAGTGGTTTTTGAATAGTATCTTGGAAAAATACCGTTATACGAGATTTTTAAATATAAAGGTATAATGGCGATAGCACAAGCTTTTAACTACAGAAATAATAATATCCATTATCCCATGATTGCTAAGATCCCAGTTTTAACTAAACAGGGCTTGTTATACAGCACCTATTCCTGAACCTAACAAACCCCGATAATCCCCAGATACATACAGCCCTATTTCATTATAGAATCTTGTGTCACGAAAGCGTATTAAAAAAGGTTATAACACTGGTTGAAAAAAAAATCAATTATTACCAGCAGTCCAGTATGCATTTAGAAGAGGACAATCCACTCAAGAAATCACTGCATCTTTAGTTATTGATGTAAAATTAGCATTTATTCGAAACAACTTAGTCTCCTGCTTATTTTTATTCATCAAGGGAGCGTATGATGGGTATAGTTAATAGTAAGAGATAAGTTATACGCCATATAGGAATTCCAGAAGGCGTTATTGCAAACCTAATAAAGTTATGAAGTTATGCTGTAATAGAATAGTGCATCTAAAAATAAATAGAGTGATAAGGTATGCCCAAATCACTATCAGCTGGATTGCCACTAGGAAGTCCATTATTATTTATTCTATAAACTTTTGACGTTACCAGTTCTATTATTGAAAAAAACCAGATTACTGTAATCCTACAAATGGTTTAAGTTAATTAACAGTTATTATTTATATCCCAGATTTAACCATACGGCTCACACTCCCTCTAAGAGGAAAATTCACTCATCTCAGATACCTACGGTATCAAAAGGATTGAGCTCTGGTAGGACTCTTTCCGTGTTATCGAGCCCTAGGTGACTTGGTATGTTGGAGTATCTCCCAAAAACTTTCGTACACATCTGGACGTCGCGAGGAGTACAGCTTTCTGCATGGCCTTATAAAGATGTTCATTTAGACCCAGCTGTTTTATGTTCGCTAGGAGGTTTTTGGGAATAACACCAGTAGTAGATAGAACAATAGGTACTGTCTGGGTACTTTCCATTCTCCATTGTCTCTTGATTTGTATTTCTAGATCTCTATACTTGGCGATCTTTTCGTTGTATTTAACACACAACTTGTTAGTGTTAGGTATCGCCACCTCAATAAGTGTTGTTTGCCTGGTAATTTTATTTACTAGTATGAGATCCGGTCTATTATGGGCCACTGGTTGGTCTGTGAGCATAGTGTGGTCCCAGTATAGCTTGTAGTTGTCCTTTTCAAGCATTCTGTCAGGATCAGAATTATTATATATAATTATTATATATTATCAGATTTAGCCATACGGCTCACAGTCGCTCTAAGGGGAAAATTCACTCATCCCAGATACCTACAGTAAAAAAGAATTGAGCTCTGGTGGGACTCTTTCTGTGTTATTGAGCCCTAGGTGACTTGACATGCTGGAGTATCTCCCAGAAATTTTCGTACACATCTGGACGTTGAGAGTAGTACAGCTTTCTGCATGGTCTTGTAGAGATGTTCATTCAGACCTAGCTTTTTTATGTTTTCTAAGAGGTTCTTTGGAATGACTCCAGTAGTAGAGAGAATAATAGGTATTGTCTGGGTACTTTCCATTTTCCACTGTCTTCGTATTTGAATTTCTAGATCCCTGTACTTGGCGATTTTTTCGTTCTGTTTAACACGAAGATTATTGTTGTTACAAACAATTAATGTTGTTTGTTTGTTTAGTGTATTAACTAGTATGAGATCTGGTCTATTATGTACCACTGTTTGGTCTGTGAGCACCGTGCGGTCCCAGTATAGCTTGTAGTTGTCGTTCTCAAGTATACTCTCAGGAATAGATTGATAATATGGAAGATGGTTTGTTTAAAGAAGTCCCAGTTTGATAGCTATCTCTTGATGAAGGATCTTTCCTACTGAGTCGTGCCGTTCCTTATATTCAGTTGCAGCAAATGCCTGACAGTCCCCAGTAAGATGTTGAATGGTTTCCTGAGCTTGGCATCCACATCGGCATTTGTCATTTTGGACCTGAGGGTCTTTGACAATATATTTCAGGTAATTTTTGGTTAGTATAACCTGATCCTGAATGGCTAGTAGTGAACCTTCTGTTCACATCTTTCCTGATGTCAGCCAATAGTTCGACGCTATATTGTCGACATGATCTTGACTGACCTCATTGGGATGTCGCCCGTGCAGAGGTTTACCCATCCAGGTGCGCATTTTTTCGTTCTTAGTAAGGTGGTTTATGCGCATTTCTGATTCCCTCAGTCTGTTGATGATCGGTGTTGTGTCATCTACTGCACAAATCGCGCGATGAAGAGTAGATGTCTCCGCCTGCACCTGAAAATTAGTTCTTAAATTAGTAATGTGTTTTTCTAATTGCTCGCTTATATCCATAAGTCCTCGCCCTCCTAAATACCGCAGTAATGTCGTTCTTTCTACTGCACTTCGAGGATGGCGTTTTTGTGCCTTTGTGAGGTGTGTTCGTACTTTTCGCTGAAGATTTTCTATATCCGTTTTTGTCCACTTAACAATAGCAAATGAGTAGCTAAGCGCGGAACATGCGTAGCTGTTTAGTGCCTTAAACAAATTTTTACTGTTAAGGTGTAAACGAAGCAGCTATTTTACCCTTCGTATAAACTCTTTGGGCCCCGGTTTATTGGGATATCTTTAGTTTCGATGTTTTTTTCACCAGGTATTTGAAGGTGAATTTTAAACTTCCACTCCGTCATTATATGCTTTAAAAAGGTCACTATATTAACATCGACTTTATATATTTTCAATATATCTATCAGCCATTCATGCGGTACTGAATCAAAGGCCTTCTTGTAGTCAATGAAGGCAGTAAAAAGGTTCCTTTTTTGGTGTACGCCTGGTTGGAAATGACTGAGTCGATTATAAGTTGTTCTTTGCAGCCCATGGAACCCTTAACGCATCCTTTCTGTTGAGGCTCTATGAAATTGTTTAGAGAACAGTGTTGGTAGATACGCTGGGTTACACAGGATGTGACCAATTTGTACAAAGTTGGAAGACAAGTAATTGGCGGTACTTGGCTGGATCTTGGGTGTTATTTTGATCCTTTGGTATTAGATAAGTGGTTCCTTGAGTAAGAAATGGTGGTATATCCTGCGGATTAAAAATAACATGATTAATTAATACTGTTAAATGCTCGTATATACTCCAAAACTTCTTTAGCCAGAAGTTTTGAACTCCGTCTGGCCCAGGAGATTTCCAGTTATGAAGCTCTTTGATGATGTTTGATACTTCTTCAGTGGTGAAAGGTTCATAGGGAACATTACTGTAGTGTTGACAGTTGTTCGTCGTTTCTTCAATCCATCCAGCATTGTTGTTATGAGTAGCTGGTGTCGAAAGTTGGTTTCCCCAAAACTCATGAATTTCTTCTTGGCTTGGGTAGGATTTATTTACATTTTCTACAGTGGAATTCAGTTTCCTATAGAAAGACTTCTCTGTCTTCCAGTGTTTAGAATTATTTCTTCAGTTATTATAACTACTTTTCGAGTTCTTACTCCTCGAATGTATTCCGTAATTTGTCCAATGTCCCTACGCAGTAATTCAATCTTCCTCAGCAGTCGTTGTTCCCAGGGTGCTGTTCTGTACCAGTCCTTCCGATGTTGGTACTCCGTCGTGTTCTGATCTTAATGCCCATAACATTAGCAATTGCTGTTGCCGCACAGTAAATCAGCACATGCAATTATTATTATTATTATTATTATTATTATTATATTATAATAACAATACCATACATAAAGAGATTATCAGAAAAACTTAAAAGGATAGGAAATAAACTCAACATTTCAACAACATTCAAAACAACAAACACATTGAGATATATTTTGTCTTAAACCAAACCTAACAATGAACAAGAGAGGACAAAGAATTGTATTTATAAAATACCTTGTGAATGCGATCAGTTTTAAAACCGTAAAATAGTTTCGAAACATAATTCACACAGTTCTGAAGAGACCTATTAGGTCGAAATACGTATCAACAGATACAAAGGCGCTGTTTGCGTGAAATCAAATATTTGCTGTCTTTTTCACTGCGATCAGTTTTATTTAGGTGAAACATCAAGGTCATTCAATGTTAGAATAAGGGCCAATTGTTCGAACGCTAATCAAAACTTGATTGTAATCAAATATTTCATTAAAATCAAATACGTCACATCTTGAAGTTATGTTGACTGATTTATTTTATTTAATTTTATTATTTTCCGTTATAATTTAAAGTAAACCATAATTAAAATCTTTCTGATGTTAATTTCATGTTTTTTATTTACAAATCAATAGTAATAATAAGTAATTTTTAATATTTTTTACAGCTGCTGTGACGTATTTGATTGTAATTAAATATTTGATTATAATCAACTTTTGATTACCGTTCGAACAATCGGCCCTAAGTGAACATCAATCTTATATAAAAAATAGAGAATTTGATAGATCTCAAATATGTAAACACGCATGGGATAATGAACATTAGGATTCAATGGAATGATTCAGATATAGCCCTAAAAGAAACGGATGGTAAAAAGAGAAAAATCAAAGAAGCGGCTCTAATTATGCTAAATGAGATCTATTGTGTCGCAAATTCCTCGGTAGAATGTAGTAGGATCTGGTTACCCATATTTAAAGAGGAAGGAAAATACCAGTATTAGTAAGTCAGTAACGTATATAGGATAGATAATTGTGTTTTTTAAATAACAAACATATAAAATCAGAATTTGGTGTTTATTGAAAGTCAACTAAATGCACGACCAAATACTTACCATGTCGGGATAGTACATGAGGTTTTTTCCTGGTTTTTCCATCATAGTTTACTATGAAATCAATAACAGGGGAGTTTTACTGTCATCATGGCATGTGTTTGTCTTTTTAAAGACGAATTACATGCCATGATTTTTTTTGACGGATAATCTCAAGTTAAAGTTGATTTCATGTAATCGAATGAACTATCTTACAAGTAAAGCCGTCCCAGAACACAGAATAATAAATAATCAGAATGCCCACTCTGCTTGAAAAAATAAGTACGCGCATCTCGTTCGCGCAGACGGAATCAGCCATGTTTTAAACGGAACCAGTGCTGTTTAGTGACATTTTCTGGTGTGTATAGAAAAATTAACTCGGTTTGTGCGGACAAACTTTAAAAGCGGCATCTGAGAGTGGGCGTTCTGATTGTTATTTATTCTGTGCCCAGGAACGCAACTCAACAATATTGGCAATATCATTTTAAAGTCGTCTACTTTAAAATGTATAATGTAGGCCTATGTCTGAATTGTCAATATAAATGAGTTAGATAAAACTAAATTGTTAGAAGAATTTTTCACTAAGTAACAAAAAAACAAAATTTGTTTAATTTACTAATGTTTGTATTTTGAGAACGATTTCCAAAGTGGAAATTGAAACGTCAATGAACATATTTTAACCTTTAATTGTGGCTTATTCCCATTTAAATAGTAATTACATTAAGTCATTAGTTTCATAATTGTAGAAAAGGATAAAATATTTTGTTAGGTCGAGCTGCAGATAGACTAAATACCTAAAACGACCTTACACAATGTATAGTCCTACATACGAATTTATGAATCTATATTCTCATTAGTCTGAGTGCGGATCATTTAGATTTTAGATTATGTAAAATCGTACTAAATTTTAATCAGACCTAAATTTAAAGAATTTAAAAAATAGAACCATCAATTTATAGTCTTAGGTGCTGAAATCAATTATAAACATTACAACAAACATATTCCAAATGGAAATTTATAACTTTCTGACGAAAATTATTTAAAATGCCATCTGAATGTCTATTAAAAATTGACCTTCTTAGTAAGTTAAAGGTATATGTATAATTCAGATAATTAGCTACTAAAACACAATAATGTTGACAATCTATATTCGTTTGATACTTTTAGTAAGTAGATCACAAATGTGTTAATTGAATGTGTTGAATGGATAATATATTCTACAATTTGTGGGTCACGTACTTACATTATAGTAAGGTTTTTTAACAGCAGGTCAAAATCTTCTTGTTAATTTTACGGACAATTCAACCTCTAAATTAATTTTTATATCTCAAAGAAATCAACCAGTGGTTTAATATCTTTGACATATCTAGACAAATTATATAACATATTATCACTTCATTTTCCCGTGGATGTCGATCACGACCACTGTCCCTGTCTGTCGTAATGCGATCGAATGGGAGGTGGTGAGGTGGTGAGTTGCCTAGCGAGGTATTGAGACCCCATAAACACACTCAGGACGCGATCTGTTACTTCAATGAATATAAGTACAGTAACGTGGCTTGCGTTTGAGGTATCGGTAGGCGGTATGGGGCCTTCTAGAAACGAAATTAGACTATTGATCGTACTGCGCCGTCTCCGGTCCGTCGTCTTAGTACCCGAGATAAGCTCACGTGGGACCACGGCACTCTTCTTCCACTTTGTGTGGAGGACTGCAAGTTCATATATGTCTAGTCCCAATCGGGACACGCTGCACTTTGGATATAAGTCGTAGAAGAGTAGGCTCCTCAGCGGTGACCTGTCCAACGTGCAAGGTTGGTCGGGACCTTATTCCTACCTGCGTTCACTGGTTTGGCCTAAAAGGGATAACGAACAAGTGTTCGTGTAGTAACATAGGTACCACGGGGAGGGTGGAGCTTCACGCTGTGGCTATCGTGCCAGCCGCAACTGAGAGACGGACTCGTCGGGTCATTGGTTCTGCCGGAATAGGATAGAAATACCTTCTGAAATGTCAGATAAAACTCACATACATACATATCCAAATCGGAGCCTGTCGGGCCTAAAGGGACACAACCCGACATTCATTCCCATGCATTTGGACTGGTAAAGTCCCTGGACTTTACTCCCCGAGGGGAAATCTTCGTTGACAATCCATTCGTGTTGACACAGATTTCTTGAGAGAGCGGGGGTCTGTTTTTTTAGGGTTATCCAGACTTCTAATCCCCCCGCAGGCGTGCGAGAGACGTGCGGTGGGTCCGCACCTAAACCGGGACATTCGCGTAGTGATTCGAGTCTTAGTTGATCTTGGAAATTCAATCCAATTTTTGATACTGCCTTCCAATTCGTTTTTGTAAGATAGATTTCGGTGTAACCCTTTGGGAGCAGAACGATGGGTTCGCCAGCAACTGACAGTACTTGAGTAGGCCGCTCCCTAGCTTCAAGACATTCGAATTTTCTGAAATGGAGGCCCACTAGCCTACCCAGAACCTCTTGGTGCAATCGTAACTATAGCTCTCCTAATGAAAAAATTTGAAAAAGAAGAATTTCCTTTTTGTATTGTAGACTGATTTTTAAGTTTTCATTAAGATTTAATAGTTAGAGCAGTTTTTTAATGTGCTCTACGTTGTTGAATTTACTCAGCAGTATTTTTAATTATTTGGACTTCCAGTGCTTTTCCTGCTGCAATCTTGTTCACTTTATGTGTTGGCATTCTTGCCTGTCTCAGGAGACTGTTATCTATCATTTAATACCGGTAAGTCCTCCTAAGTTGTCCAGATATCCAAGTTTCGGTCTTCTTGTAGTTCGTCGTTCCACTGTTCCCCTTCGATTAAACACTCCTCTGATTGTTGCATCATCTTCTTGCCTTATTAAATGCCCTGATCATCTTAAAAGTGCTGCCTTAATGAATTTCACGATGTCCATAATCCTTGCTTTTTTACTCCTCTATATATTCTTCTTAGAATGTTTCACTCGATTCGTTTACGCAGTTCTTGATCCTTCTGTATAAATACCCACGTTCCCTCATCTATACGTTGACACTGGTCTTATTAGGGTGTTATATATGACAATATATATTTTCTTGGGTATTTTTGAGGCCATTTGGCCTCTTATATCGTAGTAAAAATTATTAACTAACACTACTCTTCTTTTAATTTTTTGTTGACGTTATTATTTTTAGTCACTAAAGAGCCTAGGCATATAAAGGTGTCCACACATTCTAGATGCATAAAATCAATTATTAGTAGTGAAGGTGTCAAATTCTTTGACTTAGAGGAGTACCAATAGTTTGTCAACTTTGAAAAATGAAAGGCAAATATCGAGTACAATTTTAACAATTAAATCTTGCCCAATTACTTTCGCTTACTACAGCATCATCAGGGACATTTCGTCAAATTTGGGCTATCCAGCAAGCGTAGAATGTGATAAACATGAATTTTAACATAAAACTGTACAAAACACTACACTAAAACAAGGACAAACAGTTTAAAATTAATTAAAATGATTCTATGCTCTACATTCTTTGTCAGTAAGAGGAGAGAGAATGGTGCTGACCACCACCAATGGTGCTGATAACTTCTTATTATTCATCTATAAGAACATTCGTCAAAAGTAAGACCACATCAAAGCTGACTAACAAATATCCCCGCTCAAGAGTCACATCTTTTATACGCTCGATGAAATGGCTTGCATTCTTGACGTAAAAATCTGCTTCTTCTGTGTATGGTTGTAACTGTTCAGCCAGAAATTTTGCCACTGGTTGTAGGGGAGATCCGATAGAACTAACTATTATTGGCCTAGAGATCCTATTAGAACTATCTTATATACCTTGGTTAGGCCATAAAGCGTTGGATATCTTGACGACTTCTCTCTAGGTACAAGGTGGACCTATTGTTCTTTCTTGATGTCTGAGGCTGTAATCTTCGCATTTGTTATTTTCTCTAGATACGTTGTAGGGTCCGACGAGATTATTTGATATAGGGTATCATTTGGGATGTCGTTTATTTTTGCTTTGTTGTCTTGAATATTCATTACTACCATAGCGTTGCTATATGTTGCTGTGTCAACTGGAAGTACCTTGATTTCTTTGTTGTTTTTTAACAATTATGTAAGGCTTCCTTTTCTTCGCGTGTTAAATTTGTTTTTGATGATTTAGCTGTTTTTAATATTTTTGATATGTCTTGGCGTATAATTTCGGCTGTTTCCGCTGGGATATTATTAATAGTAGTCTCTCTCCCTCTCTTGTCGTTTCCTCATTACTGAGGATCGTGATTTCTTCTAATATTCCTAACTAATTTCTCTCCATTGGTCTCTATCTTCAGCTGCCTTAACAGCTTAATTTGGCCGGACTATCTAGTTGGAATACCTTACTATATGGAATGGAGGCCTGGACCTTCAAAATCAACTCACTAAGGCGTTTGGAAAGTTTTGAAATGTGGTTATTTCGAAGGATGCTGAAAGTCCCCTGGACAGCGCATGTGAGCAACGAGTAGGTCCTACACAAGATGGGTACCGACAGAGAACTCTTAAAAATAATGAAAACACGGAAAACCTCATATTTGGGACACATATACAGAAATGAGAAATACCAGCTACTGCAGCTTCTTATAGAGGGGAAGGTAGAAGGAAAACGTGGTCCTGGTAGACGGCAGGCGTCCTGGTTGAAGAACATTCTCAATCTTTTTGGATTCTCAATCTTTAATAAGAAAAGCCAGGGACAGAAATGATTTTGCTGAGGTTATCGCCAACCTTCATTGAAGACGGCACCCAAAGAAGAATCTAGTTGGTGATCGTCTTGATCTTCTCCTCGGAACGTTTCCAGAAACAATTAATTTTTCCAAACTATCGTCACTTCTGCCAACCACGTGACCGAAAAGTTGCAGAATATTCTTCTTCTTATAGTGCCGTGCACCTATAGTGCGTTGGCGAATTATCTTAAGGCCAGACGTCAGTCTTTTGCGGCATATAAAAGATCGTTATTTATGCCTGTCCAGTTCTTTATGTTTCATAGCCACGACATTTGTTTGCGACATACTCGTCTCTTGCCTTCAATCTTTCCCTGGATGATTAGTTTGGGTATTTTTTTTCCTCTCAGAATATGACCGAGGTATCCATATATATATATATATATATATATATATATATATATATCTTCTCTCTTAGTATTTGCCTTTCCTAAGACTTCCTCGTTTCTCACCCTATCTGTCCATGATCCTGTCCTATCCAACGTCCACTTTACGAAGGCCTCCAACTTATTAATAGAAGGTACTCTTAACGTTTCCATGCCATATAACATATAACAATATGGACCATACATAGCACTTAACCATCCTGCGGAGATTGAAGGAAAGATTGCGGTTATATAGTAGTGGTTTAAATTTGATAAAAGCTTGTCTTGCTTGTTCGGTACGGCATTTTATTTCATGTTGAGGATCTCATTGGTCATCCATCATCATTCACAAGTATTAAAATGATTTCACTTGATCGATTGGAGCATTATCTACTTGCAGTTGTATTCTTAAAAGTGCGTTTTTTCTTATTGGCATGCATTTAGTTTTTCTAGCATTTATCTTGAAGCCAAATATTTTTCCTACGGTTTTTATTTTATTTAACATTAACTGCATATCATGTTCGTTGTCTATTATTATCGCGGTGTCGTCGGCGTAACAAATGTTATTTATCGGGAACCCATTTACCTTTATTCCACACTCAGAGCCTACCAGTGCCTCTGCAAAAATGTTCTCCACGGAGATTGAAGAGCATAGGAGACAAAATACACCTCTGTCGCACTTCTCTTAAAATTTTAAATTCTTCTGTGTTTGTTGATTTGTTCAATCTCACTCGTGCTTTTTGATTCCAATAGAGATTCTTGATGACTCATATATCTTTCTCGTCAATGTTAGCGTTGTGTATCATTTTTATCATTGCGTCATGTTTTACGGTGTCAAACGCTTTTTCATAATCGAGAAATGTTATGACTATATCCTTTCGTTGATCCATGTAGCTTTGTACAAGCATATTCAAGCAGAACGCTGCTTCACATGTACCCAGTCCGCCCTTGAAACCAAATTGTGTCTCACTGCTTAGATCTTCCAGCTTTCTGAACATTCTTGTGTGAAGGATGCGAAGAAACACCTTAAGCAAATGGCTCAATAAACTTATCAGGCTGTGGTCAATGCATTTTGTCGCTCTTTGTGATTTAGGAATCATTATAAAGGTTGAATAAAGCCAATCCGTTGGATTGTGGCCGGTGTTATATATACATTTAAAATTGTTACCAGCATGTCGATGTTATCATCTTCCAACAGTTTTATGGCTTTCGTAGTAATTCCATTCTGTTCAGGGTCTTGCCTAACTTTCCTAATTTTCTCCAGCAGCTCATCTCAAAGGCATCAATACAAGTCTCTGTCCGGATAGAAATATTGAGAACTCAAGTGCATTCACCAGTCTAATCTTGATATTTTGAGAGATAGATCTGTCTATCCAAACTTTAGTTAGGCGACTCATTGCATATTTTTGCCATACCAATACGTTATACTATAACGTCAGAGATGTTTTAGACCCGAGATAGACAAAACTGTCCACTATCTTGTATTCCTGTAACATGTTAGTCAGTTGAATAGTGTGGAATCTGTCGACCACCATTATTTTTGTCTTTAAGTTTATTGTTTTTCAGATCAACTTTATTGCTTTCATACTCAACTCTTTGCAGGAGATTAAACATTTCTTGCTGCTTAAGTATAGTGTCATCAGCAAATCTTAAATTGGAGATTTTTCTACCAACCACTGTTACTCCACCGGCCCATCCATCCAAAGCCGTCCTCATGACATGTTCACCATAAATGTTGAATAAGGCAGGTGATAACACGCATCTTTGTCTAATACCTCTCTTGGTCTTGAATTGGTTTGAGAACTTCTGATCTAGTCGTATTGTTACTATATTGGACTGATACAGATTTTTAATAATTGTCACCAGGTGTCACTTTGTTCACACTGTTTAATAGTAGTCTTTACCTCGACAAATAGGTATATTTTCTACGGAAATTCGTACAGGTTCGTGGCATATTATCATACACTTTGCGTTTCCGGTACATAGCGTTTCGGGTCGAGCAAACGGACTGCTCGTTCACATTTTCATACATAGAACGTTTCAGTTTGATGCGGTTTGGACTGCGCGTTCACATTTTCATACATACAACGTTTCAGTTTGATGCGGTAAAGATGTGTTATCAAAATCTATCAAAATCAAACAAATTCCTAAATAAACAGCGAGGGGTAAACGACGGACCCCTAATTCACATGATCCGTACCAACCGGTTACGGCCCGTTACGTAGCCGTCGGCATCCGTAAAATATCGATTTTGAATGTACTGAACGGTAACATTAGGTGTCTGTAACGGTACCTCCCGGACAGTGTGAATTGTTCATATTTAAAACCATTTAAATGATATTTTTCGGAAACTAAACGCTACAGGCTGGAAACGGAAAGTGTATGATAATATGCCACGACCAACTAAAACCTTTTGAAAGGACACTATTCGTAGCGTCATTCAATGACAGATTTGAAAAGCTATAAACTAATTTGTTGGTTTCTGTTTGGGTTTTTTCTTTCTTCTTTTGACGCTGTTGTATTATACAACAGTAGTAATACATTCTCAAATGTTTTAATTTATTTTTTCTTAGTGTGGTCAGAGTCTGTTTCTGCTCGAAAGTTTGTCAGTTTACCAAAAAATACACAGTGTAGGATGAATTGTATTACAGTAGACTCGCTATTATCCGAGTTAATTGGGACCGCGCATATCTCGGGTACCGAAAAACTTAGATAACCCGGAAATCAAGTGGTTGCTTAAAATAAACAAAAAATTTAAAAGTTATGACGTATGTAATTCATTTACTATGTACAATTAAAGTATGTTAACCTGTAAGCGAGTACATAGTTAAAATATATTGATAGGAGAACAATTACGTATTGGATCATCTTCATGATTTAAAAAAGTCTTTGATAGATTTCTGCATCAACTTCCGGCTTCGTTTTGAAGTTGCGACGTTTTGCTAATGCTGAAGATGAAGGACGTCGGTAGCGTTTGACTCTTCCTGTTACTGAATGTAGACAAGGGCAGCTCCAATCGCCTTCAATCTTACGGAGTGAAGATATTTTCTCGATTATCTCATCTGTGTCATCCGCAGTGACATTGTGTGGGTTGATAGCCATGTCGGCGATTGCATCATCAGTCAGTTCCATTTGCTGATCTTCCATAATCACTCATTGTAATCATAATCCACTCGTTGGCGTCTTCATCATTTATCGGCAGTTTCGTTGGTAACTGATTGGCGAGGTCTACTATTTCAGCAATACAGTCATTGTTATCTTTTCCATAACTTTTCGCATCAATTTGAAAAAGCTTTCGCCATGGCTTTTGCAAAGTTGGTACTCTCACATCTTCCACGCTGAAGCTATCCAGTAAGACACATCCTTAACGGTGATCTTTTAAAGGGCTGCTATCACAGTCATTCCCTCATCCAAGCAGGCCAACAATACTTGGAGAAGCCTTCGACAATAGTTCCGTTTCATAGCATCTAAAATTCCTTGGTCCAGCGGTTAAATGAGAGATGTGACGTTTGGTGTCAAGAAAACAGCTTTAGTGTCTTTAGTATCACCGCTAGCCAACGAACTTGCATCTGGATGAGATGACGCGTTGTCCAAAAGAAAAATAGCTTTTCTTGGTAGGTTTTTCTTTTTTAGTAGGTTCGTCAAAAAACCAATCTTTAAAAATTTGGCAATCCATCCGCGCACTACGTTGATTCATGTTAGTGATGAGAAGAAACCGATCGCAAAGATCTGATCTTTTCGAAGACCCGTGATTGATACAATCATATTCTGTGACTGCAATTGTTGCATTATATTATCATTCATTCATGAACATAACAATATGGAATTTGTAATTTTTGTTAACTTTTTCAGTTTTTTTTTATATTTTAATGATTTCTGAAGATGATTTGAGAAATACAAATCTTAATGTCAGCCTTAAACTATATTTCATTCTTAAATTTGTAGTAACAATATCGAATTCTACAGGTAAATAACAATATAATTAAAGTCGTTCTAATCAAAGAATCTCTATGAACGGTTCCTGCATTTTCATTAATTCTTACACTCTCAGAAAGATTCATAAACATATCAATATTAAACTCTACACACTTGACCTTTACAGAACAAATTAAATTACTCGTTCATATGTACAGATCTTTATGAACGGGTCATTTTAATGAATGACCTGCAAGACCCGGGTCACCAGAACGAACCAGTTCTTCCCATCACTAATTCCTGTACATGGTGGACAGGCAGTTTACTTAAATATTTTAAAAGCCCTTGGATTCTTCGATTTTCCAATGGTCTTAATTTTAAAAATCCAGAAGAGTTGCTACACATCAAATAAGTTACTCGTTCTTTGCTTTTTTGTATCCACGCGAAGTTTTTTCACTTTGAGCTGCCAGTGTTTTAGTTGGAAGCATTCTGAAATTGAGATCCGTTTCGTAACAATTAAAGATTTAGTCTGACGTGAGATTATACTCTTAAATGAGATTTATCAATTTTAAATTAAACGGCTCAATTTCAAACAGCTTTGTTTGGTCTGAGTGTGTTAATGCAAAGATGTTTGGATGTAAACCAAGACCTCTACGTAGGTTTCATAGATTATGAGAAGGCCTTCGATAAAGTCAGACACCAAAAGCTACATGCAATCCTAAGAAGCAAACACATCGACAGTCGCGACATTAACATCATATCCAGGTTGTACTGGGGACAAACAGCAAAAATCAAAGTTGATAATGAGTTAACCGAAGAAATTGAGATTCGTCGAGGTGTGCGTCAGGGTTGTGTGCTTTCTCCACTATTATTCAATATATATATAGCGAAACAATATGTCAGGAAGCGCTCCTAGAGCAAAACATTGGTATGAACATTAACAGAGAGTTAATTAACAATATACGATACGCTGATGAAACGCTACTAGTAACAGATAACCTAGCAAATTTACAGTTTTTGATGGAAAACATAAACATCCATACCAATAAGTATGGTCTAAAACTGAACATCAAAAAGACTAAATTCATGATTGTAACAAAGAAGCTATACACCAATGTGAATTTAACCATAAATAATCAGCCAGTTGAAAGAGTTACGTCCTAGAAATATTTAGGGGTTTGCTTCACTGATACTAATGACCAGACAAGAGAAATCAAGAGGTGAATAGAGATAGCGAGACAATCGTTTGTCAAAATGAAAAAGTTCCTATGCAGCCGGGACATAAATATAACTTAAGAACGAGAATGTTAAGGTGCTATGTTTTCTCCGTTCTGCTGTACGGCATGGAAGCCTGGACACTGAAAAAGATAAAAACATTGAGGCGTTCGAGATGTGGTCTTACAGGTGAATATAGAAAATACCATGGACAGAAAGAGTAACAAATAAAGATGTTCTGCTGAAGATGGAAAAGGAATACGAAGTCATAAAAACCATACAAACGAAAAAACTGGAATATCTCGGCCACATAATGAAAGGAGAAAAGTACTCTCTGTTTAGACTCATAATCCAAGGAAAAATATCGGAAAAGAGAAATGTGGGACGTACGAGAATTTCCTGGTTGCGAAATTTAAGGGAGTGGTATGGGTGTAGTTCAATACAGTTGTTCAGAGCTGCAGCCAACAAAGTAAAGATTGCTGTGATGGTAGCCAACCTCCGATAGGAGACGGTACTGCAAGAAGAAGAAATATTCACCCAAACTATTCAGTTGTCGGATGCCATACCTCTTTTTCCATCTGTCGAGCCAAGCATCACTTGCAGTAAAATTTTCCTCGCCATCCTTAAACCGTTTGTGAAATTCGACAGCCTTAGCTTAAAGCATGCCGCCGCTATTTGGTCTTCTCAACCTTCGAAGATTAAAAAACCATAAAAATAAGGCTTCAGATGTCTGTTCGTACTGTCCTTTCTTCATAGTTTTCCGCAACAAATTACTTCCACCACTTACGCCAAAATAAAAAGACACATAAAATTGTCTTGGGTAGCTTTCGGTAAGTTAAGCTTTATCTTGAAGAATAAAGATATACCAATGTGTTTAAAACGTAGAGTTTATGACAAATGTATCTTGCCTATAACCCAAAGAGCGATGAAGAGGGCCATACTAGGGATTAGTTTGAGAGACAAGATTTGAAATATCGACATTCGTGAAGAACAAAGATTACTGAAAAGATATGTTGCCCGAGATAATCCCGAAAAATGAACACAGAGAGTAACAAACTGGAGACCTAGAGAGAACAGGCGAGGAGTAGGCAGACCACAGAAGAGGTGGGCAGATGATATCAAACAAGTCACGAGCAAGCAGTGGATGAGAATTGCCAAGAGTAGAAATCAATGGAAGCCAATGGAGGAGCCCTACGTCCAACAGTGGACGAATACAGGCTGAAGAGGAAGAAAAAGAAGCGGTTGTTTCCTGTACACTATATTTTATTCTGATCTCATCACTCTTTATTTGGTCTTTCAGTGTGTTTCCTGTAATTCTTTTGAGTGTTCACATTTCTTCAGTTTCCAGCAGTCTCTGTGTTTTGATTGTATTAGGTCTTGTTGTTTATGCTTACATCATTATTATCTTATATTGGCCTTATATATTCTTTATTGCATCTCACAGTTAATGTATCGGTTATGCATATGGTATTCTGCTAATCCATGTATTCTTTGTACTTGACCTTTTACTTCTTTTTCAACGTGTCCAGCTGGACAGTGTAATCTTGTGTGTAGCTGTTCAATTCTAACTCCATCGATTTCAAGTTTCCGTCTCATTGGTTCTTTACTGATCACTATTGTTCTAGTTTTCTGAGTTGAGATCGTTATGTTAAATTCTTTTGATCTTGTTTTAAATCTATGGACTACTATTTGAAGGCTATCTTCTCATTTTGTATTCTCTTTATAATGTCATCCATGATTAGATTAAATATCATAAGAAAATAGGTAAAGAGGTTTAGTGTATTCTCCTGTATTATTCCATTATTCGTAGGGATCGGATCACGAACAAGGAAATAAGACGGAGAACAGGAGTGACAGATGCCATAGAAAGAATTATGACCCTTAAGTGGAACTGGACGGGACACATAGCTAGAATGTCGGATAACAGATGGACACGGCGAATAATACAGTGGGGACCGAGACAAAAAGCGCATCGAAGTAGAGGTCGTCCACCAACAAGATGGTCTTATGACATAAAACGGATCGACAAAAATTGGATGCAAACAGCACAAAACAGAAATACATGGAAAAGACTGAGGGAGACCTATATCCAGCAGTGGATAGATCTGGGTTAAATGATGATGATGATGATTCCATTTCTGTATATAGGTTTCGTAAGTTGTCTATCTATTTAGACTTCTATGTTATTGTTTTCAATCATGGTCATGCAGGATTTACAACCCTGTGTGGGTTCTAGTCTCCTCAAGAATTTCTCTCCAGTCGTCCCTATCCATCGCCTTTCTCCGCCAAGTACGTATTCCCATATTTCTCATGTCTTTATCGATGGTATCAAGAAACCTTGTTGTGGGTCTTTCTCTTCTCTGACCAATGGATCTATCTAGGAGCGTTTTTCTATCTAGGTCATTTTGTTCCATTCGCATTACGTGCCCTATTCATCTCAGACGTCCTCTCTTAATATGCTTTACTATATCGGGTTCCTGGTATATTCTAAAAAGTTGTATCGTTTTTTCCACACTCCATTGTCATTCTCCACCTTTAAAGAAGGTAGTCACAGCTAGTGAAGAGAAAGGGTTAACAATGAATGTCAAGAAGACGAAATTAATGATTATTTCAAAAAAACAAAGATTGAATGCAAACCTGTACATTGTACATTCACAATAACGTAATCGAACGGGTGCACAAATATAAATATTTGGGAACAAGTGTTAATAACAACAATGATATCACAGAAGAAATAAAAACTAGAATTGGAAAGGCTCGAGCTGCTTTTGTTAATATGAAGGACATCCTGGGAAGTCATGACATTAACTTAAACCTGAAAATAAAATTGGCTAGATGCTATATCTTTTCAATACTGCTGTACGGAGTAGAGACTTGGACTTTAAACAAGAGCAATATAGATAAATTAGAGGCCTTCGAAATGTACATAATATATAGAAGAATTTTGAAAATACGTTGGACAGACAAAATAACAAATAGTGTAGTTCTTCGAAGAATGAACAAAGAATGGGAGCTGTTGATCACCATCAAGAGAAGAAAGTTGGAATATCTTGGTCATGTGACGAGAGGGAAAAAGTACTGATTGCGCCAGTTAATTATCCAAGGAAAGATTCAGGGCAAACGAAGCGTGGGAGACGACGTATATCTTGACTGCGCAATTTAAGAAACTGGTTCCAGTGCACATCTAACCCATTATTTAAAGCAACAGCTTCAAAGATACAAATAGTAATGATGATTGCCAAACTCCGTAGCGGAGAGGGCACTTGAAGAAGAAGATTGTCATTCATTGCTCCATAGATTCACATTAGTATTTTTCTTTCGAAACATCCTAACATGTTTTCAAAATTTTTTGTTGGAGTCCAGGTCTCTGTACCAGATGTTAAGACTGGGCGTATTATTGTTTTGTAAAGTTTTGTATTTCTCGATCTAATTGTGGATTTAAGGAGGAGATTGAGACCAAAATAGCATGTGTTGGCCATGCAAATTCAACGGTTTATCTATGTGGTATTATTATTTTTAATGCTAAGGAGGAGAGCTCCCAGGTATACAAATTTGTTCACTGCTTCTATGACGCCGTTTGCTATAACAATTGATCGAATGATTTGTGGTTACGTGGTTAATTTCATATACTTCCTTTTGCTGGTGTTTATTATTAAACCCATTTTTGTAACTTCTTCTTTTTATGCTACATACGCCTCTCGTACAGCGTTATTCGTGCTCCCAACAATATTGATATCATCAGCATAGGTCAGGGTTTGCACTGATTTATTATATATTGAACCAGTGGTTGTGATTTGTGACGTACGTATTACTTTTTCTAGAGCCAGGTTGAACAGTATACAGGAGAAAGGGTCTCCCTGGCGCAGACTGTTATTTGTTTTAAAATGCTCAGACAGTTTCCCATGAATTCGTACACTACATTCAACTTTTTAAAGAGTTAGTTTTGTTAAATTTACCAACTGATTTGGTATTCCTAGATCTTTCATTGCTTTGAACATTTCTCTTCTATCCACAGAGTCGTATACCTCCTTTTTGTGTATGATGCAAAGTATTCCAATAGTCCAATCATTGGGAAGGGATATCTGTGCCCATAGTCTTTTACAAGCTGCTGTAATGTCATTATGGTATCATGGCCACCTTCTTTATATAGTTCAACTGGGAGATTATCTCTTTTGGGTGATTTGTTTCTGGCTTAACTTCAAGAATAGTTGGTGGTTCCTCTACCCTCTTGTATGTTCCCCTTATCTCATCTATTTCGTCTTCCAGGTCTTCTTTTTCTTCCCCTATATTAAGTGACTGGTTAAAATATTCCACCCATCTATTCAATATAATTTTCCTTGTTGTTAATAGGTCGCCATTCTGACTTCTGCATTGTCTTGTAGTTGCCTTGAATTCTCTTCTGTTGTATTGTTTTCAATTGTTTTTATAATATCCAGTGAGATATCTTTATCATACAAGAGATGTATTAACTAAAAGCTATAAGAAGATATAGATACGAACTACGGAGGAAAACGTAATATAAAAAAAATGAAAAAAATTGTAAAATAAAATTCTAAATGAGCCCAGTCCCACACAAAAAGTGAATTTTCAAGAACTGCACCACTTGCTTATGATCAAAAATATAAACTTTTCGGAAATGGAAAACGTTAACGTATGCGTCAAAAATTCTAAATGAGCCCAGTCCCACACAAAAAGTGAATTTTCAAGAACTGCACCACTTGCTTATGATCAAAAATATAAACTTTTCGGAAATGGAAAACGTTAACGTATGCGTCAAACCTATCTATTTTTTTTTTTATAGAAGTAAATTATGTTTTACATTGGCAAGTTACATTTTGCTAGTATTTTTAAAAAATCTTTAATACATTTTGAATTAATTATTTTGTAGCAGACTTACTCTAACACAAAAAGTAAACTGTTACAATTACAATATCCTATGGCAACTGCTCCTATTAAAAAGCAAGTTCTTTTATTTATATCAGAGATACAAAATGATGTTTCTCTTTACTGTTATTTCTATTGAATTTTGAAATAAGATTTATATTTCTTGTACAAGTTCCATAAATATAAGATGAAGCCCTTAATACGAAACATTAAAGCAGATATAAATTTGTTAAAAAATCAATTATAAAACGTTTTCCAGGTCTTGAGGTCATTTCACCAGTTCGACAAAATGTTTTGAATCATCTTTTTCACTCCCAACCGAACTTTCTCTTACACTCTTTCAAAAAACTACGTAACAAGTACGTCTAGCACATTTTCTGGAAAATCCTGAAATATCTAGAATATATATAGATGTTAAAGGGTATATCAATACCTCAATTAAGTTTGAATTTTATCTGTTTTCTTTGAATACGTATTTGGGTACCGCTGGTGTCGAAGACCGTACAGCTTTGAAGGAAGAGGTAAGTGGGTCATGTATATAAACTCAAGTTCAAGGTATTTAGAAGTCATTTGGTAAAGATTTCTTTTACCGTGAGTACTAGTGAGAGAGTTAAGAACGGTTTAGTGACATCTTCAATTTAAATTCCGAAAAGTAAGTGCATTTAAAACATTTAAAAAAAATTTATTTTCAGAAATATTTTTATAGAAAGAAGAAATAACTATTTTGGGTTTTTTAAGAAATTTTTAACAGTTGCGTCTCTTTTCCGGCTGTCCTAATTATTTTTGTATGATATACCATTTAAAATTTTTGCTTTGAAGAAAGATAGACTCATATTAAGTTGAAATATTGGAAAAGACCATAAGGTCATATGAAATTTCATTTTTCTCTTCTTTTAGTTTATTACTAGAACTTCATTTTCTTATTTATGGAAAAAAAGTAGCGACTAGGTTATATTCTTCCTTTCTTGTAGACTTTATGTATTCGATTTTTAAACACATCCATAGATGAAACTATTTAATTTTAGTTTTTTTAATTCATGGAAATGTATTTATTCAACTTTCTTTGATCTTGTTTTCAGAATTTTCAGATCGGAAGCCGGTTTCAAAAAGCAATTTTTAAATTAAAGAAACTTTACATTGAAAACAAAAAAAAATAAATTTCCTCGTAAATAAATCTTTCTGTCTCAATTATAATGATAATTTGGATATAAAAGAGGGACTTTCTGGCTCTATTTTATTTGATTAGGATTGGTTTGACCAACTAATTGGTTTACCTGAAATTAATTTAAATTCAGATGCCTATCGAGTCAACTATTTGGTTTTTATTGATAGGTACCATGCATTCTGTAATATCCATACGGGTCATCTAAATCCTATTGTCCAGTAATTTGTAAAATATTCATAGTGGAGTAAATCACAAACAAGGTAACAAGGAAAACCCGGAAAAATTCATGATACTATCCCGAAGTAATAAATGTTTCGTCTAACATTTAGTTTTTCTGAATATCAGCATTAAATTCTATTTTATTTCATACTCCATACAAAAATATTGTAATTCATAAAAGACCCATCTCCAGTATGTTTGTTTTTCGTTGACTAACATGTAAAAGTTTTGTTTTAAAAACGTGTTTCAATATGGATATCAAAATTCTACATTCTACTGAGGTGATTGTTTAATTTAATAAAACGAATGCAGCATGTTTAATTTTATGCGTGATTTCATTCGCAAAAATGCTATTCTGAGTATATTTGGTGGTGTTAGTGAGCGTTGGGCATATGGTTGTATTCATTAGTACTCTTCTTACTTAGTTATGTCCTTTGATCGCGGACATTGTACTCAGACTCCAAGAACAGTTCCAGAATGTCCTAAAATGTTGACATTTCTTTACTGGGCGCGACCAGAACATCCTAGAACTGTTCTTGGACGTCCGACAACAATGGCCTCGCGATATAAGAGCGTACCTACATGAAACTGTCTCGCTCAGCCAGAGATATTTGTCATGTAGTCCATGAGGACTTTCTTTGGCAAAAAGGGTTCTTTAATTTAAATATTTCCATGTTAATCTAAGATCCCACTGCAAGATCACTATGTTCATGACGTAGTTAATCAAACTCACATTTTTACATACATTTAAGAGTACATGCAACAGGGTGACAGTCAAGAAGTGGCCGCAAATATTTTTAATTCAATTAATAGTAATTATTTTTAAACCAAAATTTTAATTTTTTCATTTATTTTTTAAATAAAATAGGTTGCTCCTAAGGTTCTTCTTCTTTAAGTTCCATCTTCTATCGAAGGTTGGAAATCATCATGGCTATGCGGACTCTGTTGACTGCCGCTCTAAAAAGTTCTGCACTACTGCATTCAAACCATTCCCTTAAGTTCTTAAGCCAGGATATTCTTCGTCTTCCCACATTTCGCTTTCCTCGGATTTTGCCCTGCATAATAAGGTGTAATAATGCGTATGTTTGCCCTCTCATCACATGTCCTAAGTACTCAAGTTTTCGTCTTTTAATAGTTAATATTATTTCCGCTCCATTTCATACCCTTCTAGTTACTTCCACGTTTGACATTCTCTGAATCCATGATATTCGTAGGATTCTTGTGTAACACCCAAATTCAAATGCGGCCAACCTATTCAGATGGACTTGCTCATACGGTATGTACATGTTTTTTTAAATCAAATTACAGCTATTTTTTTTAATATGATGATATAAGGATGCCAGAGAAAAAATGGTCGCAAATTAGAGTTACCAACTGTTAAAAACGCGAGGTATCAAAGATAAAGTAAAATTGCGCGCAACGACACTGCTTTGACAATTGATAATATGTATATTATTTACCCTGTCTATCGACGCATGCTTTAAAAACTCGCACAACTGACACTAGCCATGTCAAACCAGTGGCGTTCCGCGCTAGTTCTCTTTTACGTTACCTTTGGTACCTCACGTTTTGAACGCTGGCAACCCTAATTTAGGACCATTTTTCTCAGGCAACCTTATACCATCACATTAAAAAAATAGCGTCATACGCTATTTTTATATAAAAACAAGAATATACGACATGAGCAGCGTATTTTATTTAAAAAATAAATTAACGAAATTTTTGTTCAAAAATTAATTACCATTAATTGAATTTCAACTATTTGTGGCCACTTATTGATTGGCAACCTGTTATCAATGTATTCTCCTATTCTTAAGTGTATGTTAAAATGTTAGTTTGGTTAACTACGTTATGAATGTAATGATCTTGCAGTGTGATCTTATACTTTTATCTTCAAAGTTTACTGTTCATACATTTTTATTTATTTATTCTAACGTTTAGTTGTTTCATCCCTATAATTTTTTTTATTAACAAGGCCTGTATTTTATAAATATAATCTTTGTTTCTCCTCGTTCATTGTTAGGTTTATTCTTAGAAAAAACATATAATCTAATATCTTGGTTCTTTTAAGTTTTAATATTTTATAGACGATGATCCTATATTTAATTTTTTTAAAATTATTTCCGTAAGATTTAATAATTTTTCTGGCTTATATCTGGTTTTGCAATTTTTTTTTGTAATAGGTATCATTAATTTTGTGTTTTATTTTTTTCTTATATATTACTTATCTTTTGTTTTGTGTTCTGTTTTATTTGGTGACCGTATCTCAAAATTGAAAAGTATCTGGTGATCTAGAGCTGCTCCAATGATGAAATTCATATATTATCAATTTGGCTAATGGTTTGAGTCCCACTCAAAAAAACTAAAGAAAAAATTTATAGATTGGTTTTACTACTATCTAATCTATACCAGCTTTCTTAGATCTAATATTTCCTAATAATTGTACATCCTATTCTGAATATATCATTTTGTTTATTTGGAATTTTGCAATATTTTCTCACTTTTTTCACAATTTTTATCGAAATACGCCTGTAAAATTTATTGTCAAATTATATAACCTTGTCCAACGATAACAACATGATAGTATCTATTTATAAACCTAAATATATTTCTCCATATTATTATAAAGTTTTATATTCTCGAAAAAGAGTTCATTTACCTTGATCAAACCAAAGAATTTAAAAGTAGAAATCGTCACTGCATGAATCATTTCTGTTACACGAAGAATTAAATAAAGTCTCTTCAGTAAAAGGATGTGACTCTGATTTTTATACGGATTTTATTTTAAACAATGTACTTAATAATGACTTTATAAAAGAAATATTTTAAACTATTTGTGCTACAATTTAATTGTCAAAGTTTTAAAATAGGGTTTGAACATAATTATTTCGGGGCTTAAATGGGAATAATATGAAAGTGTAGCGAGATAGAAGAACTATAGAAGAAGCTTGACAAGTTCAATCTGCAATCTGCATAAATATCATAAATATTAATAAATATAAAAGGAAAATCCGCAGTGCTTGGCTGTATACCATAGTTTTAAAAAACTTACTATGAAGTAAAAACTTCTTTTGTAAAATGGTATAACATTTATTAAAAAAATTTAAAAATTATCCAAAATGGATTTATAAATATTCGGACGGTTTCAATCCTATCGCATCATCATCTAGTTGGTTGAGTTGGTTGTTGTAACTCAGTGGAGAAAGTCCTTGTTCGAGCCGGAAGTTTGTTCGTTCCCTTAAAAATTCTAATCCCTTATCATCGACTTATTGGCTTAATAATTTAATTATGTAATTTGTTATGTTACTTTAATTATGTAATTTAAGGGTCATCTGACCTCATTATGTGGCTAGTCTCAATTACTTTATGTATTTCACTAATGATGATCTGATAGGATTGAAAACGTTCTCAAAATTTATAAATCCATTGTAGATAAGTTTTTTAAATTTTGTATGATTTTACAAAAAATGGTTTTACTTCATAGTAAGATTTTTAAGTAGTAATAAATATTATTTGCTATATTTAGAATGAATCATAAAAGGGAAACAAATAATAAGCGCACCAAACTCACTACTCTGGTGAAAAAACTATAAATCTCCAAAGCATTGAAACATCTCAAATCATCTCAAAAGTCATTGACAAAATAATCACCATCATCAACGAAATACAGCAAAAACAACTTATTTGGTACGGACATGTGCAGAGAATGACAAATCATTACCTACCGAAGATAATATTAGATTGGCAGCCAACTGAGCAGGAAACCAGAAAGACCGAAAACAACATGGTTTAATAAAGTCCAAAAAGCAATGTCAGAGTGATCTACGAACAGAAGATTGGTCAATAAACGGGAATGGAGACAGAACCGGAAAGCTCAGGATGCTATAAACCGGACATATTATATCTCCTATATTTATTGGAATAAAGCACAATTTCAATTAACAATACAATATATTTGACGTTTCGATTTTCACAAATCGTATATTCCAAATATTTCTTTTAGAAAGATTTCCGAAGTGGGAATCTTAAGGTCACATTAGTTTCAGAATCAAAATAATGGATATTATTTATTGGGAAATTGTATTTTAAGTGGAAATCAAAAGTCAATAAAAAATATTTTAAACCAAAATTTTGGTTAGTATCCATTAAAGATGAAAAATATCGTAAAAATGTCACACGAAGAGTCAAAATCAGACTAATAGATAGTACTGAAAGAATAATAATGAACACACCAGAGAACCTGATAATTTCCATTCAGAATTCCTGAAACTGTTTAGGTGTTGATGGTATTAAATGGTTCTTTTTGTTCTTCTTCTTCTTCTTCTTTTGAAAGACTATCATTTCATTATTTGCGCGGTAGGCCGATACTTCTTCTACCGCTTTTTAGTGATTTGTCACAGTTGGTGTGTTTGGTACACCATATGTTGGTATTAAAGCATCCTGCTAATTTATTTGCTCTTTGTACTTGATCTCTTACTTATTTTTCAACGTTTCCATACCTGGACAGTGTAACCCCTAGATAGGTACTTTATTTCCATTACTTGTTCAGTGCTTACTCCATCGACAGTTTACATCTTATTAGTTCTTTACTGATTACTATTGTTTTAGTTTTGTAAGTTAAAATCGTCATATTAAATTCTTTAGCTCTTTGTTAAATATGTGAAGTAGTCTTTGAAAGCTATCTTCATGTTGAAGTTCCGCAAGTTGTCCATCTATTCTGACTTCCATCTTGTTTTGATAGACATTTTTAAATTTTTTTATAATATCCATAAGTAAGTATAACCATATAAATGAATAAGTCTATTGTATTTTAAGGCTTTCTCTGTAATCTGCTTTATGACGAATGTTAGATCTGTACATGGCTTTTCCGTGCGCAAATCTTGTTACTCATACTCTAAATTTATAAGCTGATTGATTTGTTCTTGCAAAATTTTAGATGTTATTGACACAACTGTAGTTTTCTACTTTTTACTTATCGTCCTCTTTGAATAATAGGATTAACTCGCTTCTGCTCTATTTTTCTGTCATGACACTTTTCGGAAATATTATGTAGAGTAGAAAGAGTAAGATTGTCCTTTTGGATGCTGCATAATACGAAATATTAAATATAGAGTGTTAAAATTAATAATCTAAGGAAATATAACTGACAGAGGAAGTCCTGGAAGAAGAAGACTCTCGTTTCCAAAAAACCTGATGATAAAGTTTTAAACAAATATTACAGAGCTTTTCTGCATCACTGTCAATAAAATAAAAATAACCATGATAAATTCTTTTGTATTTTTATTTAAAAAGAAATCCAAGTTATTATTTCGCATGTTCGGATTTTGACTGACGTCGACGCCTTTTTGGCCTTCCATCCATTTTCATATGAACTAGTGAATCTTGCATAATATTGCTTTTATTTTATTGAACTGTAACTCAAGTAACTGTATCTGGCTACTTACTCTAAAGCTTTTCCTTGAACTCAGATTTTTTGGTCTTCAATCTTGTTTTTACTGCAAATCTGAGATTATTCACTAATTACTACTATTCCGTTAATTGATATACCTTCATTGATGTGTGCTCGGGCCTCCTTAACCATCTCTTCTGAGCACATATTAAAAAGTAGAGGGGATAGTACACATCCTTGTCGTACTCTTTTTACAGGTATCTCTTTAGATTTTTGTTGGTCTACTCGTATTATGGCTTTCTGATATCGGTATAAATTTCTAATGATTCTCACATCCTAATCATCTATTTCTGTGTTCCGCAATATGTTTGCAAGCATTCTGTGTTGTATTTTCCGAAGTCTTTCTGAAAGTCAACTAGACATACGAATGAATTACAGTTGACGTCTCGACACCATTTTATGAGTGTTTGTATAGTAAATAATGCCTCTAGTGCCAAAGCCTTTTCTAAATCCCAGTTGATTTCCTGTTACTCTATCGTTTAGTTTTTTTAGTAAGCCAAAACAATAGTAATCAGCAAAGAACTAATCAGATGTATAAAAGAAATCGATGGCATCAGTATTAGACAAGTAATGGAAATAAAATACCTTGGAATTACACTGTACAACTATATTAACCTGGAAAAAGAAGTGAGAAATCAAGTCCAAAAAGCAAATGGACTGAGAATATGCCTGAATAATATTATACGGTGAAACCGACAGATTAATACTGAGGTGGAGTCAAGAATTTATAAAGCCAGTGTAAGACCAATGATGGCATTTGCATCAGAAACAAGACCCAATACAGCCACAACAAAAAAACTACTGGAAACGGCAGAAATGAGAGACTGAGAAGAATTTCAGGAAATACGCTAAGAGATCGAAAGACGAGTGAAGACATTAGAAGAAAATGTAACGTGTAGTGTATAAACAAATGGACACTAAACAGAAAAAAATGCAATAACCACATAAGCGGAATGAAAGAACCCATGTGGTCAAATTAACAAGAAATAAATCACCAAACGGCAGAAGAAGTATCAGATGAGCGCGCAAAAGATTTAGTGACAGCTACGTACGGATACCTTCTGTACAGATATCAATCCGCCAATGAACGAGCTGAATTGTTTATAAGGAGGAAGAAGAATATTTTTTTTCTCAAAATATATGTTACGTGCGGTAATAATTTGATTTATAGCACTTAAAAAAGTACTTAATTACTTAATAAAAAAGCATTGTTCAAAATAGTATTTAATCATTTGACGATGCAATGACTGCAATTTTATAACCTGTATTTATAGAACACTCGTAATACTATTATATATAAAACAATGAATTTTGGTTCTGCTACAGAAAATATTGTATAAGCTACAATAGGAAATCGCCAAACAATAAGATCATTTGGCAAAAAGTAAAATTCGTATCCTACGATGTAATACTTAATCACCAAAATTGATCATATTCCTAATTAAATGCCTCCTGCAAGACTTTCATAGACTATCATATCGACAGACTTGGGTCGATAAACTTTCCCCTTCTCGCCGATACTGATGTCAAAAAATTTCACATTTCACCATATGTAACACAAGAAAATTATTTAAAATAAACGATGTATACGCCTTCTTTAAGATGCTAGTGTTTTAGCTCAAAGGCATGTTTGCGGTTTAATATTTTTTAATGACAAATAATTATACAATAAAGAGATATTCGAGAGGCTTTTAGAAGAATTGTAATTCATTCAAAATAGCTGAATGGGTGAATATTATTAATGGGTAAATTGATTTATCAATGGGTTGACTATCGTATGCGACTCGGAACTTCTGGTATTCTTTTTTATGTATTCTTGTTAGAAATAATACACACACTAGCTGACACTCGTGTAATTTCTTCGTGATTGTAAAACAAATCATACATTAGTGTTATTAAATTATTAATAGTACTTGCTTAGCAATACTTCAACTAATCGATTCTTAATATTATTATATATGTTGGATGTTAAATCCTATGGATTAAATATGAATGACAGAATGATGAAAATCGAGTGACTTGACTATAGAACTGATGGATCATTTTTGTATTGAGTTATTGAGTAGTTTCATTCCAAAACTCGTCTTGCCCACTTTAAGTAATATTTCACAATTCGCAAACAACGTTTTACACTTCTTCTTCTACTTCTTCTTCTTCTTCCTTCTTGTATGTAGGCTTTAAAGCCTGTTTCTTCTTCAATATTAGCCTCCTAAATTGGTAAAATGTTCGCACCATCTTTTTATTGGTCTGCCAATGCTTCTTAGTCCATTTGGTTACTTATCTCGTGTTATTCCTACTATTCTATCCCCTGCCATTCTGCAAATGTATTCGTTCCTCTCCGGTTTCCGTTTTGTCACCCATCCATTTATGTCTTCTATATTGCTGCTCTTCTTATGTTTTCGCTTCTAACCCTATCCAACAGACTTTTCTGTGATATTCGTCAAAGTATTTTCATCTCTTTGCTTCTAGTAATCGTCTCGTTTTAGATGTGTCAGGTCTTGTCTCGCCGTGTATGTTAATATAGGTCTAATTGATACTTTATAGATTCTTGTTTTTGTGTCTTGTCTTTGGAGTTTGTTCTTCCAGATTGTGTGATTAAGAGATCTCGTTTTCAGATTTCACAAGGTTTTACTCGAACTACGGAAATTAGACAACCTGATAATATAGTAATGCATTCTGTTATAACATTGACAGTAGTAATTCAATCCTCATAACCAAATGTATGTTTATGTTTAATCCATATCGAAGAAATTCAATAAATAAAGATGGACAAGACTTGTTTTGGCATAACTGTTTGGATAAGACAATTCATGGAATGAAAACATGCGTCTTTTAATATATTTTATTTTTATTAATTTTGAAACCTTGGTTTTATAATAGAAAATATGATTTATGAGGCTATGCTAAATTCTTGTCAAAATATCTTTCTCAAGCCCTCTTCACAAAACTCATTTGTTTCGGTCTCTTCATTTACTCCTTCAATAATTTTGGCTTGTTCCTCACAGAAACTCCTAAAAAATGTTAAATCTTCTCGCTCCACCCAACGTTCTCTAAAGTGGGAGTCTAGTAACTACTTGCCGTCCTCAACTCTCTCTTCTTATTTACTGCCACATCTTTCTGAATCTCAACAACTTCCATCTGGGTTGTTCGTTTCTCACGTTTAAAAATTGGTTTTGCCTCTTCTACATCGCTGTTGTTTTCCTTACCTTTTATTTGTCTTCAGTTTTTTTTTCAATTATAATTCTGTTGACAATTAAAAACTTAAAATGCCAGGACCGAACACCTTCAAGTATTGCTTTGTCACTTCTTTCCAGGACTTTACTCCACAATCTGTCCATTTAGTAACGGTTGCCCTTTCCATAAAAATATCAATATACGTTCGAGAGCTAGTAATTTCACTAATCTTTCTTAATTTCTTAAACTCAGTAAGTTGGTAGAAACTAATGTCCTCTAATGGACAATACCAGTTAAATTTATTCAATATGTGGTTGTGTGTTTTAAACTAAAAAATAAATGCACATTGCGACCATAGTTTCTGTTTTGCCCTCCGCAGCCATCCGAACATAATCTTATCTTGTTGTGTTGTAAGTAGATAAATCAGAAAGACTTGATAAGGAATGAAAAACTGCCGAAGCAATTTCATTTGATCCTTTCCGAAATTCTTGGTCCATCCAGATAGATACGAACAAATTGTTGTTGCAAAATTTGGCTTTTGAGGAATCTTGAACGACAGTTAAGTTAGATGTGTACAGTTAGCAGCTGTACTGCTAAGAATTTTTGACAGTCAAAAAATAAAACGAGAATATCTGGCTTTATTTTATTCAACTTAAAAAAAGCTTTGCCTTTCAAGTACATTTCTCAATTTACAGCTGATCAGGTGCCTCGATATCCTTTTCTTGTTTTACTTTCTCAGTTAAAGAGCTGCACCAGGAGCATGTATCGGATGCTGGAGAACCAAAGCCGATAGTATATTCTAGGCAAAATATATTTCTAAACAAAGTTTTTTTAACTTTGAAATTGCTTTCAGGTACTTGGTCATTACACATTGTGAGTGATATATTAATAGTTAAATCAGAAGCCAAATACTGTCGGCTACTTTTTTCTCTACAATAGTGGACATTAAAACATTGCTATTTTTCAAGAAATATTTTGACGATATTTCTTTCGAGCATAAAGAGGCTTTTGTTCAAAACTACATCGATTCTCTTTTGGACATAAGCCGTTTTGTAAAAAATACGACCAATTCTTTGAATAATCTTAAATTCATTTTGTCATACATGTACTTTGTAGTCCTTCGTTTCCCTTCTTTTTACAAAGCACTTGATAGCTACCGACTTTCTAGATGAACCTGCTTTTTTTGCTCTAGATCTTGAAGGGACACCGTCAGACATATTTTAAGATAAAGTTGTCTTCTACAGTCTCCGTTTTCAGAGAATAAAATAGAACATGGAAATGTTTAATATCTTCCTGGAAATGTTTTTTCCGTTGAATGCTTGCATTTTGAGAAAACAGGTAGTTGAAAGGCCCGTATCTATAAAATAGGAACAAAAGACATTTAATTTCGGAGCAACATCTAGATTTTTTTGTACAGTAGCCAACTTTTTCAATAAGTGGAACTATAAAGTGTAAATGTCATAATCGAATAAGTAGAAGAGGAAACTTTGTGTACCATTAAAATTAACACGTTGAATGAACAATTATCACATTAAAATTCAAATTCTTTCCACACAATTGACCAAACATGCTCTCATTTAATCTAGGATATGTAACGGAGAAATTATAGGACTTCAAGCACGACGCAACGGACAATATTTTTATTGCAGTGTTTACCAGAGTATAAACGGTATAAAGATGAAACGTTTAATCTTAATTTTGGTTTTTAAAAGAAATTTTGTAGGAAAGAGGAAATTGCTTGAGTTTACCGAAACTACAAGCTGAATATAGCCGCAAATGTCAAACATGAAATAAAATATTTCGGTTTGCAAGAGTTGGGTTGTTTTTATAATTAATGGATATGTTGTATGCTTCATATACAAAGAGAGAAAGTTTTTAAAAAGTACATTTTGATTATACTATTTTATGAACTCTGCAATTTTTAATTTATATGAAACAATAACAAGTAAATATTTGTGTAACAATAAAACACTGAAAACTTTGTTTTCAAACTTCCACAGAATTTATTTTAAATATTATCACTACAGCTGTTTCGGCGGATTGCCTTTCTCAAGTGATCTATTTTGGCTTGGGTTTACAAATTTATAGTCTCTAATGAAATAGGTTGAGGAGGGGAGAACTGTTTGTCTCAAGTTGGTCATTCAGAATTATATCTGTGTTTTTTAATTTGTTGATTTCCATAGATTCTAACAAAGATAGCTTAAGGCCTTTATTTTGAATGTGAAGAATTTTAAATTTGTCATTAAAAGAATGATTATGATCTAGAAGGTGAAGTGCGTATGTCGAATCTGTTTTTCTATTCTTGAAAGCCCTTTTATGTTCTGCTATTCGTTTATCAAAGTTTTTACCAGTTTGACCGATGTAAGTTTTTGGGCAGTCGCCACATTGAAGTTTGTACACACCACTATTTAAGTGTTTTTTATTTTGGCTCTTGTTATTTTTAATATATTTGCCTAGGTTGTTATTTGTTCGGAAAGCTGGTGTTATTCCTTTCTTTTTTATGTGTTTGGCAATTTTTGTTGTTATTTTGCCTGTATATGTAATCGAGCAGAAGGTACTGGGTTTTTTCTCTGGTGGTGGAAATACTAATTTCAGGGCTTTCTTGTGTAGTTTTTGATTTAACATTTTATTAATTGTTTGTTCGTTGTATCCGTTGTTTACTGCTATTTGTTTAATTATATTTAATTCTGTCTCAAAGTTGTATTTTGACATCGGAATTTCTGTTAATCTATGTAACATACTATGATAAGCTGCCAGTTTATGTTGTGTTGGATGGGATGACGAATTGTGTATAGTCGTGTCAGTATGGGTAGGTTTATGAAATATGGAGAAGTCATGTTTGTTTTGAAGTCTGCTAATTTTTAAATCTAAAAAAATGATGGATTCATTTTGTTCTGTTTCTATTGTAAATTCAATATGACTATGAAGTGAATTAATATATGATAAAAATTGCTCGAGTTGCCTGTTAGTTCCTGTGAAACATACCAGTACGTCGTCTACGTATCTCCACCAATATAAAAACTGTTTGAATACGGGTTGTCTTTAGGGAAATCTTTGTCTTTAGATGATCCATAAAAATATCTGATAACAATGGGCTTAGAGGATTACCCATTATAAGTCCTGCTGTTATTTGTATATATTTTATTATTAAATTCAAAGTAGTCCTGGTTTATGTAAACTTCAAGAAGATGTAAAATTTCAGATGTAATTATTGGATTTGTACTATTTTGGTCTAAAAGGTTTTTTACTAGAATAAAAGTTTCTGTAGGAGGGATACTAGGAAAAAGATTTTTTTACGTCAAATGAAATTAATCTGGAGTTGTTAGGTAATTGAAAATGTTGTATTTTATTAACTAGTTCTATTGTATTTTTTATGGTAAATTTAGGTGAAAATTTAGTGCGGTTTTAAATAATCTCTAACAGTTTTTTTGAAATTGTATATGACGGAGCTGTATAAAAAGAAACTACAGGTCTTATTGGGTGATCCAGTTTGTGTAGTTTAATGAAAGAATATAATTTAGGGGGCTGTGGGTTCATAATATTGAGGTATTTCTGTTCTATTGGATTTAGTATTGATTTTGAATTTTCTAACACTAGCTTAATTTGTTTTTGATATTTTTCTGTCGGATCTTTGTGTAAAGTTTCAATATTTTGATTATTTAAGAATTATATTGTTTTGTTATTATATTCTATTTTATCTATAGCAATAGTAGTGTTACCTTTGTCTGTTTTGTAAACACAATGTTGTTTTCTATTGATTTATTTTTAATTGAAATTGCTGTTTTATTCTCTTTGTAACAGGAATTTTTAGTTTCACTACACACATCTGTAATAGATTTGGCAATTATACTTTTTTCGATATTGTTGGTAGTTTTGTTTAACGCTACTTCACATTCTACACCGAAATATTCAAAAGTTCTCTCATTATTATGTTGGGGCAAGTTGTGTTTAAATCCTTTCTCTAAAAGTTGTATCTCGCTGTTACTAAATTTAGTATCTGTTAAATTTACACAAAATGAATTTCCATCAAGTAACGGTCGAATCCATCAATTAAGTAAATATTTATTTCTTTCGAGGTTAATTGCTAACATCTGTTGAAATCTGGCAACTGCTGATTTGACGATTGCCAAATATTTCACCTAATCTATCAGAGGGCAATTGCCAAAAAATATTCCAATAATTGACAATAAATTGACAATTTATTTGACAACTACTAGATTTAAGCTAGATATTTAATTAACCAATTATAATCTTTCATTTATGTAGTCTTATCGAAATTATGATTAAAATTGTGACTAGCAAATCTTATAAATAAAAAACTTATTCAAACACGTTAACATTCATTAAACAACTAATTCTTAATTTAAAGGAAAATTGTATCCTTCATATCATTCATAATATATTATTTTAATTTCCAAAATACCTTCTTTCCTCTTTCAAAAGTCTATTTCTTGTTTTCTTTGACAAACATTGAGTATTTCTACTGTTTTGTGTTTCTTTACATTTTATTCCCACTACTAAATAGCAAAATCTTTTACAATGATGCTTTACTTCTTTTTTATGAGTGCAGGCGCAAAATTTCGGCCAATGCATTTTAAATGCATTCATTTTTTTCGAATTCTGAGAAAACTAATAAGTATTTTTGAATAATTGAAACGCAGAATGAAAGATTACATTATTATTGAAGGCCGAAAGTCCCTGAAAACTTCTATAATGTTTATTTCAGTAAGTTACAGGGGTGAAAAAGAAGCGAAAATTAAGTGTGATTTTTAATTTCAAATATCTCATTCAAAAGAAACTTTTTATTTATTTAAGGGACTTTCGGCCCTCAGTAATAATGTAAGCTTTCATTCTGCGTATAAATTTTTCAAAAATATTTATCAGTTTTCTCAGGATTTGAAAAAAATGAATGCATTTAAAAGCATTGGCCCGAAATTTTGCGCCTACGCTCTTAATTTAAATATTATGTTTATATGGGATTAAGCCACAATTTATTGGTTGTAATGAAAATCGCATTTTAACCAAAGTGTGACGTTTTGAAATCGTTCTCAAAATATTTATATAAATTTTGAAAAAACCTAAGAAAACGGCCGAGGATGGACCAAGGTTATTTTTATTGGTTCTATTATATTATTTATCTATGGTTATAATATGATGAGCATTGATCTTCTTCTTTAATCGATAATAGATACAGGTTAGATAAGGAGAAACAAAAATGTCAAAATCTTAAAATCATCTGCGTAATGGTGTATAGCGCATCTCGCATGGTAAAGGTAAAAATTTACGGTGGGATCCCTAGATCCTTGTATCAGCTTGTACTTTCGGTAAACTCAACTTGTACATTCGGTTAAGGATATTTATAGAAAGGTATGTAGAGTTCTCAACATCTTCAAGATTTGAAAATATCATCATCATTGTTTTTTATTTATTGTTATTATTCTTTATTATTAACTTATTTCAATTGATTGGAAACCCGCATTTAATCAATTCCAAAAAATTGACATTCAAAGTGAAAATAAAACTCCATGAAAAAAAATTAAAGTTTCTATAACTCCTCTGCACTTAACAATGCAGAAGAAACTCCAATAATTTAGTACTTTATATAGGATATAGAATGGCATCAGTATTGAACAGGTAGTGGAAATAAAATATCTTCGAATTACACTGTTCAGCTATGGAGGGAGACCTGGACAAATAAGTGAGACATCAAATACAAAAAGCAAATAGACTGGCAGGATGCCTTAACAACACTACATATATGGCGAAATAGACACATTAACACTGAGATGAAGTCAAGAATTTATAAAGCCAGTGTAAGACCAATAATCACATATGCCTCATAAACAAGATCTTACACAGTCTCAACCCAAAGGCTACTGGAAACGGTAGAGATGAGGGTACTGAGAAGAATTGCAGGAAATACAATGAGAATTCGAAAGAGAAGTGAAGACAGAAGACAATTTAACGTACAGTGTATAAACGAATGGATGCTGAATAAAAAAAAGAAAGAAATAACCATGGTACAAAGAATATCAGGTATGCTATTGCGCAGGCCACTATCAGCTGATCCCCTACTGTCGACGTAGTAATGAGAGTGGCCGTTATTGTAATACATCTGTTTATAATGGGAATTTTATCAATGTTTTAACTTTTGGCGTCTTTGGTAAGTTTGTAGAAGATTTTATAGTGTTTTTATAAGAGTTAAGTAAATTTGTAGGCATTTTAGTAAAAAATAATTATTGTTAAGAATATCTTGTACTCTTTATACAAGTTTTTTTATTGATAGTGGCTTTGTAGGTATAGCTACTTTATATGGACAGCATTTTGATCTTTTAGAAGTTATAAATAAGGTATGTTTAATTATTATTGAGTCAGTACTTAATACTCAACCATACTTATAACCTTTCTTGTATTTTTGGGGGGTTTTGCTAGGAATAGTTTATAAGGTAAACACAAAATGCGTTGTGCAATAGCTAGTTGTTTAAGTGATAATCAGACAAGAGGTGCCGATAAATCTGTTGGGTAGTGGACAAACTGTGGGTTATGGCTTGTTGCTGTGAAGATAAATTTAATATTAAAACCTCAAGGATTTGTTTCAAACACAAAAAAGGACCCAAACTGAAGGGTGATGCGATTCCTTCTCTTCATCTGCCACAATCAAAATTGAAATATTCTAATTAAGACTATTCTTTTGAGCAAATAATCAATATAAATATTATCTTCTTTTTGGATAAATTTAATTCCGTTGTTACTTTTAGGAATAATTCAAACCAACAATTCCTTAACAAATTTATTTGAGATATAAAAACTAAACTCAATATAAAATACATCCTTACGTACAACCTAAATCAAGATGTACTCGAAAAATTGTTTGGCAACGTTGGGAGGACTGGTGGATTACGTGACCATCACGATGCGGTGGAATTTCGCTACCGGTTAATAACCGATAAAAAGAAGAAGTGGATACAAACATAGAAGAACTAGACCAATTACATTATGATGCACTCGGATTTATCAGTGGTTATTATGTAAAAAATTAAATCTGCCTGAATCTTCGGATACTTCCACTTACACATGGATTCATCAGGTATCCGATTCGGCCTAAAGAAACCTCCAGATGCTTTCCTATTTTAGTGCAGATAATTAATGATCGATTATTTTCTTCCGTTTAAGGGCAACTAGACGAAGACTTTTTTTCCTCCTCAACATTGCCCAAATAAGACAATACAATCAAAAGCGAGCTCGTAAAATTTACGATGGTAACCTTTCTAGGATTAAAAAGCGAAAAACACAAATTTATTTTACAGATTTATTTTTTTTGACTGTATTATTTATTATTATTTTTCAATCAAAATAATAAGACACCTATATTTCAATACACCCGAAATAGTTCAATAGAAACTCTATTATTCTATTAAAATGACTTTTTATTGCCAATTAAAAATTAATTGTGTTCCGATTGCTAATGTTCTTACGGGAATATTTAAAATCACTCTCATTGTGACGTAATACGCGAACTCGTCCCAATTTCGCGCTCGAGAGTATCATATCAGCTTAAGAATTTCATGGGTGGATCGTGAGACTAATGTTGAGGTCCTACGTAGAATAGGCATGGAATGCGAGATTATTAACACCATCAAAGAGCGCAAACTAGAATATATTGGCCGTGTTATGAGGAATGAACAGAGATACGGCTTGTTGCAACTCATTCTTCAGGGCAAGGTATTTGGAAAGAGAGGACCAGGGATAAGAAGAATATCTTGGCTTCAAAATCTAAGAAAGTAGTTTAATACATCGACAACCGGACTATTCAGAATAGCAGCAAGCAAAGTTAGGATAGCCATGTTGATCGCCAACATCCGGAACGGATAGGCACCGTAAGAAGAAGAAGGAAGGAGTATTATACCTATTATTCTTTGTGTAATGAAAACCATGAGGAATAACCACACAGGTAGAATAGGGGAGACTTGTGCAGTCAAAATAGCAAGAGATAAATCACCGATCGGCAGAAGAAGTATCGAACAACCGCGCAAAAGATAGAGAGACAACCTTCCATAGAAGTATTAATTCGCCAATAATCAAGCAGAATTGCTTATAAAGAGGAAGAAGAAGACGAAGCAGATATAGGACCTGTACATCACGGCGTTTATCATATCTCAGGTTAGGTGGGCGTCTGAGAGTTCATATATGTTGTTGATATAAGATGTCTGTTGTTAGCTATTTTAATTCATAATAGGGTATAAAAAAAAGCTCTTTTATAATGCTTGTCTTCTTTAAACCATTCTATTCCTGAAACGGGTACTTGCTGCATTCCATAAAGAGCTCGGTAGTATGAGTTGATTTTATTTATAAAACAACACAAAAATGCTCATTAGATTTCAATTTTTTTAACATAAAATAAAAAGAATAAAATTCAAACGGAGTTAAAATGTAACGTTAAAATTTCACTCTAGAGTAAAAATTTAACGTTACCCCGGCGCTTTGTTACTTCACGATTTGGTGTTTCAAACACAGTTAATGTGTTGCCAATCATAAAAGATGAATTATTTTAATTAAAATTACGTTAAAAGAAATCGTGAATAAGCAACCAAGATCATCAAAGAAACTCAAAGTTAAGATTTTATCTTTAATAATAAAGCAATTATACATAGTAATCAGTAAGGAAAGATTGCAATGAACAATAAATACGGGCTCCTAATGTAACAGCTAACGGCCACCATCTCTTGGTTCGTTAACCCGATAATTTTTCCACCTGTTACTGTTATTAGCTCACATTCTGTTAATTTAACTGTTTAACAAGATTTAAGAGATTTTATTTTTCGATTTTATTATTTTTTCAGTTGCTTCCAACTGGTTTGTGCGGCCATTTTTGACCCACTTAAGTGGCAGTGTTTATAGCCCCTGACGATTATCCTGCAAAGTCAAGTTAATGCATTAAAAAATAATTTGCAGCCGAATCAAAGCTATACCGGCAGAAAATCGTCTTGACCTTACTTTCTCCGTTTTTATTTGACTCGAATTATAACGGATGATTATAATAAAAACAAAGAGAGCTACATACTGTTAATATACTGTGTTATATTGCAAATGCAACACAACAAAACAGTGTTGTACTGAAAGTATAGTACTGATAAAATTTGGTTTTGATAGGTTGTATGAATTCTATTTTTTGCGAGATTTTTATAGCTGGTGATGCTTGTTTTTCATATATTATTGGAAATTTTTAAAATGATTTAGTTTTAAAATGATGAGCTATTTGCATATGTAAATTATATAAGAATAAAAGAAAACTAGACATTACTTCATTCTACATTCTACATTCAACGTTAAAAAAACTAAATATATAATAATATACGTTTATTCAAATCAATAAGTATTACATTAATTTACAATTTCAATTTCAGTTTACTTACAGTAACATAAACGTAAAAAAAAGTTTATGATAGTTAGCAAACAAAATTATATACAGGGTGACGGTATAAAAGTCGGAGATGCCCCACTGGACAGAGTAGAGAAACTCGTGTATCTCGGCAGTAATATCAATGAGAGCTGGGATCCGACCGCAGAAATTAAAAGCCGAATAGAACAAGCCCGAGCTGCCTTTGTAAAAATGAGAAACGTACTTTGCAGTCACGATCTTAGCATTGACGTTAGAGGTCGAATGACATCTTGCTACATCTTTCCTGTTCTGCTGTATGGAGTGGAAGCGTGGACTCTAACTGAGACTATCCTTAAACGCTTCACAGCCTTTGAGATGTGTGTATACAGACGACTACTAAAAGTAAGCTGGGTCGACAGAGTTAGAAATGAGAAAGCCATTACTTACAATCCGTTTATTAAGTTTTGACGACTGCTTTCTACTCATCTGTATCTACAATATTACACCTCATCTCCAGGTCATAAATATATGTAACTTAATATATAGGTATAGTGGTTATGTTGATCACCCATCAAGTAGAAGTTCTTCAACATTGGACTATGTAGAGCTGTTTGGAAGTTCTTGAGAAGGAAAAGTAGAAATTAAAAAGAACTTAATGATATGAACTATCAATCCTCAAAAAGGTTAAAAGCGGAAATTAACATTTAAAATTAAATAGCTATATTTTTGGTGGACTCCATCCTACTTCAAATACTATCTTTTCGATGGATACCATCTTGAATTGTCGTAGACAAGCTGAACGTTGATCTGGAACTGAAATTTCAAGTTAAAAAGCTTATATGCTTTCGCATATATCGTAGTGATATAAAAACCAAAAAAATCAATGCATGTGCATTGACAGAACATGCACTAACTCTGAAACATGAATTCAATTTCGATGATTCCTGTATTTTGGCAAAAGAAAAGAACCATTCAAAACGTGTTTTTTTGGAAATGTGTTTCATAAAATCTAGCACATCTTGCATCAACAAAAAGTCCGACATAGACAAATTAAGCAACATTTATTGTTATTTACTAGAAAAACACCAAAAATAAAATAAATATTTACCTGTACATAAATTACACCTCTATGTATAATATGTTGCATCCCATTAAGACAGGTTTAAAAAGTATAGTCACCTAAGAAGGGCCTCTAGTATTTCTTGAAAAGAAAGATAACATCAATTACACCTAATTACATATTAATTACAGTGTTTTTACTTTCCATTCTCTGTATGAGTTAATATACACCAGTAAAACATGCCATCAACCAAGTTTTACTATTTTTACAATAAATTTTAAAGATTTTAAAATGTATTATGTCCATAATTGTATATGTTAATGTGTGTTATAAATGTTGAGTGTCAATGCTTATATAAATAATCTCAACGACTACTAAGTTACACTGAAGAATTGGGATATTTTTTAAATATTTACATATTTGTCTTATTACAGTGTCTTGAAAAAGGAATAACCATTCCGAAAGCTCGACAAAAAGTCAAAAGAGTGTTTTTTTTAACATCCCGGCCAATATTCTGACTGCAACCCTAATAAACTGTGTTGTTTGTTTATATTATTATATATAATTTACAACAATTACCGTTGTTTTGGTAGATATTTTCGATTGTTTTGATTGATCCTAGAGGTATCTTACCGTTAAAACTGCTCAACATAGACTACCGGCATGCATAGAAAAGTTTTAGATCTCTCGGTTTGGAATGTATTTTTAATGGTACTTTTTCAAAACATAAAATGAACTATCAATGACAGATCAAAAGAGAGGATAAACTTTGTTTGATCTCAACTCAACTGGTTTTTGAACTCAACCCTATAAATGAAGACAAATAGGTAAACATTTCTTGATTTATTTAATACATAATATCAAACCTGTTATCTGAATCACTTAATCATCATTTTTAGAATTTGAGGTTTCTTTTTTATACTATGTTTCTATGATGTGATGTGGTAATAGAATTATAATGCTTCAACTTGGGTATAAGTCATTACATTCTTGATGTCCAGGATTTTTTTATTAATTTGAATGCGTTCTTTATACGCCTTACTAGTGGGCAGATGTGGGCTGTTCTTATGTTCTTTGAGCAATTTAAAAGTATGGTAAACCATCTAAACCATCTATATACTCTCACGTTTTATTATATCATGGATTTGAATTGTCATACAGGAACTCTCTATAGTTGATACTGCAAACGTTTTTTACTGGAACTGGTACCTCGAGCGCTATATGTTTTTATTATAATAATCAGGTCACCAGTTCTTAAAATCGGTAGTATCAGTGTTTCGGATTTGCTTCACAGTAAATGGTTGCCTTGTTCTAAAAGTCTTTATTAAGTCCTCGTATTCTTCTGGAGTATAAATTCGATAATAATTTCTGAAATTCTGTTTTGCACAGCCAAAATCCTGGACACACGGTAAAAACAAATGGCCTCTTATTAGAAATTAATGAAGGATTTTGTTAAATCTTTTGGTTGCCTGTAACGCTAAGAGAAAAACGAACCATTGTTTGGTTTCGGTTCTGTCTTGCACATCAATCGGAAAACTTCAGTTCAGTGATTTCGGGTAATTTATGTTTTATGGTATAGTCATTAAGGAATATGCACACTTCATTAGGTCCCACCTGACCTTGGCCCTCATGGTAAGTATAAAAATGACCAGTATTCTCTTTGAGGTTGAAAATTTTAAAATTCAAGCCAAACTTATTGTTACAACTTACTTAGTGACGAGGAGTACATTGGGTGTAAGCGCATTATAAGTAGGTACATATATGCTAACATACTGATGAAACATTTTGTTTTCAAATGAAATGGTTACGACCTAAAAGTTACTAACCGATGTAATTACGTATAATTCACATACCCTATATTATGTACAACTAGGCATAGTGTAAAACTTTTTTTACTAACCTACACGCAGATCCAATAGTCTTTGCATTAACGTGTATCCGTTCTTAGAAACATATGACTGACTTTGCAAACGGGCTGTTTTTCTTGCGTTGTGTGTCCAACTAACAACATTCCTTTTTCTTTTTCTGGAGTTCTGGACATATACGGTTTTTCTCTCACACACGAGTATAATCAGCTGTGCTACGTTAACGGCTAAGTTTCTAGTACGGTTTATAAACCCAATCGAGGAAAGAACAAATTTTAAACAAAATGGCTATTTTACCTTAAAATGTGAAATTTTGGACTTTACGGTTTTCGAATTTACCGCTTCAATTAAAGAAGAAGAATAGATGAGAAATAATTTTTATATTCCATCCATCCTATGGCTCTACAGCTCAATTCGAGCCCTGGCTGCCTCATCAAATCTCTCTATTCGGTACGGTCTGTAGCCATTCTTCTCTGTGATCGACTGTCAAGGAGACTTCTTGCGTGTTCATCTACATCATCTTTTCATCGCTTTCTTGGTATCCCAATAGGTCTCTTAACCTGAATTCTTGTATTCAACAGTTTCCTCTTTGAAAGCCTGTTTTCTTCAATTCTAAATACATGGCTTGTCCCAATGAAGACGGTGTAGGCGAACATACTGACCGCCACCTGTTCTTCTCATTTGTAGGACCTAGTATTCGTCTCAGTACCTTTCTTTCAAATATATCCACAGCTTACACATTTTTGTACAGTTAAATAATTAATACATTCGGTTTTTATAGAATACCCTAGATCTATGCGAATACTCTTACATTTATTAAAACAGATACCTCATTCAAAAATATCGTCAACATTCTACAAAAGGTTTAGAAAAAAATATACTTAACATTTTTCGGTGATGCGCTAATTTAGTGGAGAATTGTACAACGTCGTTAATTTCCCCTGTAACGTAAAAAACTGAATTTCTTCTGTTTACAATGCATTTTGAAAGAAAGTTTATCAGTATTTTCACTTAAGAAGAATTCTAGATAATGGTCTAGTGTACAGACATAAATTCTCGAATGTTAAAATTCTTTTAGTAGGTCAATCGTACACTTTTCATCAGTGTCTTCTCATCGTCGCCGTTAACTAGTTGATTAATACATGGTCGAACTGGCTGGTTTTGTTATACAGTTGATGTCACTGTATTTCTTCGGTTTATACAGGATAAATTATAAAGGTTGAGCTAAATTGTAACTGCATGTTCAGAAGCCGAAAATAATAACGTTTTATAAATAAAAATAATGGATCTAAGATCGCACGTTTCTGAGCTGTAGGGTGGTAAATGTATAAAATTAAAATACTCTAATTTGGGCAGTTGATGATTTCAATAATAATATTTTTTAATTGTATTTTTGAGCCTTGAAAATCATCATTTTGCGTTTTTTCAATTTTAAATTATTTATATTTAGAGATATCATTTTTGTTCACAACAATCTATAAAACCTAAACAAAAATTGTCCTGGCCCAAAAATAAATTGTTAAAATTTATTTAAAAAAACTTTTCTCCTGGGTTCACCTTGTGAACCTTATTTTGGGGTATATTATGAAAGTGGTTATGCAAAAAAATCTCATAAGAATATTTTTCGGGACGAGCCCGACCTTTTCGCCTTGTCACTAACCCCTGAGCAAACCCTACTTTCACATAAGATTTATGTGAAACTCTCTTACATCTCATGATCATGAATATGTTGCTTGTGTGAGTCCATTTCAAATAGGTAAAGAAATAATAAATAAGACATCAAAGAAATTTGATAACTACAAGTTGAAAAATAATTGCACACCCACACAATTTGTACATCTAAACTTATTCATTGTCATAAAACTGTCACCTTCATAAAACAATTACTCAATAAATAACACACATTTCATAAATATATCTCTCGAATAAGTATAAATAACTTTTAATAATACAATGGTATATTACATCACTTTCATTTAACAAACAATCACACACATATCTCTGCTTCATTGGATCAAATCTATCTCCTCAAGAACTTCCCGTTTACTGCCAAACAACTACAATAGCAGAATTAAGTTCTCCATTCAACAATACATAGTAGTTTCAACCATGTTCTACCATCCATTAATTAATAGAGTACCGGCGTGTAAGTAATGTTTATTTATTTGCTCATTTATTAATTTATTACAATCTAATAGACTATTTTATAACAATTTGTGGGCCTTACCTTGTCTGTTTAAACTTTTAAAACTTTTTATACCTTTTTATTCAACTTACTCTTTTTAAATAAAACCACAGACATGTAATATTGGCATAATTATTGTAATTTACAACATCTACTTTGTTTATCTTTATTAGACAACACCCTAATATGGGTTTTTATCATTTCAGCATTTATTTAACTTTGTATCGAGACCTGAAGATGCTTTGCATGTTGTAGAAAGCGAAACCGGTCGTCTGATAGTTAAATTAAATTGATTGTAAGTAAGTCTTATTTATTATTTCTTTACCTATTCTCTTACATCTGTCTTAACACAATATTCACGTGCTCACCGGATACCTTTTTTTGTTGACCACCCATCACAGAACTTCTCGAGAAACTCTTACGTAAGTTTTCTTAAAATCAATGAATACCGTATGAGGGTTTGTTTCTTTATACCTATATTTTTCATCAGCTGCCTTATAATGGCAATTACACCTGTTGCATGTGTTGTTTGTCTGCCTTGCATAAATCCAAACTGATTTTCTATAGTTTCGGGTTCTTCACGTATCCGTCTATCATATTTTTATATTGTAATTAAGTAGTAGACGTTGTTTGGTAAACAGGTACCAATATACTGCTACTCAATTCTTCTTGCATTTGTCCCATTTTCATAGTTCCATTAAGCAAACCTGTTTGATACCAAAACCAACTTGTTCCTGCCTCTTCTAAAGCTGTTCATACTTTTCCAGGAATATTATCTGTTTCATTACCCGATATTATTGCGTTGTCCCTTGTGTAAAGGACATTATATTCTAATTTCTTCATTTTAAAAATTATTGTATCTCGATATTTGTGACAATGTAAGAAGACAAGAATCAATCGGTAAGAATCACCTATTACATATATTGCTATTACCTTTCCATTACATACTTGTATTAGAACACATTAGATTATTTGTATTTTTTTGTATTGTAACAATTTTTACGCTTATTGGCATTATTATTGGCATTAACGTGCAAACATACGAATTTAACACAACACGACGGAAGCAGTGGAACGGAATTAATGTTAACAATCTCAGATATGCAGACAACACGGTACTTATTGCCTTAAATGAAGAAGACCTGCAACGACTTATAAACAGAGTAACCGAAGCATGTGATAAATATGGGTTAAAACTTAATACTTCTAAGAGAAAACTTATTGGTTGTCAGCAAAACGGAGTTACAACCAACGAACATCAGAGCATGTGGAATAGTGTTAGAAAGAGTCCACAATATCACCTATTTGGGCGCAAACGTTAACGATAACTGGGATATAAATAAGGAAATAAAAATACGCATTGAAAAGGCCAGAGCCGCCTTCTATAAATTAAAGAAAATTTTAATTAATAGAGATATTACGTTAAACCTTAAAATCAGCTTAATACGCTGCTACATATTTTCCACATTGCTGTATGGTATGGAGAGCTGGACCCTTACAGAGACATTAATGAAATAATTGGAGGCCTTTGAGATGTGGATTTATCGACGAGTATTGCGGATAAGTTGGGTTGATCGAACAAGAAATGAAATAGTTTTACATCGAATGAAAAAGAGTACAGAAATAACAAAAACGATAAAAATTCGAAAGTTACAATATTTCGGTGATGTAATGAGACATCCAGAGAGGTATAACCTTCTACACCTCATAATACAGGGTAAGATCGCCTTAAGGAGAGGCACAGACCGAAGAAAAACATCAACAAAATCTCCCAGAATGGTATCAAGAGACCACCGCTAATTTATTTAGAGCCGCCGTAAACAAAGGTGTTATTGCCAATATGATCGCCAACGTTCGATAATCGGATAGGGTACTGAAAGAAGAATCTTCAATAAAAAATAACCAAATTTGAATAACAACAACTACTTTTAAATGTTTCAATTACCTTGTAGAACACCCACTGGTTAGTTTTAACCTATGAAAGTGAAACTCACACACAAATTCATAGAACCATGACAGAGATTGGGAACACATCAAGTATGCCGTGGAATGTTGGGTAAGGAAATATGTTGCAGTGGAACAGTACACCGTTATCCGTCAGACAGTTTATTATTAATTATGCAGACATTCTAGGCCAGTTAATAACGAAAAAGAGTATAACGAAAACTGTGATAAAATTGTTTCCCATCCATTATAATACTGTTCAAGAGTTCGATGTAATTGTGGTATTTGTATGATATACTCATAATAGGTGTATAGTATGGGAATTATTTTAAGTTGTTGTAAGTTTGGATAACGATTCATGTTTTCTATGGTGTTGAAAAGATTTAATTACATTCTAGCAAATTGACAGGAATTGAGAATTGTCATACGATGACATGAAATGTTATGAGGATGTTTTTGACAGCTGACTCAAAAACAGATTCAAAATTGATACTTGAATATTTCGGTAGTGAAAGAAAAATACCTACATTCGCTGTTATATTTATGATCCAGAGACCTTTTTATACTTTTATTCTCTGATTTTGTTTTTACCTCTTCGTATTCGTTTTTACCTTTTCTCCGTAATCTTATGTGCTCTAAATCTCCTTCATTTTATAAATTTTTTGATAGGATGTCTTCAATGTTTCAATTATTTTCCTTGTGTTTGGTAATACTCAACAGGCCTTTTTCGGTTTTTGAACATTTTCTGCACTTTCCTTTTTGCTCCATATATATCATGATCAGTTTATAAACTTTGTGCAATCTTATTGGTTTTTTATTTCTAGTTATTGAGAACAACAGTATTATCTATCCTAGTCTATTTACCGCCTGCTATAATCATTAATATCAATCCGCTGAATGTTGAAATTAGCAAAAAATTATTTTATTACCAACTACAAACCAACAAAAACTTTATTGATAATTAGCGCTTGGGTATTTCTGAATACCTAACCAAACAAGATATTATCAATATACAGTTATCAAATTATAAGGAACAAGATGCAGCAGCTTTCAGACGTATTTAAAACCGTCGTTTACTGTTACCACATTATTTGCAAATATCGGACTTGACCTTTAACGAACGGAGTGTATTTTAAACAGGTGAATAACCGCTACGAGGTACTCAGTATTGTTTAAATACATACATATATACATATATATATATATATATATATATATATATATATATATATATATATATATATATATATATATATATATATATATATATATATATATATATATATATGTATATATATATATATATGTTTATATATATATAGATATATATATAATATATATATATATATATATATATATATATATATATTTATCTGTTAGCCATATATCTTTAAAATTTTTACGCAGTAAACTAATCAATAATAATTAGTCTACGGCTTAGGAATGCTCCCTGTTCCACAAACTTAAGGTGTTGATATGTTAAATAACTTAAATTCTTCTTCTTCTTCTTCTTCTTCTTCTTCTTCTAATGGCACTACAACCCTTTGTAAGTCTTGACCTGCTTAACTCTTTCATTCTGCTCTGTCGGATACTTTTCTTCGCTTCCTTTCACTGCCTGATGTTTATGGTTTTAAGATCCCTCTCTACGTCGTCTATCCATGTTTTACGGGGTCTTCCTTTTGTTCTGTTTCCTTTGGGCTTCCATTTCTGGACTAATTTTACAGCTCGATTATCTGACATTCTTTCTAGGTAACCAAGCCGGTTTAGACTTTGTGACTTTACAAATCTAACAATATCTGCGCTCTGCATTAGTTCATCCAGCTCGTGGTTCATTTTAATTCTCCACAAACCATCGCTGCATTGGGTTGGTCCAAATATCTTCCTTAGTAGTTTGCGCTCAAATATTCTCATTTGATTTTCATCAGTGGTTGAGAGGGTCCACGTTTCACATCCATATGTGACCATTGGTCTAATTACTGTTTTGTAGATTCTAAGCTTAGACTTAACGATTCAGTAACTTACTTTTCATTAAGTCTTTGTATGCATAAAAGCACTTATTACCGTTAAGAATCCGTGCTTGTATTTCTTAACTAATGTTGTTGTTATCATTGAGGCATATTTGTAGGTATGGTTGTCTCCCTTCAGATTTTCATGTTGATTTGATTTTGTGCACTCCATATATTTTATCTTGCTTTCATTTATATGTAGACCGAACGTAGCAGCTTCTCGTTTCAGTTCTGTAACTTTTTCACTTAATACCCTTTTGTTGCAGCTTATTATGGTAACATCATCCGCATATGTGCATATTTGCATTGATCTTGTATTAGTAGAGCCGTTTATATCCAGTTTTCTAACAACAGCTTCTAAAATTAGAATAAAAAGTGTTTTCAATATCAAACGCCTGCGTCATATCTTCATCTATTCTCACCATAGCTTTGGAACCCTCCATAGTCATTCCTGTAAGTTTAACCAACTTATTGGGTATCCCTAACATAGATAGTTGCTTTAACATCTTTTGTCGATCTACTCCATCAAACGCCTGTTTAAAATCGATATACAAGTTGTAAATAGGTATGTTATAGTCAACACATTTTACATGTATACCTCTTAACATATGTATTTGGTCTATAGTTGACCTCTTTGGTCTGAAGTCACATTAATATTGACCAATCATCTCCGAAAACGATTCCAGGAGGCTTTATATAACTCCTGATAATAAAAAACTGTTATGCCCTTATAATTTTTGGAGAGTCGTTTGTCTCTCCCTGTGTACATAGGAAGTATGATTTCTACTTTCCAATCTTCTGGGATGACTTCTAGTGTCCATATGCGGTCGATTAGTTTATGGATACGCCTCCATAGCGCATGTTCACCATTCTTTATCAGTTTTGCAGTTATTCCATCTGTACTAGGTGCTTCTTTATTTTTTAGATATTTTATGACGTTTATCGTTTCTTCCAATGTTGGTTGTTCAACTAGTTGTTCTGCTGTGTGGTGAATTATTTCTTCATCTTCGTTTTGTTTTTTTGCTGGGTGCAACAACTCTTGAAAATGCTCCTTCCACCTTTTCATTATTTCCTCTTTCTCGCTGATAATTGCCCCATTTTTGTCTTTGCAAACTATTGATCTTGTGATGTATCCTTGGTTGTATTGCTTGGTTTCCTTGAAAAAATTTCTAGTCTCTCTTCTGTTATTATAATCTGTAATTTGTTGTATTTTTTATTCAACATTTCTCTCTTTTTCCTTCTACATATTTTCTTTGCATCTTTTCTAAGTTCTTTATATTTTATTCAATCGGGAATCCCTTTGCAGACATTTCTGTCTAATAGCTATATTTTTATTGTTTAGTACTTGTTGACAATCTTGGTCAAACCATTCCTCGTTTCTTTTGCTTGAGGTTTCACCTAATGTTTCCTTTGCAAATAACCTAAATTAAATTACTAAAAGTACTGGTACTCTTTCGGTATATTACACCAGTCTATCTGATAAAAAACAATGATTTTACGTAAAAATCTTATACAGATATTTGTATATAATATATTTATATCTAAAAAGTATATGAGGGGTAGCTGATAAAAAATCCGTGTAGACGTACAGCTGGTTTAGCTTTGTTTTTGTTTTAAACAATCTTAAAAAGTGCAAAAGTAATTTTTTGTCTGTAAAACGTTTCTTATACAGTTTAGAGAAAATTGGTTAAACTAAAAATTGTAAAAAGTTCTTCAATTTGTGAGTTTCTAAATTAAAACACATAAAGAATTCACCAAGTTAGTTGAAAAATCCCTAAAGCCAGGTACATTTCTCCATTTTCTTCTACTTCATCCTTAAGTAATCCAACTTTGGACATATGCCTCCCCCAAATCAATCCAATGTCTTCTATTTTGCGCCACTTGCTTCCAGTTGTCTCCTCCGATCTTCTTAATATCATCCGCCCATCTTATTTGTAGTCTTCCTCTGCTTCTCTTTTCTAACCATGGTCTCTATTGTTGTATTTCGTGATTCCATCTCGTATCCTTCAGTCGTGCATTGTGTCCTGCGAAGCTCCATTTTAATTCGGCAGCATGTTCTCTTGCATCTTTTACTTTCGTTTCGCTTCTAATCCATTTGTTTATTTTTTGTCTCACCCCGAGCATTTATCTGTCCATCGCTCTTTGTGCTTTTACTATTTTATTCATATTAGACTTGGTGAGTGTCTCGTATGGTCTGTGAAACATACGTGAGTATAGGGAGGATAGACTGATCGTAAATTCTGGTTTTTAACTTATTCTTTTGGTAAATTCGGCAGTTTGATTTTCTTTGTTAACTTTCATTATCTGTTCCAGGTAGACGTATTCGCTTACTATTTCTAAATTTATGTCGTTCAACGTTATTTCTCTAATGTTCGGTGTACGTGTCATTATTTTTGTTTATTCCAAGTTTATCTTAAGACCTACTTTTTCCGAAGCTTGAAATAGTTGCGTCATTATGGTCTTTTGTTCTTCAAAACCTGTAGAGAATATTACAATGTCATCAGCGTATCTTAAATTACTCAGTTTTCTTACATTAACATTTATTCCTTTATCTGCTCAGTTAATGTCTTTGAACGTGTCTTCCAGTCCAAGTGTGAATAGCTTTGGTGAGATAGCATATCCCTGGCAAACTCGTCTGTTGGCAGTTTAGAAAAGTCCCAGTTTGTCAGTTAGTTCTTGGCGGATAATCTTTCTCACTGAGTCATGGCGTTCTTTTTAATCAGTTCCGACAAACACCCGGTAGCTCTCAGTAAGATGTTGGATGGTTTCTTGGGCTTGGCGTCCATATCGGCAATTGTCATTTTGGACTTGAGGATCTTTAACAATAAATTTCAGGTAATTTTTAGTTGGATTAACCTGATATTGAATGGCAAGTAGAAAGCTCTCAGTCTCGGGAAACATCTTTCCTAATGTGAACCTTGGCTGATCTCATTGAGATGTCGCCCATGCAGAGGTTGTTTACTCGTTCTGGTGCGCATTTTTTCTTGCTTAGTCAGGTGGTTTATGTGCATTTTATTTTTTAGTATTATTATATTACAATCCAGTTTAGCCATGCGGCTAACACTCCTTCTAAGGGGAAAATTCACTCATTTCAGATACCTACGGTATCAAAAGGATTGAGCTCTGGTGGGACTCTTTGCGAGTTATCGAGTCCTAGGTGACTTGGTACGCTGAAGTATCTCCCAAAAATTTTCGTACACATCTGGACGTTCAGAGTAGTACAGCTTTCTGCATGGTCTTGTAGAGATGTTCATTTCTACCTACATTTTTTATGTTTTCTAGAAGGTTCTTCGGAATGACTCTAGTAGTAGAGAGAATGATATATATTATCTGGGTACTTGCCATTCTCCAACTGTCTTTGAATTTCCAGATCCCTGTACTTGGCGATCTTTTCGTTCTGTATAACACGAAGATTATTGTTGTTGGGTATCAATTGGTACATCAATTAGTGTTGTTTGTCTCTTAAGTTTATTAACTAGTATAAAATATGGTCTATTATGGGCCACTCTTTGGTCTGTGAGCACAGTGCGCTCCTAGTTTAGCTTGTAGTTGTCATTCTCAAGTATACTTTCAGGAACGTATTGATAATATAGGATATGGTTTTTTTAAAGAAGTTCCAGTTTAATGGCTATCTATTGATAAAGGATCTTTCCTACTGAGTCGTGCCGTTCCTTATATTCAGTTGCAGCAAATGCCTGGCAGTCCCCGGTAAGATGTATGGTTTCTTGAGCTTGACATCCATATGGGCATTTGTGCCTGACTAATTTGTGCTTGGTAATTTTTGGTTGGTATAACCTGATCCTGAATGGCTAGTAATAAACCTTCAGTTTCAAGGAACATCTGTCCTGATGTTAGCCAATAGATCGACGCTATATTGTCGACATTGTCTTGACTGACCTTATTGGGATATCGCCCGTGCAGAGGTTTACCCATCCAGGTGCGCATTTTTTCGTCCTTAGTAAGATGGTTTATGCGCATTTCTAGTTCCTTCAGTTTGGTCGGTGTTGTATCATCTACTGCACAAATCGCGCGATGTAGAGTAGATGTCTTAGCCAGCACCTGAAAATAAGTTTTTAAATTAGTACTCTGTTTTGATTATATTATAATATTATATTATTCTTATAAAGAAATTTTTTAAATAAAATTTTTGTGATACATGGTACACAGCCAACTACAGGAATTTAGTTTCCTTGTGGATTTTAAAGAATGACTGTGACACAAAAAGCAAAAAACTAAGAAAAACAAGGTAAATGATAGATCCAAGATAAAACTATATACCTAATTGGAGATAGGTACCAAATAGGAACATATAAAAGCAACTAAAAAATGTATGCATCAACCATTATTGATCCAGAAAAATGAGGTTAGGTACAATAAATGTGTACCAAGCTGTCCCTCAAGTAATCTATAGGTATCCAAATGAGAACAAGGAGGAGGAGTAGTAATTATTGAGTTACATTATATGTCATCTTTCTAGTAGAGTTATAATAACTTTTTGTATTTCCTATAGTTAATTGTAGTGCTTCCTTTAGTAGTTTTTCTTCCGCCTTCCTTGATGATGTCATCAGCTTCTTAATTGTACACCTTATTTATATAATGGTACTTAAGTTAATAAAATTATGTTTAAAACAATAAAATTATATTCTTTCGATTATATCGAATACAATAGAAACTTTCTCTGTGGATTTCATTGCAAATGTTTTACCTACTTCAGATAATGTCGCATTGTCGCATCATAAAATTCAACGACATTCCGGACAATAATAGGCTTCAGATCCATTAAATGTGGATGCATGACTTCCGAAAGACAAAAGCTTATTCTGCAATTTAAATATGACAGGCCAATTTTTAAAGAATTAATTTAAATGTGCGGATGTTGCATATTTAGGCTTTCTAAATAATTGTTTTAAAATGTATATTGTATCTGCAAAACTTATATAAACAGCGTAATTAATTATATTTATCATCTTATTAGGTAGATATATACAACATCATTAATTTTCAATAAAGACTGACCGATATAATGTTTTAAAATGTCTATTATCAGTATCATCTTACTTTTAAAATAGGTATTTTTTATAATCTTTTCTCAGTCGAAACAGAATAATCAAAATTTTAAGGAAATTTATAGCACGAGTAGCTCAAAGAAAATATGAATTTTAATAATCTGCCACTAAAATGTTGTGAATTTAATACATTTATCTGCGTCCACCGTTTTAAGGAAATATAATAATAGCCGACCCTTATTAACAATAGCCGATTTTTTTTTAATCCCTGTTAAGACTCTGACGGGCGTACTGTTGGTAAAAGTCTGGGGTGTTCGTATGAATTATTATTTTTTTTTATATATATATATATATATATATATATATATATATATATATATATATATATATATACGGAAAAAGCGATAAACGCCTGTAATCAACGCTGATCAAATAGAATACAATACTCCAATATTTGGGTGTGCAGCAGAAGATAGGACAAAAAAGTACTCTTTTTAGTTTACCAAGCTTTCGCAAATCTTTATTTGCATCATCAGGGTGCTACAATAAACATAATTAGTACAAGTTACAGAGTAAGAATTACTTTGTATCCTACACTAATTGAGGTTAGTTGTCTTGATGTTTATCAAATGAAATTGGCAACTCATTTGACCCCTACAAACGATAGCGAAAACTATCCAAAAATTTATTTTAAAAAGCGTTCTTTAACATACATATTTAAAACACATTTAAAACACATAAAGCGACGTTGGCCAACAGACCAGTAACATGGACCGGTGATTCTCTTACTGGAGGGGACCACATCACGCCAGAACCAAGGGACATGACCTAAACTCATCACATTAACTTATAGAATACATTGTTTTATTCTGATTGTTAATTTATTAGTTATAATAAAAAAAAAGTTCTAAACTGAGATGGTTATTGCTAAAAAATGACTTCATTTTTATAAAAGTAGTCTTAGTCATTGCTATTCTACGTTTTATTTCTATGTCTGGATCTAGTTGGTCCGTTATCACAGTTCCCAAATATGTCAGTTTGTGAACGTTCTCAACTTGGACTCCGTTCAATTGAAGGTTTGAATCGGAATGTCGGTCACGACTAAACACTAAAAATTTGGTTTTGTTTGAGTTTATTTTAATGCTTATTTCCTCTCCTACCTCGTGAATATGATCTAGCAGAATTTGCAGACCTTCAATATTATCTCATAGAATTACTGTCTAGTCTGCATATCTAATCACATTTAGTAGTTCCCCGTTGATTTTTATTCTATATGGTTGTCTCTCAAGTTCATTTTTAAATAACTGGTCCGAGTAAATATTGAACAATGTTGGCGACAAAATGCAACCTTGTCTGACTCCTCGTCATATGGGATATACGTTGTATCTTTGTTACTTCTTCTATAATTGCTCATATCCATTGTTTCCATTGTTTCCATTAAGATCATTTATAGAAGAATATATGATAAATGTGAGTCAAATATTGATAGATCGCAGTTTGGTCTTCGGAAAGCACTTGGAACTAGAGAAGCAATTTTCGCTCTCCAGGTGCTAATATAGCGGTGTAGAGGCGTTGATAAGGACGTGTATTTGTGCCTTGTAGATTTTAGTAAAGCATGTGACAATGTCAATCATAAACAATTGATAGATATTCTGCTAAAGACAGGTATTGACGACAAGGACATTCGAATTGTGACAATCCATCAGGTAGACTTTCTCTCCCAGTTTGTATGACTTTTTAATTTCAACATCTATTTCCAAATTATGTTTAATGAAGTTTTTCATTTCCTCTGTTAAAACACTTTGATCGTATGTATAAATTGCTAGTTCAGTTATGACAACATTGTTTTTTCTTCTTTGTTTTTCCATGAAGTCAACAATTTCCTTTATTTCATTTAACTCAATTTTAATTTCCATATTTTTTTCTTCATGTCTTTATTTTCATCTTTTAAAGTCTGGTTATCATTACCTCTGCTTTGGGTTTTTCTCATGCATGGTTATCTATTTAATAACACTTGCCAGGTTATTCATCCAGGTATTTTTTTGTAACAATTTTAAACTCTGAAAATCTGAAGACAAACTGATTTACCACACACTCATTTTATATTTTGAATGCAAAAAATGTTGTCATGACATATTGGTTGTACATATACTTAATTTATAATAATTTTTACTGTAAAATGGGTTGAAGAGTTCTTAAAATTACTGGAAGTACTTTTTTAAACCATCACCTTAAAATATGTTTTGTATTCGAAAAAAATATTTTTAAATGCCCATTTTATGGACCATGTAAATAATAATATAAGCATACACATCTGAAGCATCTACAATTTTATTACTCCGTAGCGAATGCGAAAACACTATAGACTTAAATCACGTACGAAAAAAAGTGGAACACATTAACAAAAGCATGCACTGTGTCTGCATAAATTGCACTGTGTCTGCATAAAAAATAAACAGAAAAGTTCTAAAAAAATACTATATTTAGTGAAAACAACAAATACTTAAGACAATACCTTTTTAAAATACATACACCAATGAACATTTATTAGCTTTTATTTATTTTTATTCAGATTATTTATTCCGCAGCCGCAGGAGGACATCCTAATTTGTCTCAATTCTCTAACAGATCCCTGATCAGTCGTCTGCGTTGTCTGAATAGCACAGTAATTTATATTGAGTAAAAAAATAAGTCCTCAATCGTTACAACATCCGCTTACGTTATATATTTTACTGCACTCATTACTGCCCGAAAAATACGTTTTTTTTGGACTTTCTTAACATTTATCTGCAATTTTGACATTCAGATGTAGAACTAAAATCATAGATGCAATAAAGTAAGTGACAGAAATGCCGCTTATTATATCCACAAGACATCGGCTCCTCAGGAGAGTGTCAATCCACCGAAGATCCATAAACTTCTATTTTAATGAAAGAACTGAATATAACTAGACGACTAATTTAAGTATTTACACTATTAGATATTATCTATTACCTAAAGGAATTACAATAAGTGATAGTTTTTAGCAAAACCTTTTTATTTGAATACATATCTTATCTACTTATTGAAGGTTCTCGCCGTCGTAATATTCGGGATTATCATCATCTTTGGCTCGACATTCCTCTGTGGATCTTGGCCTGCTCTAAGATTCGTCGCCATTCTGTTCGATTTCTGGCAACATGTTGCCATCTTCTGATTTTTAATATCCGTAAGTCGGTTTCAACTCCATCTAACCACCTAATTCGCGGTCCGCCTTTGCTTCTTCTTCCTACAGGTGTTCCTGTGGTTAGCTTTTTAGCAATCGTATTTTCTGGCATTCGTATTATGTGTCCAGCCCATCTAATTCGCTGTGTTTTAATGAACGTTATGACATCTGGCTCATCAAAGAGCTGATACAATTCAAAATTATATCTTCTGCGCCACTGCCCTTGGTCGTTTATAGCTCCAAATATTTTGCGGAGTATTTTACGCTCAAATATTTCCAAAAGTCTTTCATCTTTCTGCGTTAGAGTCCATGTTTCTGCTCCATATGTGTGGACCGGCATCAGCAATGTTTTGTATATAATAATTTTAGTTCTTCTTTGAACGTTTCTTGAGCGGAAATGCTTTTGGAGTCCATAGTATGCCCTATTTGTAAGATTAATTCGTCTTTTGATTTCTTCGCTTGTTTTATTGGTAGCAGTCAATAGCGACCCAAGGTATGTGAAGTTGTCAACTCGTCCAAAGGTATGACTTCCAAAGACTGTTTCTCGTTCCTCATTTGCTATTTGCAATATTCGTGATTAGCAACCTCAAAAACCATGAGTAATGACGTTTGACTGATTTCGAATAAAAATAGCATAAAACTCCAGGAGACAAGGTCCACACTGGACTCTAGGTAGCTCGAGGATCCTCGCCGTTATAATATTCGTATTGACAGACCTCGGGAACCTTCCAAGTAATGAACTTAGACTAATTTCAAATTAAACTAACATAAAACTCCAGCAGACAATATCCACCCTGGGCACCAGGAAGCTCAAGGACCATCGTCGTTATCATATTCGTATTTAGCTACCTCAAAAACCCCTGACAACAAAATTAAACTCATTCTTGTCGATATTTTCTTAGCAGCAAATTTTTCATTTTCTATATAATTTGAAAATGTATTTTTCTTGTGCACAGAATGCAATTTTCACTTTATCACCATGAATTTTCTTCACAAACTTTCACCACACTCCCCGAATCGAATGCAAAAAGGTGCACAGCGATTCATCTTGGTGTGGAAAATTGGTAGGTTCAGTGCTTCGTTACCTCGCCTAATCTTAAATCTTAATTATATCTAACCAACAAATTTTACAAAAATAACAACAACAGTTAGTTATGACTTGACTATTGAGGTTACAAAAGCGATCAGAAAGTAAAATACCTCAACCTTTTTTAATTTAAATCTTTTTCTCTAATATTATCCGAACATAAACAAAACATCAATAAAACCAACAAAAAATTAGGCAAATTAGCCGCATATCGATAATTCAGCTAACGGTTCCCTATGGCTTAAGCAAGCTGACTTAACTGACACCAAGTTGACCTAGATCCTCTTTAGATGCACATTACGATGTTGTGGAACAGACACACGTAGCTGGGTGAAGGTCGTTGAAATTCCGATTTCCTTCCAATGTTCCGTTAGGATTTATGTACCGGAAAGAAGTAAACAAATAGTCCGGTGAAGTATGTAAACCAAATGCAAATCAAAAAGTGTTACACGTCGTGGTTTTAATAAGAAATTATGAGAAGAATATCTTTTTTCGAACAAAACAAATATATTACTCTTCAAGATATGTAAGTATTTCTTAATAAACTGCGCAAACTAAAATAAAAAATTTGATATAAAAAATGATGAGCATAATGATGAATACAGCCACATGAAACATTTCTGGTTTCATCAAATATCTCTTTTGGGACAATCACACCACATCCAATCTCTAACAGAATTTTCAAAATACAATTTGTAATAAATTAAGAATGCTACCTTTTCCGAAATTTCTTGTCTCGCTTATATGTACAATTACAACATCAAAATACCTTAAATAGCAATGGAATATGAAAGATTTTATACTATTTTAACATCTATTTTATCTAAGACTAAGATCTACAACGAACAAACAATGAAGAGAAATTATATTTTACAAAACTTCTTGTGAATACAAATATTGTTATTTTTATCTATTTATGCCTCAAACTCAAGGGGTCATTGATTGGCGTAGTAGAATTTAAAGTTTTACAATTTATTTAGTACATTTATGGAATATAAGTATGATGGCCAATTTTTCATATTAGTTCCGTCACTTAATATTGCTTGTAAGGTATTTTGTAATTTGTATTGAAGTCTCTTCATACAATATAAAGGACACTTCAGTAAAATATGGCTAACATTGAGCACAATATAATATACGTAGTAGCACTGTGCTTCTAATTCACTCTCCAGCAGATGTTTATGGGTTATGGCGGTGTGGACTATTCTCAGACGAGATAGAATGATTTGATGTAAACGCTTATTTGGTGTTGATTTCTAAGGAATTATCGAATGTTTTACTTCGCGTAGTTTGGATGTTGATTGATTGCACTTGGTCTGTCAAGCATTAATTACTAAGTTCTTGATTATAAATATTACATTTAGATGTAGAATGCTTCTGGTTTCTGTAGCTGCCGGACTCCTGACTACTAGTTTTGCCAAGGAATCTACGTTACAAGCAATTCCGATTGTAAAGGAATCCATACAAAGTTGACATTTATGTTCATAGTTTGCATTTGGTTTAATACTGATTTAATAAGTAGTAGACTTGGATGGCTAGGATATAAGTTATCTAAGGCAGTTACAAAATTTTATTTTATTATTTTATTAAACATAAATATTGCTCCCACTTTCTCTATATTTCTAGAGGCATCGGTATAAATATATAAGATTATTGTTACTGTGAGTCTTGAGTTCTTGGAGGACATATTGATATAATGCTTTGGGATGGTTATCTGCTTTTTATGGAGAGTTTGGGATAAATAGTTATTATGGAAACGGTCAAAACAATATCAAGAACAGATTTGACATTTGGTAAACAATCTGAAACAAAGTATCTGAAAATTTGAATTCAAGTTCAATGAGGTATGTATTGACCCTTTCATATAAAGAAAGGTAAAGCCTAGCATGCCTTGTAAAAATATTCCTAGAACGTTCGGAATTTACGTAGTGGTTAACAGGATTCATAGCATTTCCCTGTATTGATACCGCATGTGTTAGTGAAAGTTGTTTTGTTCAAAATTCCAGAGGGACTTCTCCAGCTTCATATTATAAACTTTCAGTAGAACTAGTATAAAACACACCTAGCATAGAAAAATTGCTATTTGATCATCTGCATCCAACAATCCCTCAAATCTCACCGGCAATAAGTTCTTATAATATATTCTAGTTTGTTTTGTTTATATTGTTGATAAAAGAAACTTTTGTTTCTTTTATCAACAATATAAACAATATTAGACTGAACATGTCCCTCTTATTTTATTGTTCTTTCAACGTTAATCGTTGGTGATAATTTTGCATTTATTTCTTTTGTTCCGATGACTCTGATATATGTAACAATAAAACACTGAAAACTTTGTTTTCAAACTTCCACAAAATTTATTTTGAATCTTATCACTCTGATATATCTTTTGACTCTGATATACGGAATTTTTACTATTTTATTGTCTTTTGAATAATTTGTAAACTATATAATTCCATAGAGTTCCGCATCTGATTTTTCTTTCAATTATTATCTGAGTTCCCTTTTTGTTATTTCAATATATACTTTTTCTACAGTAGATAATTTTCAAATAATATTATGAAAAGACTTTTTCATAAAATTTTTTTTATGAAAACCGTTTTTCTGTCATTTTAAATAGATAGTCTAATATAACTAATAGATCGCGTCATACTATGATTAATAAAGGAAGCTGGATTGACAAAATAAATGTCAGCGTTGATAGACTGGGCAACAGCCATACCACACTGAATATACCGGTTCTCGTTCGATCACCGAAGTCAAGCAGCCTCGGTTGCGATTACGGTACTTGCATGGGTAACCGCTTGGGAACATTGCATGTTGTTGCCATGTGAAACCTTCCTTCTACGAAATGGTTGGACCGATTTGTATGAAATTTTACGTGTGTATTCTGTAGGTCTGAGAATAGGTTGTTATCTATTTTTCATATTCCTTAGGAGTAAGGGTGGTTCAACTCAATTTTTTTTTTGTGTTTTTTAAACAAAATTTGTTATTTTTATGTTTTTATGATATGACAATAAAAATACATACAGCTCTTAATATTCACCACTTTATTTCTAACCATTTTTTTTTAATATTCATATTAGTGTCACAGAGTTAGTTGCATTACTTCTCCGAAATAGCTGAACCAATTTTTATAAAATTTTACATGTGTATTCTGTAGGTCTAAAAATAGGTCGCTATTTTTTATACCCCTAAGGGGTAAGGGTATTCACCCTAATTTTTTTTTTATTTTTTAAACAATTTTTTTATCTTTACCTTTTTATGATGTGACATTAAAAAATACATACAGTTTTTCTGTACGTTTTACCTAACTCCTTTTTATAGACATGTTAGTGTCACAGCGTTAGTTGCCATACTCCTCCAAAATGGCTTTACCTTTTTATGCAATTTTACATATATATTCGGTAGGATAAGGAAGGTTCACCCCAAACATATTTTTTTTTTTTTTTTTAGACAAAATTTTTTTAGGTAGGCATGAGAACAGATCATAACATAAGGGGTAAGATATTTCCCGTGCTTTTGACAATTACAATAAACATATCTCAAAGTCAATCGTTATTGAATATTGGAAGTTTTAGGAATTAACTTAGAGTATCCATGTTTCGCGCATGGGCAATTATTCTCCTGTCGGAAAACCGTCAACGTTGTATATATATTTTACACAAAAAAAATATTTTTATCAGAAAGCATTAAATTGATTTAACTTTTGTATGCATAATGTGTTTGAGAGTTTTTTTTTTGGTGTTATTTTCTGTTAATTTTTTAGACACTTTATTTCATTCCAAGTCGGTACAAAATTCGACGCTAGTCGCTAGTATATACATAATATATTCTCTTACCAGTACCTCACTGCACTATCGACTTCTAGCAGCAATTTTTAATCTACTTTTTCTAACTACTTTAACATCTCTTCTGGATCACCTACACCTACTGGTTTTCTTATCTTTGATATTGCTTTTACTCCTTCGAGATATTTAAAGTTAATTGTTTTTGTGTTAATTTGTATTTTCGAGTTGTTTTTGTGCCATATGGCCATGCCTTTCCTTTTTTCCATATAACTTTCTATTATAATCCATAATTATTTAACAGTACTTCCTAAACTATCATCAAATTATTGGTGGCTACTCAAAACTACTTCATGTTAGGATAATAAAAACATTAAAATGTATCTCAGAATTGTAACCGTTGCAAAAATTTGTTGCATCCAATAATGAACATAAAGTGCAATGGAAAATTTCCATTATTCAAATGTGTTAATATTCAATAAAGTTACTTTAAAAATCTTAGTATACATAATTCTGAGATGTATATCAGATATGGTAGTATGTATCTCTAACGCCTTATCTATTACATAGAAATAAAACAAAATAAAACAGACTTTTCCAATGTTAAAAAGGCATAGAGGAATGAGATATAAATTATTTGCTTTTTATATGTTTGTTTTTGTATTTTGACGAAACAGGAATTTTGATAAAACACCAATTAGTTCCAATGTTCTATTGCGAATTTATTACATTGAAAATTATATCACTCTTTTTCTTACAATATTAAATAATATTTATTGTTTCAGAATGTATAGAGAAGCAGTAGGATGGGCTTTTACCGCTCTTTTGGTTTCCAGTTCTCTAGTAGGCACGTTCTCTTATCCAAATGTCCAAATTAACTCCAGGCCAGTATCTTCTGACGCAGCTGAATCACCGTTAGAAGCACGTAACTTCTATCCAGTAAAAGGCCCCAGAGACCTGCCACAATTCCAGAGAGCGGAAAGAAAATTCGCAGAAAAACCAAATGCAATTAAAAAAGTGGCTTTAGATCGACTGGATGATGTCGAAAGTAATTCCATTGGAGACAGCAGTGATAATGGTCTTGCCAGTGGAGGAGGATTCTCTTGGTCAAATCTTTTAGGTAAGATGGGTTTATTAAAGGAACAAGTTACGTTGAGCAAGCTTCTTTGATATTGCTAAGTGTAGTGTTTTCACTCCGGAAATACTAGTGTCTTCCTAAAGTAGAAAATATGTCTTCTAATCTTTTGAACCGAAAGAACTGTTGTTGCAAGTTTTCTTTACTTTCGTGAATATGGAAACATCACAATCTTATCTCTGGTAATGGCATAAAGAGTTATTGGTTGTATTCTGCTCTGGTTTAACGTGTTCGATTTTCTCATTATAACTATGTTAAAACTGTTTGTATACATATCCAGATTTTTTATAATATAATAGTTACCTGCTCATTTTATCCTTTTAAATAGCTACCTGATTCCTCCCTCTGCTAACAGTTTCAATATTAATTTTAGTGTATGGTGGACCTGTTTTGTAGAGTAACTTTCCACATTTTCACTTGTAATTTAGTGCTTGAAGTTTATATTTTAGTCAATATCTTAAGAAGTGCAATCTCACAAATATCACAAATTTAACTTAGTATATATGAGTCATATATGATTAGTCATATTAGCCGATTTTCTTCAACTTTGACTCTTCTTTTGTTGAAATATCATTTCATTTCTTTTTAGATTGACTGGCGTCTCTTTTCCTGATCGGTAACTTGTTTGAGGTTATTCTACCTGTTCTGTTTCCTGCGTTTTTAATAAGGTGTCTATTCCATTTTTCCTTATTCTTCTTATTAGACAAAGTGCCTGTTTAATCTTCGGTATTTTCTTAATAATTACATAAGCATTTTTAAGGTGGTTATTTACATCCAATTAAGAAAAAGAAGAAGAAGAAGTAGTAGAAGAAGATTTACACCCAATTCTTCTTTGCCATATTGGTGCTTGTTCTATTATTTGATTTATAATCTTGAGTTTGAACTTCAGTAATATTTTCGTAGTGAACTCCTTTACCTTGATGTTTAAGTGATTGTATTCTTTGTAGAGCGTATTCAGTACTTACAATACATTCAACTGCGTCATCTGTATAACGCGCCATACTTACTTCATTTTTTCGGTTTTGGTATCATTTTTGCTTCATACTTTGTTTTTCTTCTCCTTCAGTATTAGATCGAACATTAGTGAACTCAATCAGTATCTGTATTTAGTTTCATTTGTTAGATTGTTTTTCTCTTTATTTTTCTTTATTTTTATTGGCTTCAAAATCATCCTTTAATCTTTTTCTGGGCGGCCTACTGATCTTTTACCGTCTGATATCTCAAAAACACTGCCTGTAGCATTCTGTCTTTGTCTGATCTTACCACATGACCTGCCCATCTTATCCCGTTAGCTTTTCAGACTGACGATGTTTTCAGTGCCATTCTTCTTCTTCAAGTGCCCTTTTCGCTACGGAGTTTGGCAATCATCATTGCTATTCGTGTCTTTGAAGCTGTTGCTTTAAATAATTGGTTAGATGTGCATTGGAATGAGTCCCTTAAATTGCGCAGCCAAGATATACGTCGTCTCCCACGCTTCGTTTGCCCTGAATCTTTTCCTCGGATAATTAACTGGAGCAATCGGTACTTTTTCCCTCTCATCACATGACCAAGATATTCCAGCTTTCTTCTCTTGATGGCGATCAACAGCTCCCGTTCTTTGTTCATTCTTCGAAGAACTACACTATTTGTTATTTTGTCTGTCCAAGGTTTTTTCAAAATTATTCTATATATCCACATTTCGAAGGCCTCTAGTTTATCTATATTGCTCTTGTTTAAAGTCCAAGTCTCTACTCCGTACAGCAGTATCGAAAAGATGTAGTAAATCAATCTCATTTCCAGGTTTAGGTTAATGTCATGACTTCCCAGAATGTCCTTTATATTAACAAAAGCAGCTCGAGCCTTTCCAATTCTAGTTTTTATTTCTTCTGTGATATCATTGTTGTTATGAACACTTGTTCCCAAGTATTTATATTTGTGAATGTACAGGTTTGCATTCAATCTTTGTTTTTTTCAAATAATCATGAATTTCGTCTTCTTGACATTCATTGTTAACCCTTTCTTTTCACTAGCTGTGACTACCTTGTTTAAAATGGCTTGCAGGTCTTCTGCTGTCTCCTCCATTAAAACCGTATCATCTGCGTATTTAATATTAATAATTGATTGGCCGTTAACTTTTATTCCGCCAATGCTTTCTTCATAATTTCTTCCGAATAGAGATTAAATAGCATTGGTGACAGCACACATCCTTGTCTAACTCCTTTTTTAATTTGAATTTTATTTGTTGTGCTATTTTCGATGCGTGTAACTGCCTTCTGATTATAATACAGAGTAGATATTATTCTTATATTATTCTTCTAGAGAAGTACCAAAACAACGCGTCTCAATATTGAAATCCTCAAAAATCCGCAAACAGTAGAAAGGTTTCAAAACTATATCAAAATGGGAAATGTAAAAAATAATATTAAAGAGGCAGCAAATAATATTCTAGGGCCAGAAAGACCACCACCACGTAATGACTGGTTTGATGCTGAGTGTGAGGACATTACAAGAAGAAAGAACGATGCATATAAACTGATGCAGCAAAGAAGAACCCGAGAAAAACAGCAAAATATAAAAGATCTCAGAAAAGAGAGAAGTGCATTCATAGAAGGAAAAATGGAACTCACAAAAACAGAATATTGGAAGAACTTGAGGTATTAAAAAAGGAAAACCAAACAAGAAAATTCTACAAAACTCTGAATAACGCAAGAAAGGAATTCAAACCAAGGCTCAGACTATGTATGTACAAAAGAAGAAGTACTGAAAAGGTGGTGGAACACTTTAAAGAACTACTTACTATAGAAGTAGAAGATCCAGATCCAAATCAACCACCCGGAGGAGCAAGCAACAATTCACCATTAGAGCCTCCGTCAATTCAAGAAGTACGAGATGCAATAAAACACCTAAAAAACAATAAATCTCCAGGAAGTGATGGTATAACCCGCGGAACTTATTAAATGTGGAGGTGCTGCTGTGACTAATCAAATATATAAAATAATACTGAGAGCCTGGAATGAGGAACAAATCCCGAAGAGTGGTGTATTGGAATCGTTTGCCCGCTACACAAAGAGGGTGACCAATTGGAATGTAGAAACTATAGGGGAATAACCCTCCTTAATACAGCATACAAAATATTTTCGAGGATCATATATATGGTCGCCTAAGTACATATTCAGAGGAACTTCTCGGGGAATATCAAAGTGGCTTTAGGCCTGGTCGATGAACAACAGATCAGATCTTTGTGCTAAGGTAAATACTGTAAAAAACCAATGAATTCAATATCGATACATACCATCTTTTTGTAGACTTCAAATCTGCCTATGATAGTGTCCTAAGAAATAAATTGTATGAAGCAATGAATGAATTTCCACATCCCGATAACTGATAAGATTAGTTAAGGCTACAATGCGTAATGTAGTTTGCAAAGTCGAAATACAGGGCGAACAATCACAGGCGTTTGGAACGCATGTTGGGCTGCGACAGGAGACGCGCTGGCGTGTCTCCTTTTCAACATAGCACTGGAAAAGGCGATCAGAGATGCCCGAATAGACAACAGAGGAAATATTTTTAATAAATAATCCTAAATTTTGGCATATGCAGATGATGTGGACCTAGTTGCCCGCACAACACGCAAGCTAGAAGAATGTATACCACCTTCTCAAATGCCTCAAAATCTGTGGGCATGCAAGTAAATGAGGAGAAAACTAAGATGATGGCATCAACACCCAACAATAGAGCCAGGAACATCGGTCCCCAATTCACGGTTGATAACTCTACCTTTGAAGTGGTTGACAAATTCACATACTTAGGCTCCCAAAGCTGATCACCAAAGAGAACGCCATAACGGAAGAAATCAAGCGAAGGATAGTAATGGCAAACAGATGCTATTTTGGACTGAGTAGACATATGAGAAGTAGAAACTTAAGCCAAAAAACAAAAATAACTATATACAAAACCCTTTAATAACTATATACAGCCAGTGTTGGCATATGGATCGGAGACATGGACCATCTCCAAGGCAGACGAAGACCTTTTACTTATATTTGAACGAAGGATCCTGAGAGGAATATTTGGTGGCATCTGTGAAATTGGTGTTTGGAGGAGGAGATACAACTACGAGGTATACCACAGATATAAACAAATATTTGGTGGTAAAGACGTAGTATCTCTTATAAGAATAGGAAGACTAAGATGGGCAGGACATCTAGCAAGATCACAGCAGAACAACCCTCCTAGAAGAATCCTTATGTCACAACCTGTGGGAAGTAGAAAAAGGGGTACGCCAAAACTCAGATGGAAGGATGGTGTAGATGAGGATGGTAGAAAGATAGGCGCAGCAAACTGGCAACGGTTGGCAATGGATAGAAACTGCCTGGCGTAATAGACTTGGGAAGGTCGAGGCTCTTTCATAGGGCTGTATCACTATTGATGATGATGATTTCTTCTTAATATTATTCAGTGCCATACAGAGTCATTAATTCAGCATTGCGGTACCTTCTCTACTCTCCTGTCAGTGCATCTCTTTGAGGGCCAAATATCATTCTGAAAACTTTCCTTTTAAATACCAGCAGCTTAGTTATTTCCCCCTGATGTAAAGTCCATGTTTCACTTTCATATGTAATAACTGGGCGAATAATTGACATGTATAGTCTTAATTTAGATTGTCTTTTTACCACCTTAGATCTTAATACTGATGAAAGGAAGTATAATGCTCTATTTCCCGCAGCTCTCCTTGCTGATACCTCTTTTTCTGTGGTTTTCATCTGTGATTACCGCCCCCAGATATTTAAACTCTTTTTCTACTTCAATGTTCTGTCTAACTCTTGATCTTGGATTTTTTGTTAGTAGCTTGTATTTCGTCTTTTCTTCATTTATTCGATGACCCAGACTATCTGTTTCCTCCTTAAGTTGTAAAAACTTAAGATGCAACTGCATCTAGATAATCTGTAAAGGCCTACTTATTGCATACTCTAAGACTAAATTAAATAGCAACGTTGGTAAGGGGTCTCCTTTCTTAAGTCCTGGCATTATACTAAAGAGATCTCGATTTATGGCGTTATACTAAATGTGTTCTATCTTTATCATATGAGTATGTCACGCACATTTGAGTTAGCTCTACTAATTCATCAACATATTTATTCCTAGAAGCATTTGATTTAATTTACGGTTTTTGGTTGTTTATTGTTCATATTTTTTTGCATCTGTTACAATACATTTTGCATTAGCCCTGGTGGTTCCATACGGGAACCACTATTCAAAATATAAATAAATATTAGGTTATCAGCAAAAACATTGATATTTTACTAAAAAAATACGTAAATATATATGTCAAACATGCAAAACTTACCCGTATATTGAAACAATGTGGTCTCGAACAAAGTAGTGAACGCAATCGAAGATAAAAATCAGAACGTCGAAGTACATACACACTAAATAGTAGCTAAACGGCAACTAATGCACTTAACGGCACAGTTTAATGATAAAAGAATTCTTTGGCAATATACTGTGTTAACAGTTTAATCCTTGTCGAGACCCGGTTAACCTCGAGACAATTTCATGAATAGTTCCAGCATAAGTATGCTATGATAACAAAGCTCGACCACTAGAAAAAAAGGTGGATACCCATTGGGAACACCAAACTTCAAAGGGTTAAGGTCGTTAAGTTACGTACATCTTACAAAGGTATCTACTATATGTTTTTTGAATACGTTAATTTGTAATGTTTTATCTGAATGTGAAAATTATGTGAAAATGTGACCAATGAAAAAGTCACCAATGAAGAAGTACTGCGGAGGATGAACACAACCGCG